>JAOXNN020000052.1:691382-744393 GCA_028571205.2 Hydropsyche betteni | reverse complement strand
ATATTATAGACGTTAAATGTATGCGCATAAAGACCATATACGCATGAAGAATAATTTTATAGAAGCAAAAAAATAATCGTATCGACGCGTAGTTTCAAAGTCGCGAACTTCATCGACACAGATACACAGACAGACAGACAGACACGCAGAAATCCGCTATTATATATAGAGGACATGCGTATCACCCCTAAACGAAAAACCAACACCGAATCCGTTCGAAAGCAAACACACGAACCCATCAAAAACTGCAACCGCCATCACCAAAAATACAACCCGAATCCAAAAACCCTTTCGAACAAACCGCACACGCAACACACCCTCCGAATGCTCAAAAGCAGACCAGCGATTCAGGCTGTTTACATGATTACTTTAGCGTTACACACGAATACGCACATTACCTAGGCATTGTGTGCAGCGCACAATAGATAGAGCCTGCGGCGCTCCGCCCTTTTAAATAAACGATAAAGATCCGGCCCTGGATGCCGCTCGGCCTCACTACTGAATGCCTAATTCGACCTGATGCCCTCGGTAAGGTCAGCCCGACGACGAAGGCTGTGTTGAATCATCAATGAGAGCGGAAGTCAACCGCGGACCCGCTCATAAACTGCCTAGTCGGCTTTACGATGGCCCTCATATGTGTGGCCTTGAGGTGAAGGCTTTCGAGGTTTTTTGAAATGTGGAAAATGAACTAGGCGTATTAAAAAAACGTACGGTTATGTTATTATTAAATGGTTCAGAAAGAATTATTTCTTTTTTTTTTCAAAATAGAAATGATATGAGATTTGGTAAAATGTAGGCGAATAAATTTTTATAAAAACAATTGTTAAAAATTAATAGTGAAAAATAAAAGATTTTTTTATCAAAGGAAAAGGAAATTGCGGTTTTTTGTACGTATATTATAAATGTTTGAATCGAAAAGACGAGAAGTTGAGTCAGCTCCTTCATATCCATTAAGAGTGGAATAATTTCGCTCGCATAGAACTTAATAGCGGAATAATAAAAACAAATTTGCAAAATTAACGCGAGGAGTGCTCGCTTTTACCGCATAATAAATTATTATTTTACGCGAGAGATAGTTATAAAACTGAAACGTTTCCTTTTCCGCGAAAAAGAAATTCTAAAATAAGTCATAAAACGCATTAAGAAACAATTTCGCGGAGATACGATCGTTTCGCGGTAGAACTTTTTTATTTGCGAACAGTAAATTTTTTAATCCGAATCGAAGCTGCTCGTAATTAATATTGTGAAATTCGACGTTGCGTTCAAATTTTAATTTAGTATGCAAAATTTTCGCGGCAGTATTAAAACCTGAAAAGTTAAATATTACTAGGCTTTATTCTAAAATTTCTGCGCGATTTTCCCGGCGAACTTTTTCCAACAACAGCTTTTGCAGACGAGCTTTTACAAGGAAAGTTTGGCGTGTACGCCTTTGTACGAGAGTTTGTATTATTATGAAGTTCATGCGTACATAGGGGTTTTATGGGCGTCTTGCGAAATTCTTTATGAACATTGCAAAAAAACTAACTTTAGAAATTATTCGAGAGTGAGTCTTTCTTGACCTGTCCCAAATAGACCTGTCAAAAATTAATGTAACAGTGACTTGAGAATTATTGTTTAATGTTTAATGAAAAGTTTGAAGTTTAATAAAAAAAAGGTTCAAATGAATATTTTCTATATATTTTTCATGGATTCGTCGAAAAAAATAATGAATAAAACAAATATAAATAAATTAAAGTAATGAAAAATTAAATTTATTAAAAAAAAAAGATAACGATTGAAAAATGAATGATGTGAAGTTTTTTATGGTTGATCAAAAAAAAATTGGAATAATTTGGCGTAAATTCTATTCGTTGACATCGTATTAGATTTCTTTTTCCATTTTCTGGTTTTTTAGATCTGAATCGAATGTAATTATCGATGAAGCGGATTGATGAAGATTACAGTTCATGCGTGAGTTCGTAATTTTTTTGGGTTAGTTTTGATGTGAATTTCGTATGTGATCTGAAGTATATTGGAAAAATTATCAAAAAGGAAACCAATAACAAGAATTTCAAGAACAAGACTTTTTGATAAGAAAAACAAGATTTTCTTATCATTTGAGTTGTTTTTATAAAATCAAAGGTTATAGGTAGGTAGGTATAGGTATTGAGTTGGAATCGTAAAAATCCCCGTCTAGTTTTATGTTTTATTTTTTTTAATCACTATTCAACAAGAAGCAGGAAAAATAGAATTTATGTTCAATTCTGAGAATTTATGAACCAATGTATTATTCCATTTCAAAACAACGTCATAAATTTGAATTCTAGTATTTGTAATTTGAAGTCGATATTGATAATTTTATTGAATTTGCATATTCGATTTCATGGAGCTGTATCATTATAGAAATAATATACATAATGACAATTTTAATAAAAAAAAAATATTTAAAATTAAGAATAATACATTTTTTTATTATGAAAAATTAAAATGAGTGAGTATATGTACAATTAAAATTTCTGCTACATATTATATTTTAAATTTGAAAAATAAATTAGTAGAGACATCTATTATATCTAGTACCAACTACTTAAGATTATTCAAACACATAATTGTTGCAAAATAGGTTTTACTTCATGTTTCCAGTTTGAGAAAATGCTAACAATTTATTTAGAAAATAGACTGGAGTTACCAAACAAACTATAATAGGTATAATGTAAGTTTTGTATGAAAAAAAATATATATATGAAGAATTTTATGAATAGCTTTTATTTGTTTTCGGCAGAAGTACAATGTTAAAAATTCACAAGTTACAATATTAACAAATTAAAAATTATTTTTTCAGAAGTAACATAAAAATTATAATGATTTAATATCAAATTGTAGAGATTTAAATAATAATCATATTGTAATGAGATAACATTTTTGTAATATATAGATATACATAACACAAACAGTAAAATAAAAAAAAATTAGAAACAATACATTCAGAATCTTAAAAGATATAATTTTAATACATTAAAGAATAAATAATATCAACAAGTCTCAGTAGAATATAAAAATAGCCCAAATAGCTGCTATTATCTAATAAAAGGTCAGCATAGAATGAAACAAACAAGCAAATTCCAAATTATACTCAAAAATTAAGAGGCACTGTGAAAACTTGCATGATTTTTAAGGAAAGAGAAAATTGAAAATATAGGATAACAAAAATGCATTTTCAAAAATGTTTTCTCAAATCTGCTTCCCGTTTTTCATTTTCTTCTCGTTTCGCTCTAAGCTGACTCATCATTAGATCATAGTCGAAATCTGGCATTTCTAATGGGGCGAGAGGAGGAAGTTCTCTATCCTCATCGTTATCTGGACTTAAATCACTACCTGGTGAATAAACAAAGGGAGAAGAGTCTTCAGCCGAATCCGTTATTATGGCAAGAGGAGATGATTGTTTATTTTGAGGACTTTGTGGCACTGGACTTGGAATCATTTGCTGGACTTCATCATCAGCTGGAAGGCCAAGCCGACGCTTGAGTTCTTTATTTTCCTGTTCCGTGGTTTCCAACTGTTTCAGAAGTTGTACTATTACTTCCCGTAATTGATGATTGACTGTTTTCAGTTCTTCTATGACAGTTTTGTCACCTTTTGGATCTTTGTAAATAGCTTCGATAATAGACAGCTGTTTTAAATCAATATCTGAATCTGGATCTTTATTATCTTGCTTTTCATTATATTTTTTTACTAACAGATCGACAAGAGAGTCTGCATCGTCCATAATATTGTGAACTTTTGTTTTCAAAGATTCTGGAATTGTTTCTTTTCCGAGGTCTATGATTTCCGCTTTTGTAATTTTCACTTCGCGTCTTTCCATGATTATTTTCGGAGGCTCTATTTTTTCTACTTTTTCTACTTTTTCTAATTTTTCTATTTTCTCTATTTTCTTAAGTCTAATAATATTTTTTTGTTTGTGATGATAGTCACGTTGTAATTTGATTGATTCAGAGGCTTTAATAGAGGTAGTGTATTTTAGAGCTTCTTCTAAAAGTTCGGCGGCACGCAAATGTCTTTCGATAGCTTCGTCGTAACGACCATTTCGCATGCTCAGTTCAGCTCGTCTATGCTGATGATGCGCCTGAAATAATATATTTATGATATCAATATAATGCAAAATATTACACATGGATCCAAATTTATATATTATCACAGCGAGTATAATAACAAAGTAAATGTTAAATGTTTATTGAAACGAAAGCACACATAAATAAAATTGGCAAAAAATCAATTTGGTTACAGGACAATAGAGAACTTTATTATTAGAACGTCTTGGTAAGAAGTCGGAGATACGATGAAAAGCAAATTTTTGTTCAAAAGGTCACGGTTAATTTGCCAAAATTGTAACAATAAAAACAGTGTAACCAATCAACGAAAAATCAAATTGAATATTTAATATTTCAAATTAGAGATAAAAATGCTAAACAAAGAAGAAACGTCAGAAATTCCTTCTTATGACTATTTTATCTGAATATGATCGAAACCTCCAAATGACAGTTGGGCCCATTAGAAATCGAAAAATGTCGCTGAAATTACTTGTTTTACGTTTGTAAATATAAATAAAAGGGAAATTTACTGCATTTAACGGGGACAACTCCATGCGTCGCGAGACGTCATTGACGAGACACACCACACGGAAATGCGGGGATTCGCGAACGGGAAAAAGTGTGTTCGATAATTGAATCGAAAATGCGTGTTCGATAATTCAGTTCGAATTATCGAGGTATGTTTGTATTTTTTGATTTGAATATATTTTTTTATACAAATTAATTCATAGAATAAAAATTATTTAATCATATATAAATCGCTATCTGTCAAATCGTGAATTTATATCCAATCGCGTGTACACTATTTTGAAATTCTATAATATTATGTTTACATGTCCTATGTCTCAAAAGAAACATGTGTTGAATGTATTTATTTTTGAATGTTTGGTTAGGTTGGGTTGGGTTAAATTTATGCATGACAGTTACTAAACGCATCTTATTAATTATTTTGATTATAATTTTAAAGTTTTTAATAGTCATAAGCGTAAAACATTATAGAATTTTAATATAGAGTATGTATTTTATAATTGTACTGCAAATCAGTATGTGAATGAACCACTTTTGCTCCACTTTATTACAAAAGTACCTAATCCGTTAAAAAAATTGATTGATCAATTTTTCCATAAATTGAAATACATATATTATATATTATATATTAATATTCCTGAAAATCTTTATCGTTTTTTAAAAAAATTTCACGAAAAATTCGTTGGCAATTCGAAAATTATAATATTTTTTTCATAAGCACGATTTCACCACGATCTTTTGTTTATTTAGCAAAAATTTCTATACATATTTATTCAATACGCTTAAAATGGAAAATTTAGAAATCACCCATCATCTTATAAATAATTTAAAATTGCATCAAAAGTATCATAACATTCGAAACGCACAAAGCCACAGATTACACATTCACACACGTTTAAAAAAAAATTTGCACGAACTCTTTTTTTGTTTATTCGTATGCAAAGAAGATGAATGAGTCGAAAATTATGGATTGACGTTACTGAACTTTCACTCGTCGATTCGATATGGTTCAAATGTGCAAAGACGCGAATGTCGTACATTATACGCGAACATATTTGGTTCAAACCGACCTTCTCAAATATCTAATATTATAATATAATTAAGGGAAAACGAAAATTTTAATTCAATAAAAATAAATATTTTTTTTTTAACCTGGTCAAATAGTATCGTAGTAAAAAGTTGTTTTTTTAACGTATATGTCCGATTTATTCTATAAACTTATAATAAAGATAAAATTTTCTTATACAATTCTTTCGTATAATATCTGTAATATTTAATCAAAATTTTGGTTATTCCAAAAGTATAAAAACCAACGATTTAAAAAGTCTTCTTTACGAATTAGAAACGGTGAACGAGTGGTGGTACAAGCAGCTTATTAAGTAATATTTGCAGACGTCCATCGTGCTCGTTTCAGTCGGTGAGAGGACGTCGTCGGTATCCGAACGTTTCCAGGAGACGACCTTCGAAGGATGCAAAAGTGCTGGAACTTGTCGTTCTTGGTCCTCACCATCGCTTTGGTGTCGTCGGTGAGATGCGACGATTGTCAACATCTGGATGGCAAGAAGTTGCTGGAAGGATGTTCGTTGCTGAACGGGTTGTCCATCACCAGCCAGGGTGGTACTTTAGTCAACGATTCCAATTGTGATGTCCTTTTGCCCAAATTGGTGTTTAATAAGGAGCCTAATGTTACTTATGAAAAGGCTGATGCTGTAAGTTTAGTTTTTATAATTTTTTTTATTTAAAATTATTTATTATTGATTTTCAAAACTATTTTCAGGATAAACATTATACAGTCATAACATTGGACCCAGATGCGCCGAATCATCCGGAAGGAAAATTCTTTTTGCATATGATCAAAACAAATATTCCGGTATGTCTTTATAAATAATGTATCAATTGAAATTCTTAGAATAATTTAAAAATAACGCAATATTACATTCGTTGAGAAATGATCGTTCGTGAAATTTCGTAAATATACCTAAAAATTATCACGTTACAAAATCGTATATTTTGAAAGCTGTGTTTCAATACAAACCTGAACGACTTTTAGGTATCGATTAACATTTTCATTGTCCTTTGAAAATCTTGAACGAGATACGATTCAAGGACAATTGAATTGCAACTTATTACCGGTTTGTCCAATTGACAACTTATAGGTCAACTGCTTATGTATTCCAGATTTTTTTTCACAAAGAAAAAAGTAATTATTTATTTATGATTTCCGCAAAAGTATAATATTGCCAGAACGGTTCTCAACACGAAAACTTAACGAAGGACTTAATGGGAAAAAAAACTAAAAAATGAAAACTATAAAATATAAGCATTAACGTGACATTTTGGCTTTTTGAATGCAAATTTCGGAAATAGAAGAATGTCAAATAGTGACTTGTCTAAAGGTTTTCAAAGATCGCTTGGAAACCTGTACGCGGCCCGAAACAACTTTCACCTGAATTTTCGACTGCAATTAATTCGATGGATTAATTTCGACACAGCTTGATCTGAATTTTTTGAACAAAGAAATTTGAAAAATGTGTACATTTCATACATTGTAATAAACATTCGATAAATGTTGATATGACGTTGAATGTTTGCAATTTTTCATTTTTAAACAAGCACGCGTAATCATTATAATTTCCGTTACCGATACGAATGAAAAATTTCATATTTGAGTGGCATATTATATTTTAATCTATAAATTTTATGGAAAATTGAACGATAAACTGAAATTTAATGTTTTATCTTTTAAATTCCTTCAATTGACAATCAACTTTAAAACAACCTAAATACAAATTTTTTGCATAACTTCATATTTTCTATATGATAAACTTATCGTTATAAATGTCAAATAATATTCTATAAAATTTTCAGGGATCGTCTCTTTCAGAGGGAATTATCAAAACAGGAAACGACGTAACAGGTAAATTATTTTATAATTATTAAAAATAAAAATCATTTGATCAAATTAAAATTTATAATCATCACGCAGAATACATAGGACCAAATCCTCCGGAAGGAAGTGGGGACCATCGTTACATCTTTGTCGTTTACGGACAAAAATCGAAAGATTTGAAAGCGGAAGGGCCGGAAAGCAGAAGAATGTTTGATGTTTCAGAATGGATGAAAGATTTACCACTTTGTGGACCCTTAGGTGGAGTTCAATTCAGATCGAGATACGAGCTTTGAATAGGTGGAGTTTTAGATTTGTGATAGTATCAGTAATTAGTTGAGATCGGATTTAAATTTTCTGTAATGTATAAAATATGTTTTATTAATTGAAATACATTAAAATTTTCAGTTGTTGTGTATCATTTTGTATGCAAATTTCAAAAGTGTTCGAATTCATTTTTGAATTTTCGAATTTTATTTGAGGATTGTCGCAAGCCTATTTGTAGATGGCACAATATATAATATATTTTTATAATTTTGATTGCATCCATAAAAATCAAGTAAAATTTTAAAAAGTATACGAAAGGAGGCAATAAATTAGGCATATATTCCGTATTGTTTGAACAAATTTTAAATTTTTCAATAAAGTAGTAAGTCTAAAAACCAAATCAAAGAAGACGATTGAAATGATTAGACATATATTACATAGATGTCGATATAAACCATTTTAACAAAAACAAGCAACCTGTTGATTTTATACACATTTTCAAATACAAATTATGTTTTTTTTTTGTATTATAATATTCATAATGTTTATATTTTTCAACGATAGATGAAATATTTATAGCAAAATTCCAATGAATGAATACAAATAATCAAATATTTCTTTCATTCATGAACCCATTTTTTTGTGAATGAATATTTACATTTCACAAAATCTTCGTTATCTTCGAAAGAAAATTCTATAGAAAGCGATCCAATTTCATAAACAAACCGGACCAAAATCCAAATCCAAAAAATCTGTCACTGTTCAATATTAAAAAAATAGCTTCCCCCATACGTGCAAAATAAAACACAGCATCCACCACTATATATCCAACCTTCGACACCGAAGGCTCGACCAACCGATCAGCTGGAACCAGGCGAAAATTCCCATCGACATAAGCCGATTTGAGACAGGGGGGGCGCCCACGCTCCAGGGCCGGACTCGTCACCTGGATACGGCCGCCTTGCGCCGTGACATTCAATAGTCAGCCTTGGCCGCGCAGCAGCAGCCAGGAGTCCTCGAAGGACCTCTGGGCTTGGCAACGCCGTCGTCATAACGACCGCGGAAGCTCTCCTGGATCCAGCGAAAGCTCGGATGTGCAAGGCTGAGTTGTATTGTTGGGGTAATTTTGATGCTCGATTCCGGGATATCGGTCCAAAATTGGTACTGATTATTTATTTGAATAAAAATAGATGGGCAACAGGTGTCCTTACAGTATGGTGACCATTATGTTTTTGGTATATAATGTTAAATTATATTCAATTGAAATTCAATTTTATGTTTGAAGGAAAATTAGTTGATTTTTGAGTAGTATAAAACTGATGAGTTAATAAAAATAATTAAATAAGAAATTTTGAAATTCAGTAATTACTCATATTTTTAGCAAAGTAAAATTAAAGAATTTTAAAAATTGAATCATGCAAAAATAGAGACAATTGATAATCATTTTCACGAAATCGAGATTGAATAATCTTAAATATTAATTAAACTTTCGAATCGCTTATCCATTTTGCGAACTTAAACGCGCGTGGGCGATTATTTAAGCCCGTGTTAAACGTATAAAATATGCTGTTAAAAGGGAAACTCGACGATTTATCCGTTTGTAGAAAAAGGATTTCGGGAAATTCGATCCGTACGACTCAATCGAAGCTGACAGATTTCTTATTGTGACTTCGCATCGAACGACGTTTTTAAAACCTCAATAATTCAGAGAGCGAGATGTTCGAAAATCAACGCACATAATTTCTTAGAAAACGTTGCGAAATTTTAAATGAATCATGCGCTTTAGAAATCGTATTCACGATTAGAACGATCATTTTTTTTAAACAACATAAAAGGAAAAGATGCATAATAATTTATATGCAATATGATTCAATATTTTTTTATAAAACGCTAACGTGTTTCAATTCAAATAAAATACAATACGAACAAAACAAAATAAAACATATAAAAACCGAATAATACAACCACCCACCGACAGATGTCACTACGCACGCACATTTCAAAAGAAAATCTCATCGATTATGCAAAGTGCGCGAAAATTCGCATCTTCGGCCACCTCAAGAACTCCGCCTTATCGCGCACACCTCGACGAATATAATAATAAATAAATCGCTTCGCAAAAAAAGGGCGAAGTCGATCAGATAGCGTCCGGTTTGTGCAGCCAGCGCTGTCAAAAGGAAAAAACGTCATGATTTAATAAGACACAGAGGTGTCCCGAGTGGGCCGAGCACGCGCCCAGCCCACGCTTTTTAACTACTGGAATTGACCAAGACAGAGGCTGACAGATGAGCTTTTTAGATATGTGCAGTTCGAGGATTGGTTGGGGTTTGGGGGTCGAGTTTTAGTTTGGTTTGTGTAGATGTGGGGGTTTCTATGGAAGTTTTAGTTGAAAATGGTATGAATGAATCATCGTCATGTTTGTTCAGTTCAGAACTGGTTGATTGTGTTTTTTTTTTTTATATTCTCGAAGAGTTGAATCTTTCGAATCTCTTACCGAGTGACTTCGTTTATTGGCTGTGTTATTTGTCGATTATCTATGAAAGAATTGTTTTATTCAACATAGTTAAGGTGTTAAATGAAATGATTGTTGTTTTTTTAGAAAAATATAAAAATATATAATATATTTTTGGAATTTACACCTCCCTGTTCAAATAAGATATTCTTAAAAAAATTGATGAATCAATGATAAATTATTTTGATTGTACTTTATATAGATAAAAAATAAGTTTTTAAATTAATTCTTTACAATAATAATATTGAACTAAAATAATTTAAAATGCCATGATTGTTAATATTACACTTGGAATTTAAGGATTGAATGATTTATAATACAGAAGAACCTCTACAGTAGAATTTGTAGAACCAATAATACAGTAGAACCAAGAACTGTAGAATAATACAGTAGAACCTCTATTATCCGGATTGATACAAAAATAACATTTTTTTAAAAATACATATCAGATATTACGATTTTTTCATATAATATGCGTTCAAAAATTTGCGAGTACGTAACAAAATTATACGGATCCATAAAGACTCAACTACGAGAGTAATCAATGTAAAAACCTGACAGGAATTTTATTTAAAATAAAATTGGAATTAAAAATCTTCTCACAGATGGTGTTAAAAAATATGACTTAGTTGATTATTATTTTGGCAACCGATAAATATATATAATAATTACATGGAGATTTTATTTTATGTTTACAAATACTGATAGTATTGAATCATCAAAAATAATATAAATAAATGGACTGTAAAATCGTTAAAAAATATTTAAAGATTGTGTACATAATAATATAATACATACCAAAAATTTCTAAAAATAATTTAAATCATAATAAATTAATACTTTTTACTTAATATGATTTCTTTTAGTATGATTTTTCGCTATCCGGACCATCATAATCTCCGTTTAGTCCAGATAAATAGAGGTTCTACTGTAATTATATAATATTGAAAAAATAAATAAACCTGCTTATAAAATTATCAACGATATTTTCCTAAAAATATCAATTCCTTCAGGTGCCATGATGTTTACAGCGTACCGATATTTATTTCGGATATAACATTTATTTATTCGTGATTTTATACGCGTATCGAAATTCGCAATGATCCGTGTAAACAATTAATTTATATAACCGAAAAATTCCGCATTTCGGCGTCTTTGAGTCGGCGAAAGCGCGTCTAATCCGGGCCGCGCGAAAATTCGAAATATTCGCACATGCGACCAAAGATAATGTATCGAAATTGATGCGAATCTCTCGCGAAAACAATAAATACACGACTCGAAGAACCGGTGTCGGCTTAAAAATAGTCGGGATTCCCTAATAAGAATTAGTGTGCACATGCGATCCGCGTGAATATTCTTCTAACGTTTTTTTTCTTTCTATTTCGCATATAACATTTATTAAGCGTTTTTTTTTTACGCATTCGAACAACAATAAAGCGAAACGAGTTGTTTTGTGAGCACATTCCCCGTCGGTCGATTTCAAAATTACGTATGCCCATTTTAATGAATGGAAATTAACATAGTGGTGAGCCTTTTTTTGGCGTGCGACTTCGATTCCATTCATGGTGAGCAGCATGAATGACGAAGTGTGACTGTGTCGTTTTTTCTCGATTATTTTACGATTTCCGATCCGTTACGAAATGCGTTCGAAAATTAATCTTATGCCTATTGCATAATGTTAATATGAAGGTCGAAATGTGTCGGGAATATGTGATTTTCGATTGACAAAGCGACAGAACTTCACTCGATCTTGTCGCTCTTATTGAAGTTTTCTGTGCAAGAACCCGATTTAGAACTGAATAAACCTTCGATACTGTTATTATAAGTAACTGGCGTTAATTGGGGTCGTCTGATAGTGTGATGACGATTATCGATATCGTTGCTGAGGTCTCGTTATCCGCGCACGAGCTTTAATTGCGAACGATCGCGTTATCTCGCGGGCCGGTGTAAAGAAAGGATTGCTCTTCGTTAATACGGTGACACAACACTGTATTATTTATTTTATTTATTATATCGAGTGTGTGTGCTCGTATGACCGATCGTCGGATGGTTTGATATGATATGAATGGGGTGACCATTCATAGAGGGTTTCATATAAATTGGATGATTTAAAAACGTTAGTTTGATAACACGAAGAAAAAATACTGATGAATATTTTAATGCTTTAATCAAAGTAGAAATTGTCTATTGAAAGAATAAGGTATTAAAACTATCCCTTATCAAAATGGTATTATTAAATTTGAATAATAGATTTTTATGATTGAGTGGTTAATTTTTAATAAAGCGATGATTTTTTATGCACAACAAAAACGACCTTTACAATAAAAAATATAATCAACCGATTGACAATTAATTTGCATACTCATAACGACACACGTTCAATCGTTGCATCATGCGTCGATTCTGTATAAACGACCGAAATTTCCAAAAATCTTTAAATAAAAATGGTTACCGCACACAATCGCTTCATTATCACCGAAGATCGGAGAGTTGAACGCGCATTCGGATCAATTATAATATTCCCGGTTCGATTTCTATGATCAATCACTCGCACCAAAAAATGACGTTGTCCCAACGAGAACAAATAAATCGAACTCGAGATAAGGAAACGGACAAACGTCGCATTTAACATTTTCAATCGATAAATCGGTGATAACGACCGATAATATAATACACAATATTATAATGAAACCAGGTCGAAATTGTCGGACAAGTCAAATTAACGCGATAACGATACCGTTCTCCGATTTGACGGTGTTTTGTGTTGATTTTTTCGACGTGTCCGTCGATTGATGTTGTAAGTTTTATCGTGTTTTGGAAAAAGGCGATTCTATGATTCAATTTGGTCGTTGGGTAACCGATGGGTTTTAATTGAGCGAGTATTATAAGAAGTTAATGATTAGAATGGTGTTTGTTTGATTTGAATTGTATGAAAAAAAATTTATGTCGATTTGTTGATCAATTGGCCAAAAAAATATAATATTTAAAACGCGTGTCACGATTGCATAGTATGACGCAAGTTGAACGTTGCACACAAATCGTCTGATGAAAAAAATGTGTTTAAATATTTTGACGGTTTTTATCTTGCAACATACTATTAAAACAAATATAAAAGCTTTCTTTTACGAGCTTAATAAATTTTTGGATTTCGATCTCGCTTATGACCTCAATCAACGAAATGCACGCGCTCACGATATGAATAAATGCACTTTTTACACATTAAAACGACACGATAAAAACGACCGACTGTTTATATTAAACCGAAAACAAAATAAAATATTGTACAATATACACAGAAAAAAACGTCGCAGCAAGCAACCTATTGAATATTTCCGAATGCATTCAATTAAACTATTTAATAATTATTTACGAAGTGCGCTAGGTGTAGAAACGCTCGTAAAAAAGTGTTAAATCGGCCATAAAAATTCTTCGACCTTTATGAATATTTAACGGATTCACAAAAACCGATATCGGATTCAATAAATATAAACAAAAAAGGCGGAAAATATATGTATTTTGTATATATATACGGACCCCCGAGCGTCAAAATTATCCAGCATATGCGCCGCGTATAATATTAATACGGAACGCATACAAAATAAATTATTCGATGAGCGGTCATATCGATAGTTTGGATATTTGATATATTCTGGAAATAGGATATCGATGGGTTGTGAATCGTTTTTCCCGCCGTTTCTCGTCGAATGGCTAATATTCGAAAAGTTGTTTCGATGTCGGCTACAATATTTGTCCGTGTATGGAATATAATGTTTGTCCACGTGCCGAACATTCTTGTAAATGTTGAATATGTGGATAAACATAATAAAATACTCGAGTCGTACGAATGGATCGATATTTATTTTATTTTAATGCGATAAATTTTTATAAACGTTTTCGATATGTAAATATATTATCTTAAGGTTTATTTATAAAATTCTTGTTAAAATTGCATTGGAATGTTAAAAGATTGGTGCGAAGGACTTTTTGTATAGTTAAAATTATATGAAAAAAATTTTTGAAAATATTTTCGTTTGATTAAATAATATTTTGACAATATTAATAAAAATTATAAAAATGAGTGGAATGTTTGAAAAATGTGATTTGATGTTTATGACAGGCTTTTTTTAATATTATATAGTATTTAGTAAAGCTGTCTTCGACGAAGGTTAATTAATAAAACGTTTTTCCACGTTAAGCGTATAATTTAATCATCAAAGTTAAGAGTCATGTGATAAGATCAGCAAATAAATTGCAAATATCTGCTTGTCATTTTTCTAAAATCAACCGACAAGAAATAGTCAAAATATTCAACATTTTATAAAAGTCAAACGTTTCTTAATCATCGCATAGAATTTATTTTTATTTTTATGGTATCGAAAAAGCTTTGTCTTGACCTTTAGTGAATATATTGAACCGAATTCTTCAAATAAAACGGTACATAAGTTTTTCTAAATGACCCACAACAACGGCGGTTACATTTCACACAATTACGATTAATTCCCGAAAATTTCCCGACATTCCCATAGAAAGCGACCAAACCGAAAACCACAAATCTGTTTAACTACCACTGCCATTTAAATATACGATTCGACCCGGCGACAATAACGATTATTGCACGAGAGTACAAAACGACAAGATCACGGATCAGGCGTAAATCGCCTCGGTGTAAAATTATAAATTAAACCGAAATCGAACAAATGGAACGCCCATAGAGAGGACACGTGTCCGGGTCTTGAGAGTCGAACTCGGTTCTTTTAAGTGTTAAAAAATGTTAAAAAAGGCTCGGACGCGTTGCGCACGCGACCATAATCATATGCCGGTAGTCGTTAAACGGAATCTAATGGGCGACGTTATTAACGGCCTTTATGAGCGAGTCGAAAAATAAAATGGGAAAGAAATGACGACTTGACAGTGTCCACGTGTCTGTGCGTGGCGATCAATTTTTGTTAAGACGCGTTCACCATCAGATAATGGTGGACAAAAAAGAAGAGTAATGATGTACGCGATGATAAATCACGCGCGATTCGGTTGTGTTAATTATGAATGTTTCTGGCTTTGTTGTTTTGACGATTTATTTCATGCAAAGGTATCTTGAAAATTGGGAATTATAATGTATTTGAGATTATGAATTCTCAGCGATTCATTCTGGAATCTTAAATATTTTTTATAAGATTTTTTTGACTAAACTAGTATGGACAAGTTTGTGATGAGACGCTCCGTCTTATAAAAATCATTGAAAAGGGTTGGGCGTAAAAGAATTACTCAATATGAGGAAATGAATCATGATCGATTATTACCCGCTTTCTAAGAACAAACGACGATCGTTTAGATCCAATTATACGCGAATATGATTCATTTCTGTTGGATATATTTTCATCGTATGCTTGAATAAATTTATAAATAAACATAAATATTTTAACCAGTGATCAATATTCATGTTTTAGAAACTCGTTTGGTTATTCGATACGGCGAACTATTTCCACCTATCCCCCATTGTTTTGAATAAATTATTGTATGGAGTCTGGCATGGCTAGTTCGTGCAGTTCTTCTCCATTCATTGTGCGGGACATTGCACGAGATGTGCTAAAAAAATATGCGCGAGGAACACAAAATAAAAAATGTACATAAAAAGAAACTTGAACATCTCCAAGTCGTTGGATAGATAAATCCACAACGGATAGAAGCAAATTGAAAAAAAAGCGCGAGAAGATAAGTTGACGACGAGAGACAAAACACGATAAAGAAAAGTCTAACTATGTATTCGCAGACTAACTTTTCAACGGAATTTCGACGGAAACTCAACGGTTTTTTTTTCCAACGGTTCAGTTCAACGACCGTCGTATAAAATCGTTATATTGATTAATATAGCGTTTTAGTGTAATTTGTAAATTTGGTATAACATCCAAATTACACGGCGCGTAAATGAAATTACGATTCTTACGGAACATTATCATCAAAAGAAATTAATGTACACCGAAAAACGTCGCTTATTAAATTCACCTAGGTGCTAGAACACCCATAGGCGGTAATCACCATAAATTTGTGACTACGATTCTGTAACGTTTTCAATTTCTCAAGACCAATTTCGGACCAATTATGAATTCAAATATCTGTTAAAAATCGCGTCGATTTGTAGCACCTGACCGCGGCTAGTATAGCCCGAGGCTTCGACATAGTGGCCAGCGTGCCTTTCATTCATAAACCGTGAATGAATAAAAGCCACACCTCTAAGCTTTTTCGTATACGACACATAAAAACATTGAGTTTTGTTTTTTTTTTCTGTCCAAAGTATGAGGCAGTGCCGTGTCTTTTCGCCGTTTTAAGTCGTGAACAATCGCTTCGCTGAAAAAATATGACTAATAAGAGGCATAGGAAATAATACCTTTTCGGGTAGGAGCGTCGTCTTCTTATATTTTTTGCAGAACCTTAATCTATTCAATAGGAACGTTAATATTTTATGTGGCGTTTTGAACGGCCAATTATTTTTAATATATTCCTTGTTATGAGACATAATATTCAGTTCGACCTTTCCTCGTCGTTTCGCATGCGAAATTGGATAGCAAAAGTCTCTCGATTGAATTGCAACGTATTCTCTTGTTCTCTTGAATGAAATGGCGAGTGAATATAAATAAGAGTTTCTGACATGCTGCATGGGTGAGAACGTTTGAGAGGATTTCGCCAAGAAATTGTGAAACCAAACGCCACGGGCAAAGTGTTTTCGTTAGGTTAACACTAACCAGTTTATTCATGGCATCGTTGCATTATGAAAATTTTGCACTTTCATTCGAGTGGGAAATATTGAAAATCATAAGAAAATATGATCGATTTCGTTGAACCAATAAAATTTAACAATTTTTCCAAAAAGGTGAAAAATAATTTTCATTGAAGCATTTTCTTTTCCGCATGTGTATGAATCATGACCTCGCTTTGGATGAAAATAACGATGCAGATCCACGAACAACCACTACAGTACATTGTTTACGTTTTAGTTTCGTTCAAATTGGACAGTGAGCTTCGCATTCGAGCCCCCTCATTTGAACTCGATGACCTCTGTCAACCTCGAGTGACAAACGAGCCTTCGTGGCTAGAGAACCAGATTCTGTTAGGCTTCCGAAGAACAAACTCCTCTCAATATTTGTGCATGAGTCAACAGAATGCGAGTGTTATTTTAAACTGTCTACTCTGGATGACCTGTCAGAAAGCGGCCGTGTCCCATTCTGACTAAACTATAGTAAACGAGTAACTAACTCACTTGACACTTCCTCGTTTTTGTGTCTTCGGATTAGTTTGATGACTAGACCGAATTCGTTGGATTTTTAATCCTGTGGTACGCCAAAACTTTAACGACTGTTAATACGATGGCGCATTTTCAATGACTAAGTCAAACGTCACGATTCGTGTAGATTATCAATATGTAAATTTGATGTAAATTGATAAAAATTTTCAGGAAACTATAAAACGTCTGAGTTTCCTAGAAAAAAAAGTTGTTTATTAGTCAAAAAAAGGTGGAGTCGATTTATTCTGGATGAACTGGACAAAATTATATGAAAATTTATTCATGAGATATTTTAATGTGTTATAAAAGGCTTTTGATATTTTCATCAAACCTCGTGACGGGTTGACCTCTCGAAGCCAACCGGCATATTTCACAAAGTCTCAACATACAAGACAACGCACTCGTTAACAATCTTCTAACATAATATAAATCAGATTACGTACTCGTAAACATGACGTATCACGTTTTCGAAAAATCATCGAACAATTTTCCCGTAAGTGCACAACGGTGAAAGGTTAATTGAAAAAATCGTCCGTAAAACACAGAACAAACTCTTTTAATATGACCGCGAGCGTTTACATACGCATAAATTATCTTCCAACGGAGAGAGGTCGTGTCGTCTCTACACGTACATACACGGTTTTTTTCGTTCGTTTTGTATTATTTTATTATACAACGATTTATTTTTTCGTACAGACCATTAGAAACGAATCGTAAATCATCATATTAATTGATAGTTTCGACGGACCGAAGCAAATAATGACGGTTTTGTCGTGTGGCGTCCGCGCCGTACAGAGACATTAAAACCCCTTCGGGTTCTAAACAGTTTAGAGTTGTGGTCCAACGACTATTATTATCATGATTATCGAAGATTGCGGCGACGATGATTTTATTTTTTAAAAATATAAATATCGGGAAAAAATCAATAAAAAGGACTACGGCGGTTTGGCATTTCGGGACAACGCAAAACCTTTTTGTGTGTGTTTGGATTTTTTTAGTTTTTGAATTTTCGAATCCCGTACACAACCTTGGTGGTCGGATCGTGTGAAAATATTGACTAAACGTCTTGCGAAAATATCACGACGAGAAAACGTCCGCCGGTAGTCTTACATCATATTATTATAAAAATCGGCGATGTTTATCCTTATTATTGTGGAAATATTTGTTGATCGAGACGATCATTGTCCGTTTTTTCTTTCTGCTCCACGCGGTGTAATTATTATTTCTAATGTGAACGTAAGAACTCGCCATCCTTGAAAGCGTCAAGATTGATACATATGCAAATGTCAGTTAATTGGAAGTCGACAAAACAAATATATTACCAAACCGACCGCAAACCGTCGACTCCATATATGGAGATTTTAATGCGTGTATCTGTTGAGATCTGATTCACGCAGGAAGTACCATATTATTTTATTTTTTCGTAGGTGTGTTTCCAGTTTGAATATCGCCGAATGAAAAGTTTTCCATTCAAAGTCATCGACGTGGAGACGACTCTTGGATGTTGTATAGAGTCGGTGATTAATGCTGATTTTTTACGTGTATTTTGAAACGTCCGTCAGTGGATATAACGCGTGTTATTTTTTTTTCCAAGTGAGCTGTATATTTTTCTATCCGATGAAAATTCTTACTCGGTCGTTTTGCTCGCGTAAAGTCCGGGTCAAAATTTCTACAAGAATATCACAAAATCATTTGCATTTATATAGATTAACAACAAAACCGACCTTCGAATATTAAAACATGAATATAGGCGAACAGAATATTAAACTAATCAAAAGTTTATTTTGAATAATTTTGAATTTATGTCATCATAAGAGACCTTGTGCAATCTTCACAGTTAGAAAAGGATTTTCCGAAATATATCGAAACTTATAAAGTGATTATAATGATAAGAAAAGTTGTAAATGAGTTTGATTACCAAAGCAATCATCCCTTTCTAAATGTTCTAAAACCACGGTATAAGCACTAAATTTTAATTTTTTGCTTGATTTCGGTGATTTATAGTAACTCGTGCACTTAAAAAGGTAAAAAACTAATCATGATACAATAAGACTATCAATTTTCTTCACCTTGTGAAATGCACGAGTTTCTGTAGATCATCAAAGTTAAGCAAAAAGTAAAAAGCTGGTGCATGTACAGTGGCTTTAGAACGAGCAAGGGATGATTACTTTGGTATCCAAACTCATTTATATTTAGCTTTATTTTATCATCAATATGAAGATAAATTATATTTTTCAGAACTATAGGTGTCTCAAAAGTTACGTAAGAAATAATTTTGATAGAAAACATCTGGGCGGCCAATTCTGATTACCAGAACGGAAAATTAAACAATCAGGAAAAACAACAACAGCAACAGTAATCAAAAATGACAACGCGTTGTTTTTTTATGTAATGCTTTATCACTACATACAATCACGGATTTGTGTGTGTTCGTGTGTTCGTTCGTTTGAATGACGTTCGCGATTTTTTATAGTAATATGGTCTATATGCGTATACAGTCAACGTCTATAATATGATGCTTATTACCTACCGCCTCTGGCTTTGCCAATATGACACATACAAATAACAAATGAAATATTTTGGTTTTATTAATTAAATATTAAATATTCTAATCGAGTACACATTTCCGGTTCACACATTTTCATACTTTTCCATTTCTTAACAAATCCACAGCCGATGCTATCAACATCGGGCCTATTTACTAGTTTCAAATAACCCTAAACTATCATCTGGCAAATTTTTTTTTTTGCAGTATTGCCAACAATTCACCGCACAATTTCTGGCAAATTCAAATCTTGCATTATAATTCAACTTAAAAAAAACCGAATACAAAGAAAAATAATTTCCCAAACTAAATCCGATCCGATCCAAATTTCCCAAAACCGCCCTCCGACCTCAACAACAACCTCCCCAACCTCCCCCATCCCCTCACACCCGAAAAATCAATAAACCAAACAACAACACCCCCCCCATCCAAACAGGAACATCGTTTTGCGTGCACGGTGTGCGCGTTCGCGTTTTTGAATGAACGTGCCCCCCCACCACGCGGCAGGTCAGCTCCATTCACCGCCGTCAGGTTCCCCATTCATGAACAGCTGGTGACCTCAGGCGAGGCCCACGCACACGGCACTTTTCCACGTGCAACAGTGTTGTGTGCTTGCCGATGGTGGTGTGTGCGCAGTGGGGAGCCGCGGTTTCGGGACGGTCGTGTGCGGTTGTTCGACGATGGGCTTTGGTTTTCGGGCGGGTTTTGGTCGCGGTTTGGGGGGGGCGGATGTGCGGGTTTTTGGCGGAGCGCGTGCGCAGTTGGCGGAAAATGGGAAATGTGTTGATGCTCTTTGGGAAAAGTTGAATGGGTTCGTAAAATTTTGTGTTTGTTCATGTGAATACAGCTTTTACATCTCAAATTCAACGTTTTTGAATTGAAAATTTTATAGGTCGGATTCAATTGTTACATTTTTTTTATAATTTTAATGATTTCATGAAAAATAATAGATGGTACATATCCATGATACCTAGTTTCAGATTGATTTATTAAAAATGTAACTTTTCGAATCAAATTCAAACTCGCAAACTTTGGATGAAACATTTTATGGATCGGATTCGATTGTCTCATTTTTTTAAATAATTTTAATGATTTCATGAAAAATAATAAATGGTACATATCCATGATACCTAGTTTCAGATTGATTTATTAAAAAATGTAACATTTCGAATCAAATTCAAACTCGCAAACTTTGGATCAAACATTTTATGGATCGGATTCAATTGTCTCATTTTTTTTAAATAATTTTAATGATTTCATGAAAAATAATAAATGGTACATATCCATGATACCTAGATTCAGATTGATTTATTAAAAAATGTAACTTTTCGAATCAAATTCAACCTCGTATTTGATTTGTATAAGATAGGATTTAGAGCATAAAAGCTATATATAGAATATATAATTATTATTATAATCATATTGAAAGTATTGATTTTTTGTTTAAATAAAAAAATCAATATTTGTTTTTTGTACCTTTTGTAAAAAAGCAACCAAATATTCAAATATTTCTTAATAATTTTCTATTAAATATCATTTATTATGAATGAATAGGTCGTTAATTTTGAATGGAATATATAATCTGATTGATTTGTAAGTAGGATAAATCAAAGAGAGAAACGTGTTCTTAATTAACGGATTACATAAAGATTTGAATAATTGAATATGATTTTTCAAATATTGAATGATTGAATGATAATCCAAGATTAGTTTCAAGAATGTAAATGATTTTTCAATAAACGAAAGTGATACTGAATAGTATATATAATTATATAAAAATTCAATAAAGTTTACAAAGGAGAATATCTCGATATAATTTCATAGAAAATTACTATGTTGGCTGTTTGAACTATCACAGGCATGTTTCATTTGTGATAGAATGTTTCCACCAATGAAAAAGGAATTTCATTTCAAAATCTGTACACAGAAACGAACGAAGCCATTGATGTTATATTACAATCCAGCACTTATTCATACACCGAAAAGTTATATTAATATTATATTTAAAATTAAACACAAATGTTGACCAAACCGTCGTAATGAAACAGAATACTTCACAAAACTTTCCCGCAGCGGACGTACCTTCCGAGAAAATCCATTAATTCGAAACAAGAACAACAATCGACAATAAATTAATAAACCCTACATATTCGCTACACAGCCTGTTATGACGGCTCATCGTCACTAAAAAAATCACAATCTATATAATTTTATGGCCGTGTCACGTTTCTGTGAAGTTTGGCGCCATTTCACCTGTAAGCGTTCATTTGACGCGAAGACGAAAAAAATTAGTCACCTGTGCACGTGCATGTGGGCGTATATTTACTCACAGGCGCCAATTTTCGTGTCGAAATTTGAATAGCCCATTCATAAAATATCACGGAAACGTTACTGTGTGTAATATTACAAAATTCAAAAGTGCGCTCTCGTTGGCGACTCTTCGGAGTGGACGAAAACTCGTTTCGCGTCCAGTTGCCGTCAGGTGTTGGACTTGCAACTTTGATGTTGGATATGTTGCATTTTTCAAACTGACTGGTTTTTTTTTTGTAATGCAAATTTGTAGTTTAATATATGGTAATTTCATTTCATAAAGTTTTGATTAGTTTGCTCGTACTAAAATATAGATTTGTATTCGATGGAAAATTGTTTCAAGTTCGAAGGTCTTACTCAGTCAAATGATATTAGAATGAAATTATATAAATTATCAATTTTTCGTTAGTGCGTAGAATATTGTAAAATATCATTTCCGTTTATCTTCATATACATATTTTGTAATCAAAATATCTTCATTTATACGGTGTCGATATACGAAATTTTAATTTATTCGGATAGTTTTGATTAAATTTCGGTCAACTTAAATGCAAATATGTAACCGTTTCTCTCTATCGATTACAAGAAAAACGTTGTTTATCGCTGATCGGCTAAAAGCTGAAGTGTGTGCTTGTACGCTGCTTTTTTATAATATCTCACTTTGCCTTGGATATCAATCATAACATGTTTTTTTTTTCAATATCTCCTATAGACAAAGTTATAGAACACGTTCTATTCAAAGAACACGTTCAATCACGTCGACAAATGAAAATCACTTAGGTAATTGCTCAGCCTCGCTTTCATGTTTTTTTTAAATCAATGCATGAAAAAAACCGTTAGTATTCAATATATCAATCAGTGATATAATTTATGTTGATATTTTTGTACATTTTTCATTATAATACGGAAGAAAATCGGATTGAATATCCACACGTGTTTCCCTCACGAGTGCCCTTTAGATTTTCCGGCCACAATTTAAATATTATTTTTCGATATTCACATAACAGAATCAGATCCGATAATCTTTCGTTTCATATGTCGTGTGAAACATATTGTCAAGATAATGTTACGCTGCGTAACCTCCGACATTTGCTAAGAAAAGAACAAACGCAGCGAAATGAAATCGAACTGAACGAAAAAATACACAATACCCCAAGAATATATAAAAAAAACGATTTTCGTTCGAATTTTCGATGTTTAAACAGACTATATCGTAAAACGTAGCGCGGAACCCGTTTCGAATTAGCGCCAGTTCGTTAGCGGCGCCCGGTTTCGTTTGTATGCAAAACATCGATAAAAAATCGTACGAAATCTGCATAGTTATTAGTTTTTCGGTTCGAAAGGTTATCTATAATAGTCGTATAGTTTCGTATTTGAATCAGTTTTTCGCCTATTAATGAAATTCATTGAGTTCGCCCACGCTGTACGAATACCCATTCAGTAGTGACATAATGGCGCTTAATTCTGCAACGCGTAATGAACTCGAACGGATAACCTTTCGTTTGATTTTTTACCAGAATCTAACAGTCGCTTTTGAGTCAGAGGCTCTCAAATCGAGGGCCTTGTTTTGGACTTTGTGGAGATGAGCCAACGTTCGTGTTGCGACACGAGATATTTCGAGTGTCCAATAAATCACGCAGTTACATCTGAACGTTTCCGATTGAAAAATATCATATTTAAATAAAATTTATTGTTTAATGACTGTGCTAATAAGACGTCAAAGCTATTGTCTTTTTTATCCGTAGATGGAAAAAAATGTATTTATTAATGATCCGTCGGTACAGCTGCGAGCGAAATTCGAAGGCACGTGAAAAATGTCGGAACATCAAACGTTTGTTTACGCTTAATTCGTCATAAATCGAAATGTTTTATATGTTAAAATATTTGCACATAAAAAAGACAAAGTTCACCATTAAAAGGCATAATTAACTTTTTATTAGATGTCGGCGGAATAAATCAAAAATGTAAATTGATAGTTAACTCAGACGAAGCGAATCGACAAACTTCACACATGTACAAGAACCATTCAAATATTTTATCATAAATACAAAAAAATTGTACTTCAAAAAAACACGAATCATAAAAAACCCGATAAAAGCGGTATTTGTTCCGAATACCATTTTCCGAAAACGTACAAAATAAATTTCGAACAACTACACGTACTTTTCCTACGAATCATTACTCACCTGACCGTCTTAATTATTTTAATTAATAGTTGTGTACTCGTCGTCGGTCGTGCGCATATCATTAAACGAAACCAGCTCCGGTGCATCGCATGCACTTTCTTTCTTCGACACCGAAAATGCATCCATCACTGCAACATGACGTTTATGTGTAAATAAAACGAGCCGATTTAATTAATTACCGACCGCGTTTATTAAAGGGACGTCGGTGTCGGGGAATTTTCAGATTTTCCGCCGGTCCTTCTTATTCTCGTTTCCGTTCCGTTTGTCGTTATTTATTCGGCGTCGGTTTGAAGCCGCTGGGTATAAAGTGTGAATAAATATGCCGGTCTTGTGTAGAAATCGAAAATGTTCGCCGAAATTAACGATGTCGTGGAAAAGGGGAACGGGATCGTATGAATTCGGCGACGGAAAGGTGTTGTTTCGGTAAATTGCGTAATCAATTCTGCGCGGTTTGGGCGGTCTTATTTGTATTAACCAAACGGGAAAGATAATTCGAATTATTTTTAAAATAAAAATATGATCTTGAATAATTTATTTTTCGATTTTTATTCATTTAAATTTATAATTTTGATATAAAAAAAAATCAGATTAAAAATTGAAAAAAAATCCTCATTATAAACATAATTAAATATGTATTTTATCTAAAATAAAAATACAAATCACCCTGTATATGAAGAATTTACACCCGAAAGTGTCCATAGTAGTATACGGGCCTTGACAATGTCATCTCATTAGCGGCGGTCGCCTGTTGCTACACATTTGACTCAAACGCGCGACCAGATTTTAACCACCATTTCACACACACACCTCTAACGAAGACCAAACAAGAAAAATACGAACTGGATGTTCATTTGAGTCAACATCCATAAACCGCCCGTCGAATAATAAAATTTTATAGAGTGCCCCGGAACGTTTAATTCAGGACGGGCTAATAAACAAATTAGACGGCCGATTATGTATACGCGCCGGAGAGGGGTCACGTGAATTGTGAATGTCCGAATCGTATTTCAGAATGTTTCAAATCTCGGCTACAGGTTTTACAATTATCGTTATTATATTGGAGTCGTACCAGTTCGCGGACGGGTTAGGTCCGATGTTTATGGAGGCTCTAGGAAAGTGCGCGTATTGCTCTCTGTCACAAAAATATTATATTTCTCGGCACGTCGTAAATATGGCGAGGTGATAATTTCTGTGTAATACTATATTCTGATCTAATATGGTGACGCAATTTAATGTTTCAAATTAATCTTTCATTGTATAATAATATGCAGTCTGTTTAGTGTATATGGTAAAATAAGGGCTTTTTGATGATTTCTGATTTTTTTTTAATATTGTGATAATAAAAGGTATGACAAATGCAAAAAGTATACTTTGCTAAATATTCTCAGATTGACAATTTCAATTAATTAACTGGATCACATATAACTTAAATTTAGTGATTCAGTGTAGTGTTTAAGAATCTATTTTAATCTAAAAAATACCAGATCTAAAAAAAAACAAAAAAAATGATTCTAAAAATGCATCGAAAAAACTGTCAGTGTAATGATCTCCAAATTGGATGTTTTATTTATTTTAAGTACAAAATATAAATTAAGATTATTATACATTATTCCAGTGACTAAGAATCAATATATTATTCATTAACCACAAAAATAATATTATATAACTCTAACAACCACAATCAATCACAGAAAAAAATCAATATTCAATTATTTTGGAAACAAAAAATTCATCAATCAATTAAATTTTCGGCAATTGATCGCCGATTTTCGCGCTCATGTAAGGAACGGTTCGCGTGATCGCAGCACCGTTAACTCGGTCACGTTCTAGACTTCTTATTTCTTCTTACAACGGTTCGATTGTTATAATCAATTACTATGCTTCGAGGATACCCGAGTCAGGATCTGTAGGAAATAATGAGCGTACGAGCCTCGAGTTCACGTATTCAAAAGAGCGCGTGTCCTACAATAGGAATTCATTAGTATCGCTCGTTTGTGGAGCGTTTGTGAATCACTGCTTGATTAATTGACGTAAATAAATAAATCGAAAAAAATAGGCTCCGGAGGAATGCCGCGTCGGTATTTTAATTCTGAAACGTATACATTGTGCTTTATTCGATGACGTGCCGCATTCTGAATGAAATTCGTACCGCGCCTTTATTTGTTTATTATGTATTTAATTGAATACTTTTTTTCTGTGTGTTAAAAATGGATATTATTAATGGGAAATTATTTTTATGGATGAATTCAATATATATTTTCTTGATTTAAAATTAGTTAAGGAATGCTTAACGATTTGCTTTTGAGTTTTCTCCGTAAGTAAATTTATGAAAATCACGAATGTATGAAATTTCTCTTCAGAAATGAATACGTCTCTGAAACGTATTCAGCTCTAACTATAATATTTTTAGAAGATGAATGATTGAACAATACTTTGTTTACCTTAAGAGAGATCAAATTTCACGATCGCAAAACTCATTCAAATAAGTTTCTAAGCCTTTACAAAATCTTGTAATAGGTAATATACGAAAACAAATAATTCAAACAATAGTGAAATATAATTACTTTGAATTAAACTATTCATCATTCACGTCTTCAAATAATGTGTATTATTAAATCTAAACTTTCATCATAAACAAGATATATCAGTATTCCGTTAAAGTGGGCGCGTCCATACTTTAACGGAGTACTGACAATCGACGTTTGAAACATCCAAAATCCGAACTCAAAACGTCATTGTCTATTTCAATTATTCAATAGCACGTATCAGTTTTCAGCGCTGACTTTCGATCTGTTTAATTAATTGAACACGAGATATATGTCGAAGTTAAATATACGTTAATTCACGTTTGCATTATCAGTCGTACAATAGCAACTTCAAAACGTCATGGGTTATTTCGTTGAGATAGGCTGGAAAGGTTAGGTTTGGTTATTTCAGTGCTTTTGTCTTCAAAATAATACCATTATTAGGTAAAGTTCAATACTTGTTACTAATCAGAAGGGTTGAATGAAGGAAAATTGATAGGTTGAAGCAAAGACGTCTTGTTGATTGGAGATCTGAAAATCGACAGTAAGCGAAAATAGATTTTGCTGTACATGAATTAAAAATAAATTTGAAAAATTACAACTTTTCAAATGTGAACGTTGAATTCGTGAGCACATTCATATGAGATGTCGAGAACCGCTTACGTGCGATTTTTTTACGCCGAGATTATCTCACTTTAAAAGCGATTTGTAACGTACTTATACACCGTGAGCTCGAATAATAAACAAATAAATAAAATAAAAACCGCGTTTTAGAGTAAAACACACTGCGCTCAAAGGGCGTATTAACACAACAACGCCGAGGTGATGGATCGACAGTGTCAAAAGCTTTTACACAATCGCCCCGAGCTTTTTCGGTGCGCGAGATCTCCGTGTGAATACGTGTTTGGTATGAAAATGTGTTTGAAGTCTTTTTTTCGTTCATATTTTGTTTTATGTGAATTAAGCTCTTATCAAGAACATCGGTTCGAAACGTTAAGAAGTAATTGAGTCGACAAAATACATCATGTTTCATTATGCATAGGTCTTTTCTTGAGAAAAATTTGCATTCGCTAATAATATAAAAGGCAGCCCGTGGCGCAGTATGCTAAATGATGGAATAATGATTGAGAGGTTGTTAGTTCGAAAATTGCACAAATATTGGCTAGAATATTTAAGTTATGTATTCAATTACTTCATTAAGGTTTTAGAAAAAAGATTCGTTTTTTTTTAAGATTTTCAAAAATTTATTGTAAATTGTATCATGGATATCGTATTACATATCAGTCGATAGATGGTATGAAAATAAATTATGAACCAATAATTTTATCTTATCGAATATATTAGTACCTATCAACTAACAAAGTTAAGTGAAATGTGATGCAGTCAATAATAAATGATTGCGATGACATATCATTGATTTAAGAAAATTTTAGATAAGAGTTTTTGGAAAGTATAATATGTAAATTCCTCAATGAGAAAAAATGTGCGAACTTAATAAAATAATAAGAATATTGAAAAGGTATGTCTCTACAATACGCATACATAATAAAAATAATTACAAAAAACATACACAAAACACCCATATAATACTCACATTGCAAAATTATCCTTCAAAATTAACATCTTCGATCGAAAACCTTCAACATAACACCCAACCTTCCACAAAACAAAAACAACACAAAAATCGAACAACAGCAATAACACTCGTACACACCGACAATAATAACGACGCTTTTATATACGAACAGTATAATTTAACCGTATGAAGTTATATCTCGTTTACCGGGCGTGTCATTAAAACGCACCCACGCGCCATCGCGCACGCGCCCGCTCCGCATGAATATGATTAAGCTCATAATTATGCGGATTAATGTCAATAAGGACGATCGCTAAACGAGGACCGAAAGGCGAACACGTGTCCTCAGGACCTCGCAGGATATCGGCGATCGTCGGCGAAGCATCGCGTGGTCAACGGGTATCCACCGATGAATATTTATAATATTCGCTCGCATGCTAATGAGCTCAGAGTCGATCGGTAAGCGCCGTAAGTTTTGTGGCATGGTGTGCTCTTTCGGCGGGTTAAATGGTGATTGTTATCTTTTGAAGAATCGGGCCGTGTTGGTTGTTTGTTTTGAATATTGAAAAAATATCAGTTTTTATTAGTACAATATTTTAATTAAGTTTTCTATATGATCGGATCTTCGATGCGATTTCGTATACGAAGGTCATAAACAAAAGGCGGCTGCGAACAAAGTGTTGAACCTTCATTGCCGGATAGTTCACCGACTGACAAAAGATGGTTTATATACTTTTTTTTTCGTGTTCACTTTACAGCGTCCGTTCGAAAAGTTCAAATAATAATTAACACTCGCGGGCCAGTTCAAACGCGCGCCGGTCATCAATACGCGATTATTAACATAATACATAACGCGTTCATAAACCATAATAGAGTTTTCGATCACGATATCTTTTTCTTGTGGTCAAGTCAAGCCGTGTGCCTAATTAACAAACATGAATAACACCTGGGTTCACGAAACGTGAATACAACCAGTCTTCCGAAGCAGTAAAATCCGTACAGGGACGTTGATTTTTCGATGGAAAAAATCTTGAATATTCATGAATTTAGAAAGAAAGTGCTAAATTTTTAACGTTTGAATGATGTAGTGCTCTCGAAGAGCATTCGGGACGAGTTATACAGTGTTGAAGTAATACGAAGTTACGTATGAAGGAACATCAACGTTGATAAATGATGTACGGGTCAAAACGCTTTGCATAAACATATTAAATAAATTATTATTTGTCGGAGCATTAACGCTAAGCTTCATTCGTAATATAAATTGTTGCGGTTCGCGAAAGTATAATATTATATTTTAGCATCGAACAGGAAACGGCGCAAAAATGGACGCGATTCGAACAGGCACAATAAAAATGCTAATGCGAAAAGCGCATCGATGTAACTCTGCGATAAATCTTTTATAACACACATACCAAAGAAAACAAAAGGCTTCGGAAATGTTAAAGGTTGAGGTGTGGACGATGTGGAGAAAAAAACCCGCGAACAATACTTCTCCGGAGGAGGAAAATAAAAGTAGAAGAGCGGGACGACTTTTTGCAACGAATTTTTCGCTATTTGCCGCATTTTTTATATGGAAATAAACTTCTTATACTGCATATGAGCACTGTCAGAAAGAAAGCGAACATCGATCAGTTTATCGTATGAGCGAGGGTCGCGAAAGGGTCAAAATTTGTGATTGATACGCATCAACGCAAAGGTTAACAGCGCTTTACCCCCGGCCTGAAAAAAATGTATCGACAATTTTTAATAATCGTCTTTTTTTAAGACGTACATTGAATATTTTATATACGATTGATGAACCCTCCATGTGACGTGACCATTAAACGTCTAATACTACAGTTATATAATTTAAATACAATTTTCGATTTGACCATAATAACATTCGAATATTCAATTGATTTTTATTGCGAATTAATTTCAAATCGTATATTTTTTTAATTTAAATTAATTATTCATAGAATTTCCTATCGGATGATAAAGAAAATGTGATATTTTATGTAAAAAGCAATTCGTGAATATTAATCGAACAACATCATGCGCCATTAATTTCATACGTTAAACATTTGATTCGAAAAATAAAAAACCTTAATATTGAACTGTTCGAGTATGTGTACTCGCATATGTAAACCGGAAAGTTAAAAAATAAAAAGGCACACACATTCGACATTGATCCATAACCGCAGGAACGAATTAATATTGAGAAGAATTTATCATTATTCGTGTTCGAATGTCACACAGCTGGATACCATTGTTATCAAACACTCCCTTTATTATTCGATTTATTAATTTCATTATGCGGCGGCCGGCTGGTAGTTAAGTGATATCCAATAAATAACCCGATAGTTAGATGTCGATGATAGCGCATTTTGTTCGTACGTGCCTTAACACTTAAGTGTTCAAAGATTATTAACCTGCAAGAAAAATAATCTTCGACAATATTGAATATCCTTTTATTATTATCTGTTGCGAACATATGGAAAGGCTTTCATTATAAGCATTGCATATGCACATGTGCAACTTCTAGCGGAGGTTAAAAAGTTAGCGTGGGCAAAATAATGTACCATTCATGATTTCCTGTAAAGATGGACCGTATTTCCTGATGTTGAAGACGGTTGTTCTTCGGGGCCAGTTTCGAGATTTAACCCAATGACAAACAACAATGGTCGCGGCCAAGATCAAAGCGGAGCCTCTAATCTGAGTCATCATCGTCTAATATAGTAATCTAAATATGCACAAGAGGGGCAAACTATTAATATTATTTAAATCAAAAACAAAAATAGGTTACGTTCACGAAACGTGTACCATAAATAAACATGATATTTACCGGTCAACACTCAACACCTCACTCACTAACTGGAAAATGTTTTGTTGAAGAGTCGTTTAAAATCCCATTACAAATAACTCTTGGATCAAGTTACATGGGAATTTTGAATATGAACATAGAGATGTTTTCAGATTGAAATATATAACCGTGAAATATTTCTAGTTTTTTTTTACGTATGGAGTGTTTCGAATTACAAGCGAAAAATATGTATGAATCAATAAATTAACGATGAAGTTCATATAAATTTGTAGGCAAATGTTCGTATTATCATTTGGTTTCGTAAATGTTGATAATAACATGATATTTCGATGTAATCGGGCATTATACAAATTCGAATTGAAAATTTGTAAATATCACAAATCACCATAGATACGTATGATAATAAAATTAAGAGTTTATTGTCGAAAAGTTATTTAACAACTTTCTATTATTTTATGATGCCTTATGTTGAATTGAATTATAATATTATTCAATTTATATTTTTTTATGTTAGAAATTTCAATTTTTTACAAACTAAGATTTATATATTTTTTTTTAATTATGCCTAATTGAACATTTTATTTGATTTTTAAAATTTACAATAGTGCTAATCGCTTTATAAACATTGGAGTCATAATATAATATTCAACTGTTATATTTTTTTTAAATTTGCTAATATATATTGGCGTCTAAATTTATTCCAGAACTTCAACATCCAATCTCATAACATTCAAGCGAAATTTCGCTATATTACGTCACACAGAAAACGGCCATAATAAACATGCAAATCGACCGCAAAACAAAACAATCCACACAAATCCCCTTAATTGTGCAACAATATTCAACAAGACGCAGAAAACACACGTCCGAACCATACCGTCAGTCGTGTCGTTCGTTAAAACCCTTTACCGACCGAGCTCCGAATCGCACACGACAAAAAAACACACACACAACACGCCGAAAAGAGTCACTCGACAATAAATATTTCGTAATTGGCAATTAGCGGCGGAGACTAGTTACCGTTCGGCCGTCATTTGTTGGCGTTGTCGCGGCCGCCGTACAAGGGCCAAAGGTAAGGTTTTAATTAAGCGACAACATTAACATTTAAGGGTCGCCGTCGAGGGTCCATTATACATGGCTGCGAGGTGTCGAGTGGCCAACGAATATTTGCAAATCATACGGCGCCAAGGCGTAATGAGAGTTGGACTTTGGGTGGTCTTGATGAGTGGTGGTTTGGGGTTTGAGCGAGTTGTTTGATGTTAGAAATTATTTTTTGAGCGATTGTATAGATATTTTGATAATCGATAAAAAAGATGATATGAATCATTTTATTTTAAATCAATTAAAAGTGTATGCTCATATGAACGGTCATGTTGATGTTGAGAAGATGATTGGTAAATTTGAGTTTGGCAGTTCATTGTTGTTGATGAATTTTAGAGGTGAGTCAAGATTGGTCATTTGAAAATATGAATATTAATAAGTTTGATTATTCAAATCGTTATACTTTTTTCTATGAATATTTAGTAGGTTTACAAAATATTTCTCAATCGTAAAGAGCTTTTTTTAAACATATTTAAAAGACAACTCATACGTAATATTAATACATCACATTGTTAACAAAATATACGACATCGAAAAAAAATGCTAAAAGCACAATCATGTATGTTCACAATTTGCAAAATTTCATAACAATCGACATCGGAAAAAAAAAACCACTCGCGCCAACCCATAAATCGATCGTTGCGAAAAAACGCGAACTTTTCACCGCGAAAATTTTCATACTCCGCCACGCCACAAATCACCGCCGATGATTTATCCCCATTCAATAATTCATGAAACGAAAGTCGTCATCTTATCATACGTCCGCGCATAATTGAATTTATTGCCGAAACGACAAAGGGCCGACACCCGCGCACCGAAACAATAGTCGCCATTGCGACAATTTTGCATTTTGCGAAAACGACAGGCTCGTCAGCGGAAAACGCCCACGCAATCGTGGCGTATTTGCACGGTGATAGTTTCGACGTTTCCACGATAAGGTGTCGGTTGTCGACTTTCAGCTCGGTCGGTCTTTCAGCTCGGGAATTCGATGATAAGGTGATTAGTGTCAGATGTGTTTTGACTTTGGTCCGATACGGTTTCTCGCTTCGGCGCACTTGTGCAATATTGCAGTGTATATTTTTGCATGTCGAGATCAGGTTATGAGCGTATATTATATAGTGTATACAATTTCTTTAAAAGATTTGATTCGTAGATTGAGAAGTGGTTATTTTGTTTAATGTGTGCTCCAATGATTCGCGTTTAATGCAAAATAGCGCTAGTTTGCAAATATGTGTGTTAAATTATATCGTAAATCAGTGCGACTTGATGATTGTAGATTGTCACTAATAAATTGCAATATAACGCTTTGTTCTCATTCTAAGCGTGGGTTATAATAATTAAAAAGATATCATATAAAATTATTAAAAGATTGAGTAATTAGAAATGTTAAGAATTACATTCTATATTTTAGTACCAATGAAATAAATCCAGAAAAATAATTTCCAATAAAATCAACTCCAATCCGATCGATGATAATTCAATCAATCCGACAACCAGTTATACAAAAAAGTGCGAAACAAGATCGCACAACCCACCACCTTCGAGAGCGATTAACGAAACTGAAAAGCGATCATCGTCGGACAAAATCGTAAAACAAGAACGGTGATCTAACGATTCGCTGCGTTTAATTGAACCTCGGAACACTCAGGAGAGTTGCACTTTATACTTACCATACGTCTGTCAATATACGTGCACCATTCGTCTGATGTATGGCCGATATTATGCGAAGTGATGCATTATTGATGCCATGAAAACCAGGTTTATCAGTTGGGTCCATTAAATAGACAAACGACCTGCTCTCTCGGCGAGCCGCATTTAGTTTATATGTCAAGGAAAAATCGAATCGGACAAATGATATTGCTGTTTGTTTGTGTGTGCTACTTTGTTGTTGCGCCTATTATTACGCGAGTGACTTTTAAACTATGCTCGAGGAATTCCAAATCTATCCTAGTTTAGAGTCTGAGTCGTATCGATCATTCGTTGCGGATCAAATTAACGATGTATGATATCACGATTCTAATGTATGCCTTGCTATTTAGTTCGGTCTCTATATATAGGGGATATTCAGTTGATTTTGTAGTCTATTATTTTCAATATAAATCAAAGTAAAGTTAATAAATTAAGACTTGATGAATGCAATAATCATTGAAGTTAAAAGATCTATGTCACAGTTTATAATTAGATGTAGACTAGAGACCATTTGAGGATAATTTAATATATTTGCACTTACCCTTCTTAATATAACCAGAAAAATCTTATTCTAAAGTAGAATTCAAAATATAACACAAAACTATATAAGCCGATCATCCTCTGTGGAATCTCTTGTATCTAACACAACTGATTGTGAATTGATTGAGTGAATTATATTGGAACTAATACGCGCTGATGAAAATTCGAAAGGTACTCGCGCGGGTCATACATCAAAAAGGACAGTCGTACAATACGACCGACATATCGAAACGAGATTCGCCGATATCATCATCATTAAAACGCGCTATAAATCGGCCGCTCTTACTTAATGCATAATATAAACAGTCGAAAGTATTGAGCGCATCTGAGTCGTTACTTGGCGCATGCAAGTCGAGTTGCTGACTGCGTGATTTATTTGCCTAATAATGTAAGTGCTAGGTGCTGTCCGACGAGAGATGTGCGCGTAGGCAAAATGCACCACATTGTGAGAAATTGCATACCATTATGCATATAATTCGAAGCGATCTGATGTGCATAATCGGGACGAAAACTCGAGGAACGGCGCATTCGCGGTAATGTTGCGGAGTCAATGCAAAAATGCATGTTAAATGGTAACCTATTGTTAGAGGTCAGTATTTTCTTATATAAAAACATATAATGATTTATTCGAAAATATCCACGATAAGTTAAAAGTGGTATCGCTGAAATTGTTCGCCTCGTAATGGGATGTACATAAACGGAAACAGCAATCGGTGGCAAGCTGTGAACACGTTATTTCGACTGAATCATTTCCCATCAAGAAAGTTCCACTTTCGACCCAGAGAAATGACATATTATCATATCGTAATTTATCGTGTTTCATTTGTAATGCTTGCCGTTCTCGGAACGGTTTCGTCACAGGTGGCTCTCTTTCTCGTTCCGAGGTGATGTATGAGGTTGAAAAGTTTCTTAGGCAACAAAGGCGCCTAAGAAACGCTGTGACTTAGTGAGAATGATCGTTTCGAAGGCTCTATTGCGTTACTTCGTGTTCTGAAGACTTGGCCGTTCGTCAAACGATGACTGGTTCAAAGGTCCGGGAATGGCGTGATTTTGAACGTGGTTAATAGTTGCGAATCGGATGACAGAGTTTTCTTTGAAAGTAATGCATTTCGTTTGTAAATTAAATGAGTATGTGAATTTATAATATATTTATATATATATTAATATCAATGTTTTAAATTTAAAAAATAATATATTTTGGTACGTGTTTTTAAGTTTTCATTCATTTCATATTTTAAAAGTAAATTTGCATTCGAGTTTTGCATCTCATTTGCGTTTTTAGAACCGAAAAAAACTGTCATTAAATAACAAACAGAAAAAAAACCATATGTGCTAAAACATGTACATACGTATTTGAAACTGAATACTGGACGTATAAAGGCGTAAGTGCCATTTTTAAGATTTTGAGATACGATGGCGTTTGTCGAAAAATTCCTATACTGGCGCATATAACCGATACAAATTCGTTATTGATATATAGTGTATATTATACAACATTAAAAACAGATTTTGGAGACTTCAAACGATAGTTAAAAACTTAGGTGTTGGTATATTGAACACATTTCTAGCATAAAACCATTTTTGGATTTTTCAGCACTTACGTCCTTATTTTATATCCGGTTTGAACTACCTCACGACTTTTAAATTACTTAATTTCCAAACTTACTTAAGTCAACAACCATTCTCTATAACAAAAACCACAAACAAACCAAATTTTACAACCTTTCCGCTAGAATGAAATACGTACATCACAATGCCAATAAATATTATATGGGGCCGATGGCGCGCACGCGTCCTCAACAGTCGGCTGTATATCGACATCGAGATGCTTTATTCGCGGTGCATTATCTTATGGTGCATCATGGTTTTACGACGCACCATATACGGACATCCACTGGCTGCCGCCAATTGGCTTCACTGACAATGTTTATTCGATGGATGGTGCATTTATTGCATCGTGGGAACTGTTTGATGGCGAGGGGTTTTGTTTTGGTTTTCTGCTATGTTATATTATTGTATAACATTTAAATTATGTTATACATATGTTATGTTATATTATATTATGTGCAACTGATTTAAAAAAAAATGCTCAAGTGTTCCAAGATTATTGTGTTGTTAAAAAAAATGTAAACTTTTCCTCTCATTTTCTTGTATGAAGATGGTCATTTGATCATGTCTGTTTTGAAAATCGGGTTGCTAAGAGCTTCAACATGGTTATTGCATTAAAAAATATATTGAAAATATTATATTATGTATTGAAAAGGGAGCAGAAAGTTGTGCTTGGGAACCTGTTCGACGGATGAGATAATTATAGCGGTCGATGCGAGTGACACGTTCTCGGCGTGAATAAAATACGTTTGAAAGCCTGGACGTTTTCTATGGTAAAATTTACCGTGCGTATGCGAACGTAATTAAAATGCGTTCTATTTACATGTCGTTTAAAGAAAAGTGGATTAAAAGCTTGTCGGTTTCACTATTGAAGTGTAAGTTTTCGTTATGTCCGACATTCATTCAGAGAAATTAATTTATTTTAATAATATTCTCGTGAACGCAAGATGAATGAAAATAAAGTAGTAAAAATTAAAATCAATGCCTTACTTAAGTACAGTGGTGTTTTAGAATTGTATTTGAAGTGAAAATACAAACAAATAATTAAAACGCGCCTAACTTTTAATTTGAAGTGTTTCTGAAGCATTTTCATTTTTTTCGATTGCATTAAAACATGCATGGAACTTTCGTAAACAAACAAAACGTGAAGATCGAAGAATGACTTCACATGAAAATTTTTTAGAAAAGACAAAAGCTTAATACATAGGAAAATATAAACAAACAAAATATTGCGTCATGTTCTAAACAAACGGAATCTTAAGAAGCGTAAGTGCACTCGTCTTACAGCGTGTTTTATTTAATAAAAAACATTCCTTTAGATAATACGCACATATTTATTTATTAAAACAATTAATAGAATTATTATAAAGCCTTGGGAGCCACTTCGATACAATTAACACGTTGTGCTGTTCTTTTCGACAGCACAATGCTTCGTGTAGATTACGATTTGTTAGTAAAATTTGTTGCAGCTTTTAAACTTTGAATAAACATTAGCCGCTGACACGTTGCATTTTTCAATTTTTTTTGTTACTTATAATGCAATTTATATGAAGATTGATTTGAATCGATCCAGTTTTGTATGTTTTTCATTCGATTAAAAACAAACGCGCGACCTTGCAATAAAGTCAACTCTTTCACTGCGATCTTGTACCAATAGATATCTAAACCAATAAATTGCATTTTGTCGTGTTTTGGTCTCATTCTCATAATATTGATATTCATGCAATACTAATCGATACAAAATTTACAATTACCAAGCTATTAATCATATTTCGAAACGATCCACTTTCTATTTGATATATCATTTAAGCATTTAGACTCAGGCATCACTTTATAAATAGTTCATCCTAATTCTGTACCCAAAATCACATCAACCCTTATTCTTCAAATTAGCAACAAACCAATTCAATATTTATCACCAACAATCGTCAACCTTAACACCTAAACGTACGAAATGGACAGGTTTCGGGCTATGCAAATTCGGTTCGTTTTGCCATCTTCGTTTCACTCTGGTTCGCCGACGGCCCATGGTAAATCTGTATTGAATGGAGGCCATCATCTTCTCAGTCATTTCCTGTGTACAGTCGGTTGCAGCGGCACACCTCTCGGTTTCGCCACCGAGATGATGATGTCATCAGAGGCCTGCCTCTCCGAAACGCCAGGTGGATATCGCTGTTGATGGCAAAAAATCAATAATATTGGTCTTTGGTCGTTTCCTTGGCGGGTTGTGTGTTTTCGTTATCGCTTGTTGATTTCATAAGGAGATTGAGGTGGAAAAGATGTGGGGGTTAAGGTCGAATGTAATAAATTCTATTGTAATTTGTGAAATTATGTTGATTTAATAATGCATAAGAAGACAGTGAAGGATGTAGTGTTAAATAGTAAATAATGTATGCTTAATATTTTCTAATGTCAGACATAGAAACTGTTATTGCATTGAATGTTAATTTCGATGACGCTTGTTATGCAAACACATCAGTCTTGAATTAGAATCGTTTTGCATGAAGATATTTATACATTTCGAATCGAAACAGTTAGAAAAATAGTTGATCTTATTATACTTTTTATCTATAAATTTCTTGAATAACAATGAGATTCAAAAATGTTAGGGTGAAGAATTAAATTGATTAATTAAAATTTTTATAATAAATTTTTTTCACAGATGCAAAATTTCTGAAATATTTTTTCTCAATAATAAACGATGATATAAATTATGTCACGGTTGCGATAGATTTTAAAGTGCCGTAAGCAAAACGAGGAAAACCGGAATGGAGAAAATTGAAAATGACCGACCGGAACTCTCAATCGATGTATTCGACCGCTGTTAAATATTATGGGGAGTTTCAGGTACAGTATTTACGGCGAAAATTTATGAAAATTCAATATGTAGAATCTCATTTAAAATATATTTAATTAAATATGTCAAATTTATTCATTTATTCATTTATTCAATTTATTCGAGCATATTTGTTAATATTTGATTCATGAAAACAAGAATAATGTTAGCTGAAATTAGACATATTTTTCTATACAAATTATATATAGATCGAAAATAACTCGACTGTTAAATTTTATGAGACATCAACTGTTCAGTTACATATTCGAATCAGAAACAAAAATAAATTAATAATGCTTCCAGATAAAATTATTGAAATATTATTTACAGAATCAGAAAATCAATAAATAAAATGTTCGCAATCTTACATGAACCGTTAATAGAATTTAGTTGATTTCTATTATATATATATTGACAATAGACTCGCGAAGAATATTCGAAATTTGAGAAGACAATAATCTATTTTGGAATAATATCAAATTCCATGAATGAATCAAAATCAAAATTGGAGGGGGGTAAGGTGGGTGGGTATGTGGGCGGGGGCGGGGGCGGTCTCTGCTGTTGTTAGCCCCGCCTGTATCGTTCTGATTGACACATTGCAAAATACGTCACAAGCAACTATCGACGTTTGCAATCTCAATAGAAGATTGGATTGAAGACGTCTTACGTTGCAAAAATTTCAAACTTCGTAGATGAAAAGTTATTGAATTAATCGAGCGCGATTGCAATTTGATGATGGCAATTTTTTATGATATTAGTTCATTGAAACAAGTGTTTGAATTAATTAATGATTTAATAAATAAATTCAGAAATTATCAATATTAAAAAAGGATATATGAGCATGAATTAAATCGAGATTTCAATTTAGACTTCTTATCTATTGTCGACTCAAATCAATGAATACCATTTATATTCCAGTGGTCGGTTTGAATTGAATCATCGATCATTGACACGTTTCATTGTTGACGAACGACGTTCTCTAATCCATTCGCAGTTTTTTTCTATCAAAATTTATTCATAATACGATTCTCGAAAGGTATATCGATTGTGGCGATCGACCGTGAGCTTTTCGTTGGTCGCGATCGCTTTCAAATGTCATTTAGCATCAGGTGCCCTATCGAAAAAAAGGTCTCTCGACTAATTTAACAGTGAATGTTGCTCCTTCTATTGTCAATGTTGCTATGACATCTCAATATTGGATCTCGAGTGTTGAACAATGGACCGAGGATCGCTTTTTGTCGCGGGCCACGTCAATGTTGTGACAACTGTGATCGTTTTCGTTTTTTGTTCATTGTGATATTCTTAAAGGGTAATGACATTTTTTTAGTATAATATTTTAATTTCGTATGTTTTTTATATTATTATTATGAATAAATCTGATATATAATAGAAAATAATAAAAATTTTATTTTAATCATCTATTTTTGTACGTTTGTGAAAACAATTTTGATCTGAATGAATTCTATGATACTTAAGTAATTTAGGTTTTCATTCACATCACATCCTTACATAAAATTATTATCGGCCACCACTGAGTCCGAATTCATAAATAATATTTATTGATGTCGGGTGACAGAAAGACAGCAATGCCTGTCTTATTTTATTGTTAACGGCATAATGGATAAAATGCTCAGAGGGACACAAAGAGAGAAAACGCCGTGGAAAAAACGCAGATAAAGGGGGATCAAGAGATCGTACTAGTGTACTAGAGCCGCCTACGGTGTGTGTGTCCTACGCTGATTTATTTTCAATGAAGAGTAACAATTGTGTAAAACAACTGATTTATTTTGATGGAATCGTATAAAATTATTTTTTATTGTCGCCGGCCGCGTATCTATTGTTGTCTTGTCGATGTGTGGCCCCGAATCGGACGCGTGATTTTTACGACGCATAAAATGTTAAAAATAAAATATATGTATTTATTGTGCGCTGAAGAAAAATGGAGATGTTCTCAAGAAAGTCCGTTTGGGAATGTACAAATTGTACATTTATTTTATACACTATATAAAATTAATGTTGTATAAAAAAGGTCGGTTTTATAGTGTTTTGTGTGCAGCGATAAACTCACTTTGTCCAAGATGAATAAGCTTTCAATTTTTTTTTTAATCTACCATTAAAAATATAAACAAAACGATTTTCACATAACTAAAGAGATCATAAAAAGATTAAAAAAATATACATTAATTATACCAGAGGCGACAGAGCGTAAGAGCATAAGCAAATCAGGGTTGCCCAATCGTTCATAACGGTTAATCAAATCCGAATATATGTATACAGCATCGAGAGATAATGATTACGTATAATTTTAATTTTAAAAGGAGGCTTGTAATAATGAAACTTAATTCATGGTGGACTTAAAAGGCATCGCTGGGTCGCCCACACTTCCTTCTCCACCGGCGCGATTAGTCATGTGTACGATACGACCTAAGTATCATACATATGTATTTTATAATGCTAAAAGCTAAACGCATATGTAGTCATTACGATCATCATTATAGTCGTATCGTGTTTGTCGTCGATGTTGTTTTGAAATTCGCCTTTTCCGATGCAGTTCTGTGCTTCGTCGGCAATGGCGGTTACCTCTTTATTCGAGCGTTGTGAATTTTTCGATGTTGAGTTTCGTAATTGTTTTTTTTTTTTGTATGTCAAGGGAAATCTTAATTATTGCTGGAGAACTATTTTTTTTCGAAAATCCATATAAAATATGCAATATTTCATTAATATGAATTACCCACACGTTTCGGTACCGAGTGTACGATTTTTCATTGAACATGTTTTTATGGTGTCAGATCAATATCATGATTATTCGCAACGCATATATTTATTATATTCTAAAATTTATGTGTTTTCTTTCCTAATTATGAGTCTCCTATCATATTTGATATTTAATTATATATAATTTTTGTATCGAAACCAGGTCTTAGAATAACGACCCTACAATAAGTTGCATCAATACAATATAAAATATAGTGAATTAAAATTCATATATTAAACATTTATGTTGAAAATGTTTTCGGATTAGCTTGATCGTAAAAGATTTCATTATATTTTATGAGTTTTTTTTAAATTTTGCATTATGAACGTGCATATTTCAAGTTGAAAGTCATTGTGGAATTTTATATGCAATTTTCAAAAATATATACCTTAACGATCTTTTTTAGTCTCGAAAGTGTTGTATGTACAATAAATTCGACGTGTAATGTCATTTTCGAGCACGCGTGAATTTACGCGACATTTTTGAAAAAATACATGCAGGCCTGGGTTACGACATCAAATCGTCACGTAAATAACGATGAACACGAGCCGAACATTTAAAACAAAATGATATGTTTTAATTTATCAGATACTTTGCAAAACGAGTTTTTCAACAAAATATAAATTATTTTCAGAATAGAGAATCACCGTCCTTAAGCTTTTATATATACAAAAATAAAAATAAATAGAATATAAGGATAAGAATGGATTTTTTTGCAGACTTTATTGCATACAAAACAATATCTATTTGATTGTATTTCAATCGCTCAAATACCTATTCAATAATGTTAAAACCTTGTATTCAAGGTATACATAAATTTTTTCTCTACAATTTTCCTTCATAACTCTTACCCCTCACCTTCATACGTAACAAGCGAGACTTTCACGGACACAGCAAGAAAAATAAGTGTCCAGGTGAGATAATGATTGCGACCGCTGTGCCACCGTAGAGGGTCCCCATGGACTTGCTGGCACAAGAATTTGCATAAAGCCTTGTCGTCGTCGCATTGCCGATATTGAAAATTGATTTCGGCCCTTCATTTTTATACGACGTCACATCCCGTGTACGCCGCGGCCTTTTCACCTCTGTCCGAGTATGTCCTTTTTTTGCTAAAAAATAAAATCGAGATAAAACCGAAGAAGAAGTCAATATAATATAATATAATAAAAGGCGAAAAAAGGAGACGCACTCTCGAAACGACACGTATGCAAACGAAAGAACGATAAAACACGATACTCGTCGTTTATTTTGCGCGAATGGACTTTTACAAGCTTTTTGACTTCTTTGCGACTGCGATAAAAATTCGTCTCGAAGCTTTCAAAACGCATTGTTTGAAAAAAGTCACTTTTCGTATAATATTATACCGCGAGTATTTTTGCGTACACGGTAGCCTCCTATGAGGTGGTTTTATACGCGGCCTCTGTAAAAGTCATATAAAATGCGATGTTTAAATGCATAAGGTATGTTCTTTTAATAAATTCTTGACAATGTGCATCTTGCAGGACGCTAAGGACCCGCCGCAGTATCGAATTTCAATATCATTTGTCTTATTTATGAAAATAAACTGCACAAAGATGCGTTTTATGGGTGTTTTGGTTGGGGAAGTTCAGCCGGTTCCATTTACAGATGGAACGGCCGGTCTCATTTTTATTCGAATATAATATTATCTAATTATATGATACGGTAAAAATTAATAAAAAACACCTTGATATCTCGATGTTGGTCAACTCTCCCTTATATGCAAAATCGATACGGTACTAAACGTTAAATTGAAAATACATGTTTTCGATGGAACAATGTTGCCAATATATCATGTAGGTGTTCATTGTGAACAAGGAGCGATCGTAATTGCGTGATCGATAGTGAGAGCATTACATTGACCCAAAAATTAACTCTAAAATTGTATACGTATCCTTTTAAGTGAGCGAGCGTTGTCCTCGATCGCGTATTTATCCTTCGATTCATTTCACTTTGCATTTTTGATTCGTTTATCTATCTGAAGGGTTTGTTGCGTGCGTCCGTGTATTTGTCGTTTTTTTTGTCTCTCGAGTCTCGTAAATATACATCAATATGCATCCGGAGAGAAGCTGATGGGATATCGCAAACAGCAATTCAACTCTTTATATTGTGGAAGTCGTATTGTCTTCGGGTTGCGGCTACCGGACAATGTCAACAATCGTATACGGACGATCCGTAATACAAGTCACAAAATTTCATAAATCCGCGTATAAACTGTTGATTTCCAATATAAAGATTAAGTTTCAGTATCGGAGGAGTGTTAGACGATGAATTTTAATAGTTGTTTTTTATTAAAAATTTTATGTTACAATGTATGCAATGAAATTTTATATATGAAATGCGAGACGAAACACTCAACAATAAAGCTTCACGTATAAAGAGGTATTCAATAATATTTTTAAATATTGAATAGTATATTCTCATTTTTATCTTCAAATCTCTCGAATATGTCTACTTAATATTGAAATAATCTATTGAAAAAATAAACAGATGATTAAGTACGTGAATACTTCTATCAATGTCTAACACAATATTTATTCAATCATACATTATTTGTCAAACTATTAAAATCAAACACAATCGACGCTTTGTAAAATAAAACCAATCGACAATAAATACCGAGAGATCAATTAAAATCGTCAAAGACCAACCGTATATCGACTCAGCAACAACAACCCGTTGCACTCACATGCCAAACAATGAAGCCCTCCTGTTATTTTCTTACCGATTATTTTATTTTCAAATACACACATACACACATTTCATTTTACCTTCAGAGACCACAGCCGGGACGATCAGACAACACGAGGTCCGCAGAGGTGTGTCCCTCGAAGATGGTATCTCCGTTAAACGGTCGGTAAACATTGCGATCGGACGATATGGAGACGTCCCGACTTTCCTGGCTTTTTCGAAAGTTACGACGTCACCCACTCTCGGTTGGCAGCCGTGTGTTGACGCGCTGAAAAATTCGCGCTTTTCGAAATGCTAATGGCGCATAGGGCGTAGGCAGACAGAAGCGACGTACGAGAGCGATTGTTTCTTACGGATTGTGCACGAAAACGTGCGTCATTGTGTTGCCATGTTTGATGTTTCTAAATTGAGCGAATGTGTGTTTTGGAAATTTTTGTGTGGTTGAGGAGTCGAACGATTCGATTACGGTGTGTTGTAATCACTTTATTACGGCAAGAGAGGATGGAAAAAATCGATTGGCATTGTAAATTTTGTTCAATGAGTTTTGTTTTATTGCGGTGTTTGAAGATGGATTTCATACAGGGGACATGGTTTTCTTTTCAAATGGTTCAATACAAATGTATTTTTCAAAATGTTAATATATGTAAATATTTAAGAATTGACTTATTTATTCATGAAAACTCGTTTTCATCGATAAAAGCATTTCAAAGCTTGATCATTTTCATTAGATTTTCGTCAATTTTGTGATATAGCAATAAAGCTCTTTCTATAATGGCACGTGCGTCTACGATGTTTATTATGCATCAATAATTATGTGCTTTGAGCTTTCGATAAGGCTTCGACGGTGGTTTTTACGATGCCTTTTAAGTGATTTCTCATATAGTACGCTCTTGTATCTGCCCATTGAATGTGGCAATCCGGAGGATATGGATTACGCTTTTAACATTCAACAGCAACATTATGCACAAGATCCGTGTATCTTTTATTATGTCTATTATTGAATGTAATTATGCGCACGCACAGTGCATATCAAAAGCTTTGAAGCTTAAGCTCGAGATAATCTCGTAATTGTGGAATGTTATCGAACGTCGCAATCGATTCGTATATATTTCGAAGCAACAAATTGATATTTCATGTTTTCTTTGTGCCGAATACGAATTGATTGATTCGAAATTAATCGTGTTTCGATATATTGAAAAACGATTTCGACGTTTGAAAAGAGAGTAGTTTGCGGTTTGTGCGAGCCTTAATTTATTCAACAATCAGATAGCTATTCATAAAACCAATATCTGGCGATGCAACAAAAAACCACCCGATATAATTCATTACTGTGGGGCCTCTCTTTGAAAATGCTCACTATACGGCGATATTATCAAATCAATGGTTTATTGAATTCTTTGTTTAGCTCGATGGAAAGGCTATAATTATTGGACCATATATGGTTTTCCTGATTTAAGCCTCACTGGCGCAAGGAGATATACCAAATGTAAACAGAGAACAGTTTTGATATTATTTATTTTTTTATTATGAACAGTTCGAGTTTCTGTTTTACAAACGGCTCTAGGTGATATATGAACGCGCAATATTTTATAAATTTTACACTATAAATATTTTGAAGACGTATTATTATATCGTTACTATACGTCAAAACTTTAAGACAAAATAATTTTATAGTAACTTGATAACTCAATCTCGAACAATTTCACAATGATTTAAGGTACTTTTTATACACAAAAAAATCAATTCAAACGTTTTTCTTTCTATTACCCAACGTATGGGAACACGCATTTAATTTTATTTACAGTTTCGTGATATACATCTTTGCCGTTTATAGCTCGTCGCCTACGTCAGTCGAACAATGGCTATGGCGCTAACTAATGTGACCGTTTTTTTTGTTTTGGAATTAAATTTTCAAAAGTTTTCTCATGGAACACGAGAAAGCCCTTACGATGCCCTTTCCTTCGGTACCACAGCTCGGGGCGCTTCGCAAGACGAAGACAATAGCAGCAAGAACGGATTGACCGCCTCAACTTTTACCTTTTGAACATTATCCTCGGGTTGATCGTTTAACGCAAAACTGTTATTATCTATCAAATGGACGCCGACGAGCCGGGATGATAATGCACTTTAATAAATGCACCGCGCAATTTTTTCACGCAATTCTGCAATGATCACTCTATTATTTCGAGCCCCGAGCCATGCGATACGATTTTGTTTTATCGATCGTTGAATGCTCAATTGACGCTTTTAGTGTTTCAGAACTAAGGCTAGTATTGTGTATAAAATGGTGCTTTGTCGTCGGACAACCATTATGATGTGATTTAATGACGCATTTGTTTTTTTATTGCGATCGGTACTTGTATTGTCGTTGTCGGACTTGAACACGCCAATGTGCTTTGTACGCTATCTGTAACACTAAAACTCATTGCGTCAATAAAGTGCAATAAAAATGACAGAATTTTATTTAAACCTACCATAAAAAAGGTGTTCGATAAGCATAATTTTAAATATCGAAAACACGTTTAATTTCATAATTGCATGAAATAATTAACTGCATTGAAACTTGAATGCATCTGATACGGGAATTTCTCTATATCTGGTTCTGGAGTCTATCTTTTGTATCTGTCGCATATAACGAATGCAGTTGACATTTTTCAACTGTATCATATGGCCGTATCGAAAAACCGATTGTTTGTCTAACAAGAAAACGAAAAACACATTCATATTGAAATTTACCAACAGATAAATAACGATTCAATAAATACAACTGCGTAAGCTCGCATTGAAAAGAGTCCCTGGTGCACACGAACTTAATTGGTTTCCATTCAACTCATCCAATGAACTCCGATGCGCATTATTCGAAGCCCGGAGAAAAATTTCTAATCAAACATACCATCAGAAAATATTGATTTTCGCACAATCAAATCTTTTATCGCGCTGTAGATGTGCACTTTTCCTTTTTCATCCACGCTGCAGCACTAAGTACCGGGCGTTTGAACATTGTTCGCGAACGCTTTTGTGCTTTAACAGCCGAGTTTTCATTGTCGGCGGAATTGTTGACGTACGAGAAACAGCCTCGTGGCCCGAGGCGAGTTCATCCGCGGCTTTTATCGCTCTCGTATACAAAAATCGTAAACAATTATCCTATCTTGGTCGATGCGCCTCGAGCGCGAGCTATCCCCGCATTCAAAAGTTAAATTTACCATTGTGATATATGAACGAGCATCTGGTTAAGCTCCGACGGCGTATCCGCGAACGATGGTGTGTATGTGTTTAACTCGAGAAGATCGTTACTTTTTCGATTGAAAAGTCATTGTCTGGTTCTCTAAGATATTTTTGTTGAGCGCTATTTCCGGGAATGCAAATCGGCTTCACATTGAACCTTAAATGGTATTCTATTGTGATTTAGATCGGATGAATTATGATTTGAAAATTTATATTCAATATATGAGAATGAACTAATTCTATGATTTGTTGTTGGTATGAAATTTTATTATGTGCAATGAATATTGAAATCAATAAGATTTTATGACGAGGTTCTAACGTTTTATATTGAAAATAAATTAAAAAAACCATTGAACTTCATGTGTCGGGTTTCGTGCTTACCCGCCGATCGATATCTTTGAAATTAAATAAAATACAAAAGTGTTGTCGTCGATCGTCCGACCTAATTTAGTCATAAATAAGCTCAACGTGATACGGCATTGTAACAAGAATCGCATAAAATGCGAATCGCGATATAAATACAGCGATACGAGCAGATCACAGAGGACGAACATCGATCCGCGAAGAAGTGAACGAGGGGCACCCTGAGAATACCGAATAACTAAAACCCATCGCAATTTATTCGAATTTATTTCAGTGAATGTATTACGACGAATTTTAAAACGTATTCCGATTTCACGTTTTCCCAGACCACCGATAATAATTCGGCATAATGGCTTTAGCACATTCGCGTCTTTGGATCTTCCGAAGGGGTCAACCCTGCCACAGCAAGCGGATAACAAACAAACGGAGTAAGGACAATCCGCATAAGATAAGGAACACATGTATCCCGTATCGACACATGTTTATCTCCCGACCGTATTATATTATTACGGCGATGATATAGGGAGGAATATCGGCTAATTTTGCGATATCGTTATGTTTTGAAAATGACATATTAATGATGGAGAAAATATTCTATACAGAATTTTCCATGAAATCTTGTTTTCATATATGCGATTATTTATTGCTTGAGATAATTTGAATGAGTTATCATTTTACTGTTTCAAGGAATCTTATGATTATATGTGAGGATGATAGGTAATAATTGAATCATTCAAATAAATATTGTACCAAAAATAAATAACGAAATTTAATGAACATACCTTGTAACTTTAACAGTGCATATTCACTCAATTTCAATGATCATTCCCTTCAAAGAAATATGAAAAAATTGCATACATCCACCATTTAGCGATCAACTCATCGCCGTACTCACCATACACGCTGTAAAACAATCAAACCCGCTGAAATATATATTTTATCCAGGCGAGTGTCCGTTCAGCATGTTTATGTCGAGCAGTCGTTGTAGCCACGCGCTCGCGGCCGACATAATAAAGTTGTATTCATTTATCGGAGTGCCTTATATACGGGTCGTGCCGCCTTATCGTACACGACTCGATAGCGAATAAAAAGCCAGCGGACAGACGGACAGACTCGGCGTATGCACAAATAATATAAATAAATATCGGAGACGATGTAAAAAGGTACAAATATAAAAAGAATCGCTGAAAAGTCGCCTTTGTCGGCGCACCGCTCTTTATAAGCTTTCGGCGAGCTTTCGGGATTGTCGTATACGCTACGTGCGTTACGATAATAATTTACTATTACAAGCCGTTTGCTTGAATGTAGTTTCGGTACAATATTGTACGAGGTATGTCGTACCAAATTTCACAATTTATTGAAAGCCTCTAAAAAGTCGTAAAATAAAATTATTTACCATAAATTATTGTATTCAAAGTTTATTTTATCTATAATACACAACATTTTGATAGAAGAAGTGTCGATTTATTCATCGAATCTACGATGTAATATTTTAATGAAGATGAGTCTATAAAAAACGAATTTGTTTAAATGCATTAAAGATATTCTAAAAAAATATTGACGCACGCTTTTTTAAAATTATATAAAATTCGTAATTCACAAGATTTTCTCCGGTCATCCAAATATATTTAGAAATTTTGTTTTCAAAATAAATAAGAAATGTATTTATTTTGTCTTTTTTCCAGCATGTCTATCAAATCGTATCTTCTATATCTGCCTACACCAGCAAGACCCAAGCAAGAAGAGATTATTATGTTGATTGTACAGTCCTTATTCCGAAAATACAGAATTTATAAAAATATACTACTCCACATAGGAGATAAAACACAAATATGTATATCCGTACAAAGTTCCCAATTTTTGCCAAATATAGACATTGCGAGCTTTAGTACTAGACTTCTCACACACATATAGAAATAGTATAGTGTTAGTATGGCTATATTCACGATAAAGTGAGTGTAATGTGCGCTCTTCGGTCTTACATAGGAGACCACACGCGAGGCGTTTTTATCTCGGACCGTCCAATGATTTGACGATTTACAACGTTCGATCGCCGTATAATAATCGTTCGGCGCCCAGCAATAATATTTTTTCACCTATTCGACGAACGTGTATCGTTACTGATGTTTTGTAGCTTTTATACGAAAAGAGAATTCTCATAGATCGTATTTTGGATGAATCCGGCTCTTTATGTTGAAAAATAAGTGGAATCGAATTTGGTATGAAATTTTGAAATTATATCCGATTTAATATATTTTTTTTAAATATCATTAAAAAAATAGGAAATGATGTAAATACTCATGTAAATTGTATAAAAAAAAGATTAATAATAAAACGTTTTTCACTATGGATATATTGATTCATAGAATAATGAAATCGTTTTTATTGCATTTCAATATAACAGTATCTCATTTCGAATTTGCGGTCGTAAATTCGTGTGGCTCGATTTGGACCCATTACGAAATTGATTTTCTAATTTTACGACTTCTTGTCTACCAGCATAGACGTGCATAAATTTTACTAGGAAAATTATACTGAGTCTGCAACCGAGACAATCTGATCGAAGTTTTATAGCGGCGATAAGTCAAAATTTTCCGAAGCCTCATCCTCATTGTTTGTCTATTCCGTAGTGATCTATCGCATATTTTTATTTATTTTGAGTCGTATTTTTGCGCAATAAATAAATCAAACGGATCGTTGTTCATAACCGTGGCTGGCGTTTATGTCGCTCTTAAATTAACCGAATCTTCATTTTTTTGGCCTGACGTAAAATTTAACACCGATAAAGTCTTAAGCTCGAAATGTCAATAATGTTATTTTCGCCTTATATAGACGCATTATTAGTAATTTGATACGCTGAGAAACATTTGACCTATTTTCGCGTCGAATTAATCTTGTGTCAGAGTGACTTTTAAAGGTAATTAAAAAAAAATAATATGACGCGTAACATGAGTGTAATTCAGAGTTAATTTCCGGCGTGAAAAATATTTTCATTTAAAAAATAATATATCCTGAAATGCAATAAGATCGAGTCGAAAATCGAAATTGAACAGGTTGAATAAATGCATCGATAAGTGCAACTTTGCGGAGATATCGACTCGCGGCCGCTCTGCACTTATTCATTTTCAGATAAGTAATAAATTTCAGCGTAACAAATATGTTTTTCATTGACGCTTTTTAAACTGAAACCTGTCGGGCGATTCCTCGGCACGTATTGATAATATGATATCCTTTATACAGGTCGAACTAGTTTTATCCATCTCGAGATACGGACGTGATTTAATACGGTATTGCCGCCTCGGACTTTGCGATAAATTATACCAAGAAGACGATTTCTAAAGACGGAAAAACGTCAGCTAATGTTTTGAGGGGTGTTGAATCGAAATCAACAACCGTTGAAAAAATGAGATTCATTTCGTAAAATTTCATAGGGATATTCAAATCAAGTGGTTGTTGTCTATGCCGAAATTTTTAATGAAATCAAAAAGAAACATCAAGGTTGAACTATCAATATTATATTGTAATGAATTGTATAATATTTTATATAATTAATTTAAAAAATATCGAATAAAAATAATTATATTGAACAAAATTTTTATAATGATGAGACGATATGTTCTCACTATAATATTATATATTTGTACGCGTCTGAAATATTTTTAATATTATATAAACCAAAAAATTTATAAAAAATATAAATGTAAGTTTTGCTCCTGAAATCCTCAACGTATTTATTTTGAAATCTAAGCACTTAAATGCATTTAACGTCCTAATTAATCCGGATTAATAAAAATTGACGTGCGGTCATGACGAAATTAGTTCGGAACGGACATTTAATATCACCACCGTCAGGTGTTGGAATTACACGGCATTTGGACGGCAGTAAACCGGGAATTTATTCATATTAAATAAGGCTTTATTAGGTTTTTAATTTACGACTCACGCCGCATACACAACACATCTTCGCGCCTTTTTTTAACGATTTAATTAATTAGCGTGGTCAGCGTTTCACGCGCGTGAAGCGACACGGACTCCGATAAATCGGCCGCACGCCAGTAAAACGTATATTATATTGTACACGTGATATAATATTATATAAACTATCGTCGAATGATATCAGATTTTGCATTTATCACGAGGGTACCCGGTAGGTGCTTCGCGAGGTCGTTATTCAACGCGTCCAGAACGGAATGAGTTATCTTTTCCGCGTGATAAAGTTTCGAAGTCGACCATCGAAAATGCTTGATTTATTTCAGTTAAGGAATTTTTATATTGTCTTATCATGAGGTGGAAGTGCCTTTGGACTTTTCGTTTCGTACATATTTGATTTTGAAGGTATGCTTCATTTTTTATTCAATTTAAAAAAGTTATGGATCAATTAACTCGGTGTTCACTTTGAGTTTTTAAAAATTGTGATCGAATGATTTTTTTCAATAAATATAAAATAGAACTTTCAAATGACTACAAATATATATTTATAACAAATTAACATTTCATATTATCAACTACCAAATATGGTTATACTCAAAATTATCCCCTATATATAATAGCGGATATCTGTGTGTGTGTGTCTGATCGTATCGACCCGTCGATACGATCGTTTTTTCGAATTATTCAAAAACAAATTATTCATTCGTTTTTATTCAAATCGGGTATAATCGCCAAACAAACTTATATTCTGGAGATAATAAACAAAATATTTG
>JAOXNN020000052.1:638329-691282 GCA_028571205.2 Hydropsyche betteni | reverse complement strand
AGATATATTTAATTTTTATTTTATTACGTAATAGTATGGTTATCAATTCACAGCCGATGTTATTAACATCGGGCCTACATACTATAGAAACATAATCTAAAATCAATAATTCAAATATTGATCAAAACACGTGATTAAAACGAATATAAATATAATTTTACATACATAAAAACCACTTTCCAAATGAGGAAAAATCCAAATCGAAACGCACTCGCGCATAATTGCGCTCGAGAGCGTCGACAAGCGCACAAAGCGTTTTCGACACCGAAAAAAGGACTGCGGCCATAAGTCAGAGATGGCCAACAAACAGCACGGCGAAGGCTCTACATAATTCTTATTTATCGTGAGCAAACAAAAGTGCGGCATTGTGTGCGACCGTTGCATGTCGCCCGTTCGTTCGTCATGAGGATCGCATGCCGCTGGACCGTGGCGTGATGAACGCCGACTTTCGACCGCCTCTTTATTTATGATGGAGATTTTCGCAATTTAAAACAAATGATAAGATTTTCACGATTTTGCGATTTTGTGTAATCAAATCTGAAATTGTCGGGCGTGGAGGTTGAGTGCGTGAGTCGTGCGAGGCTGTTTTTAATGGATTTTTGAGTGATAGTGTATATTGTGTTTTTTTTTGTATATGAACTCGTCATTTTATCAGATTTTTTATTGTTGAGATATACTGCGTGAATTTTGGATTGTGAATTTTCTTATTGATGTCATAGATATTTTTTTTATTGTTGATAAGGAGATATAAACTCTCAAGAAGCTAGATGTACAGATTGTGAAATTGTTTCGTGTCAAAATAATCTCAGACTAACGGCACGCAATTACACATCCAAGTAATGAACGTGCTTAGTTTCATACAAATACAGATATAGATAGACTTTCAACTGAATCAATGTTATAATAGAAATACCATAAAATTATACACCGACAAGGATTTCCTTGGATTAACATAATGTTGAACTCCGCACATGCAGTTTTTCTTTTCCGTATGTCTGGCTGTTTTTCTGACGCAGGAACAATTCGTGATTCACGGTGCCTTATGATTCACATAAAACATAAGATTTTCGTCTTTCCAGAGTCGTCCATCGTGCCGACGATTTATTGTCTTTGCCGTTGTCGCCGGTGGACATCTCGAAGTCGTTTTCCTGCCAAGTAACGACCTTGTTTGCAATAATAGTACGAGAAACGAGCCGAGGTTTCCAGGTTTCGCCACTAAATCATATGTGCATACGATTTGCGGCTCACTATGATTTCCAGTCATGAAGTCCTTATCGCCGATTCTAATTTCCTATTTAGGTAAACGAATTTATTCCTCTTGTGTGCCATCCGCTAAACGCAGCACGCAACTCGTAAAGTATGCGCGGTGCAACATATTACTGTAACAATGCGATTGTTGTACATTATACGGCCGCGACGAAAGCTCGAACCCCATAAATTTCGATGGAAATTTCGTATTAAAATATTACTCGAGTTTAAATCAGCCCGAACGAATTGTAGATGCTCGCATATTTTAAAGAGAATGCGAAATTATGTACCGCGCAGTCATGACTTCTTATCTCGAAAACTCAACAATATTTAAAATATGATTTTTTTAAATATATGCTGTGCAAATTGATAATAAATTCAATTTAAACTTTCGACACGATAAATTGCAACTTTCTCGTGACGCAATAACGTGAACATGAAATTTTGACAATGTCGTATTGCATCCATATCAAATCTAAATGTTAGACATTTCATATAATACAACGAAGGAACAATCCGCGTTTTATTTTATGACTTTAGAACTGTGTGATTTATGCAATGGCGCATTAAAAACACGTACAACAATGCAACGGTTACGTGTCGGCCATATTAAACTCTACTAGATGCGATCACATTATGATACGCATTAGGACATAAATAAAATATAAATATCTATGTTTACACGGGAGGACGACGTGACATTATCATTCGTTATGGAACGAGCGTAAAAAATTGCCTTTTTATGGTCATGGAGATTACGATTCAATGACTCGTCATTAACGTCAGTCAAAAATCAAAAAATTATCGATCGCAACACGAAAAGAAGTCGCCGTACAAAGGAGCACGCGATTTCTTCACATCCCGCTGAGGATGGAAAGTACATCGATCATTATGTATCCGTCATCACAAATCATTACATCGAATTCGAAGGGTTACGAATTTGTAAGACGAGAGCGCGTACGGAAGTCGAGGTTAATTTTGTCAACGGCCAAAATTGACTCAAGTGACCCAATCGTTTCTTTTAAATGGGACGTTACACCTAATGACCGGGTGTTAAACGCTTGATGTCATTATTCTTCTTGAGCATCGCTTCTTTTCGGCGTCAAATTATCGCCGTAAATGTCACTCACTTTTGGCTCTTTCGGCCCCAATGGACGCAACCATAAAATTCATCGTCTTAAATGGCAAATTATTGAGAGAGCCGAAAAATGCTTCCCGGACGAGAACACTTACAATCATGTGCATTTTTTTTCATTTTCAACTCATATTCGACCCGAACGCTATTCTCGTATTTATAATATTGCTCGTGGCGAAATTTATTTGACTTTCAACGTCGGCGCAGTAAATAATTATGAATTACTCACACGAAAATTAATAGTACGAGTTTCGCGTTTAAATTTACGGTAGTCGGTTAACGTTTAACCACTCGGCAATAAACGATGATATAACGAGACTTATAAAAACACTCTAATTCCATATTAATTTTTATTGACGATCGTGACATTTACACGCGTGTAATTTATTATTTTCACATAAATTTCAAAAATATCAGTCGCAGCGGCTACTAGCTACTCTGACCCGGAAAATTGCTCGTATTGTATTTATAAATCAACTCTTATGTGCAAGACATTTTATTGCATTCAAACACTAATAGAATACTTAATTCAATGGAATTTTTTGCACTTTAATTAATATAGTATCCATTGTTCTTTTGTATTATTACAAAACTTATGACCTAATAAATTCTATGAATTCATTTTAACAACTATTGATTTACGTGATATTATTTTTGATTGGAATTGAAAGTATTTAGGACATATTTTTATAAGATTTTCAATATGTGTTCACGTGAAAATTATTGAAAATTCGATTGCGAAACGTATTTGTAGGGCACGTGACGCACGCCTCATGAATTACCGGGGTTCCGTGACGTGTGTAGGCCGAGTTACCTGTTACATCAGGTTACATCAGACGAATCAGTAACGACAGATAAAATCTATACATTATAAATATATAGAGCTGCAAACGTGCGTATTATGTATGACGAAACCGAACGCATGCTACAATTTATCAATGAAATATTTTTGGCCATTCATGAGAGCTCGGATTGATTTCGTAACGATTTTCCATATTAACATTTCGCATAAAATAATAAACGAATTCATAATCTGTTTTAGAAACGATTATAAAATCAATACGCGATCAATTATGCAAAACTTGCAAAATTACAGCATTACACCTTGATAAGATTTACGTTCATAACAATAACGCTTCGAGCGAACTGCATCGAAATCCTATGAACGGAATAAAAAAAAAGGATAATTTTTAGACATCTCGAAGTCCGAATTTACGACTGCGCGTCCCAAATTAAAAGCTTGATATGATAATTCAAAAACGAAAAAAATACACAAGAACAAAACCGATCTACGTACGTTCCGCTCAGATATTTATTGATTCAATTAAAAAACAAATCGCTTATTAATCACGAGCGCATCGAAAAAACGCAGACGTACACAAAACGAGGCCCGCGGGCCCTTTTGGTGCCCTCCGTTAATGGACGTAAATTAAATATTCACTCTTGAGGCTCCTGCCACGTACACATATAAATAAAATATAAATTTATATCTAAGCGTATAATAGATTCGAGCGATAGCGCCGATTTATTATCGGGCCCCCGAAACGATTTAATGGCAAAGACGTATAATAATAAAATAGAATATCTCCTTTTCGGGTCCGATCTTCCGACTTCGTGTCGTATTCGGAAGATCGACGCCAAAACAGCCATGTTGAGGACGTAAAAAATGGAGTTTTATCGGGCTGTTGGAAGTTGGACTCGCGGTCATATTGGGAGCGATCTGCTTAGGATAGTGTTAATGAGTGTCGTAAAGTGTTTTTTTTTTTGTATATGGGCGTACGGGAGGCGTCTTCAAATGAGGCAAATTACATCTTTGAGGAAAAGAAAGTGTCAGTTGATAAGTCATTAAGGTGGAGAATGTGTTTATAAGAAAGTATTTTTTTTTAAATATAAAAATCGCAAAATTAATTAAATTTTGTTATTGTAAAATACGTTTGTGACTTTATGGCATTCTCCTTCGATTTTGATAGTGATTAAATTGCCATGAAACCAATATGGTTCTTTCAATTATTGTTCATGATGTGACACAATATAATCATCATATAAATTGAAATTTTATGTTAAATATTACATTTAATTATTACGAAACAATATCATTTTTTTACAAAAAAACTCAATTTCATTTGATCAAAATAATATTTACCAATAGTTTTTTAACATATAAAATACATATCTCAAATTTAATACATTTCACATTTATTATAGTTAAATAAGTCATTAAAGCAATTACTTCTCGAAGGGGCATAAACGTTCGAAACAACCATCCGACATTCCGAGTGCCGACTTTCGAGCTTGCCTATAAAATTTCCCGAAATACATTCAACCCGCATCAAACACAGAATAAATTTGATCGCTGCAGAGGCAAAAGCAGACATTTCCTTGCAAATCCATAGAACAGGTTTCAGTGATTTCGTAGGTGACAGTCGCTCCGGCGGCTCTTTACCACACTTCGAATAAATTCAAATCGGCTATGACATCATGCGAAATATAGTCTGATATGTTAATTTGGAACGCGAGAAAACCACGATTTAGTGAGCTTTGGCGTGATCGTCGGACGTTTTGTACGCGTCAACATTATATACGCGTTTATAAGCGAATTTATCTATACGATTGTCTATAAATCTCGCGCTCATTTTTTTCCTCGTGGACGCCGTTCGTATAAAATTATTTTAGATCGCCTGCGAAGGGTTATTGCTAAATTATTCGTCAGGTTATATCGGCGTAAATCAATCGGACGGACGTCTCGTATAATAAATCGTTACACCTCATTAGCGCAACAATAAACCATTCAATAACCTTGTCTCAGGGCTCCTTTTTAACAAACTGTCAAGCCGAATCTCTTTTATATTCGCTGCCATACCATTCATCTGTCCATTCAATAAATTCGACCAATGGATGTTTCCTTGGGACGTAGATATGAGAGCAAATCCGGCCCGAAAATCCAGCACGTGCTTTTACCCATCGTCAACTACTTCTATGCAAGAATATTGAATAAAAAAAATATTTGTTGATACGCAGAATTTAAAAACGATTCATGAGTTGTTTTTTTTGTATAAATATTATACATAAAAAAATTATATATAAAATATTGCTATATTAGACGCTATTTTCATTTGATTGTGATAAATTTTATAATGGCACAATCGGACGGGTCTGAACTTTCGATCTGCTGTATAAGAAGTGTTTTTTAACCAAGACGTTCTGGTCTCAATCGGTTGCCGCGAGTGACAAACAAGTGTCCAAATTGACGACTCAAGTCAGCCGCGGCGTAAGACCCCTTTTTCATGCTGTCAACGTAAAGTTCTGAAGCCGATCACGCAATCCTTTCAAATAACTTTCGACTTTATGGACGCGCGTTCGATTTATGTGCTGAAAATATCGCCTTTTTCACTTTATGCGCTCGAGTCAAATGCCGAAAATATAACTTTAATATGACCCGAATACGTCGAGCATTCGCGATACGTTCAATGCCAGATTTTTTCATTATAATAAAAATGATATTTTAAACAGATTTAAAGTTGAGTGATTTATGTTTATGATTATAATCGTATTCTTAACTAATTGAATAAAAATAGGTAGCTAATGAGCACATATTTTATTTACATTTAGCACAAGAAATATCAATCATAATGAGCTATAAAATGACAGATTATTATAATTTTAATTGAATATATTTAAATAGTTATAAAATTTGGTTATAACTAAAAGCGAATATTAATCAATGCGACATATGCATTGCGTGTTTCATCTGACGTACCCAATATGTGGAGCATTCCGAAATAAATCACACACAGCACAATATGAAATTTCAACACGTTATATTCATAATTCAACATCGAACACATTCGATAGCTGTAAAAACGACATATTAAATTTTCGAAGACTGTACGAAACGAACCGTTTTAAGCACGCGTACTAATGATACCAAAAAAATGTTAATACACCCCGCGGAGGTCCTCAAAAGGATCTCTTCCTCACGTTTTATTGCACCTTGACGATCGACGTCTTCATTCACCCACTTTATTGGTGACAGGAATCCAATTATTGGCCCCGATGAGGCCAATTTTCCATCGAGGAAAACGTGGTGAAATCTTCCGGTGCCCACGCATTTCGTTTTCGGACATAATTAGGTGTTAAATTCGTTGCATTGGCGATTTTTAGTGAAGATCGTGACTGTCGCGTCCTTAGTCTAGTACGAGAGCGTCGGTTGATTGCGAATTAATTGCGCATATTTACTGTCGTGTATTAATTTTTTATTCAAGTTGTTTTTCTGAATGTGTCGTATGATTCGATGTCGCCGACGGCGCCGACTTTGAACGTATCAGAAATTATGAAACGGTAAATCGTTCATTGAATTATTATTTTAATTTTCTGAAAGTGTATCCACACCAATTGAATAATATAATTAAATTTAAAATACGAAGTCCGGAGGTTTGACTAACAAGCGATAAATAATCTAGTTCGAGCGCACGCATAATGCAAATGTCGAAGACGGCTTCGCTTTGCGATTTAAATATCTCTGAAACGAAACTGAAAACGAAATAAGAACATAATATATGAATGCGAGTGCATAACGTAACGAGACGAAATGATAAAAAGCAGTCGTTGTCGTGCAGAAAATGCCCGAGGACATAATTTACGATTATTATATATTTGCGCAGTTCCCAATTACTACCGCGCGGCAATTTTCGCTTTTTGCGCGTAACGAGCGCACACCGTGATGTGCAAAAATTTATAAGAGTGAAATGTTTCTTCGGTGCTAAAAAATCATTGCATAATTTTATTTATCATTTGGATTAAGATCGAGTTCAAGTGGCATTTTTTATTGAATTATGCATGTAACAGTTTTTATACTGATTTGCCAATACATTATTTTTCATGTCATTTTTATATATACAACGATTTTTTTATGGTCTTTAATATATTATAATTAATCAATTTCGTTTAAAAAATTAAACTTATACTTTTAACCATCTACCATCACAACCAATCTAACAGTTCGAAGGGCACAGCTCAGAAGTAACACCAGTTCGGTGAACCCTGGCGAGAAAAGCGAAGGGTCGACGTCAGGCCTTCTCAACGCTCAACCTCACTGATTTGAGGCTTCTCAAGCTGTCAACGATGCCCACGGCTAATGGGAAACGTCCGACTGATATTGTTTATAGTTTATTTACGGGCTACACAACTCGGCCTCAGGATACGAGGCTTCGACGGCCGATTATCTGGCCTCGATGATGGTCTTCGTCGATTGACATGTTGTGGAACAATTAAATTCGTTCGATCGGTATCGCCAATGCGTCTTTTACTCATCAGGTGCATCGAAGGCGATTCGCCCGTTTCGAATTCCGCAAATAAAATTTAATATGTATGTAAATACGCGTCTAAGGAAAGAGTTACGCGCTCTGGTTGTAAATTAAATTAAAAAAGGGAAACCGGCCCTTAGGACGAGCACGACGACGACTGACACTTTCGAGTTTCGCGTTATTATTACGCGCCCTCGTACGTGTCGTCGCCGTGTTTCTCCTTGTTATTGCCACAATAAAATATTATAATCGTCGGCTGACACTAAAAGAAGTACGAACCTTCGACAGGCGGACGAAGAAGTCGCCGATTTATGCGTTCGTCGATTCCGGCTATCGAATAAATTCGAAACGCCGGCTTTAATTCGGCGAACGGAAACGCCGAATGAAGACGTCGTCGCGAGTGTTTGATTTCACTTTATTTTTTCGTACTTTTGCAGGATAAAAATCGTATGAGCGTGTCGAACTGGTCGATAATTATGCACGAAACGAGCTTTCGACCCGTACGAACCCGTGACGAGAGCGATGACAGCTTGAGCTCTTAAGTCGTCCCCGATACACCGAAAATGAAACGATTAAATAGTGGTTTATTTATTTTAATTGATTATTTTTTTAAGATTTAAGCATTGATGTGTTTAACCCTTTATATGATTTCTTAATTGTTTTTTACCTGCGGTGATAATTTTGCAGATGATGTCCGAACGCAAAATTTGCGATTCTTTTACGTAATGTGTTGAATAATTTTAAAGAATATTTGTATATTGAATAAGTGAATATACTCAGGCCTCATATAACACGGTTAATGAAATATGAACTATTTTTGTACAACACGTTTTATATAATATGGTTTTAGAAAAAAATGAATTAGGCAATGTTTTACTTACACAGATTATTTTTTGTCAAATTTGCATTTTAACATTAATAAAAATGCATTATAAGTGCTTAAATTGAGAATCTTCTCAAATTTCCCGCGTAATTAAGAGGGTCAATTATTTTGTTTTTAACAAATTTCGCGTATAGTTTATAAATTTTTAAGTATATCTTAACAAATTTTGGGTTTATATTTTCGGATATCTTTTGAAATCCGAACTATTAGCATTTGCAAATTAAAAAAATCTAATGGAAAAATTACTTGTAAAAACTGTTAAACATAATCTCCCCCTCACAACACTCATACATAAAAACTTTTCGCGAAATTTTTAAAAACCTAATCAGCAAACATCTAATTTATATATTATGCGTGAAACATATTCAAAAATTTAATTTAAGCATCTATAATGTATTTTATCTGAATATTTAAACGTGTATTTTCTGTATTGTTTATTAAAAAAAGGTATTACAAACTTCGATATTTTCTTGAAGAGAAAATCCAAATTTTGTATGAACTTCAAACCTCGTATAACATGGATTTTGTGGAACCATATAACCACGTCATGCTAAAGCCAGGCGCCCACTGGCGATTCAGTCGCTCGCGATTTATAACGGAACACATTGTTTTGGGTTGAAATCCGCGCATATGTCATATGCGCGCATTTCAACACAAAACAACGTGTTCCATTACAAATCGCGCGCGACTGAATCGCCAGTGGGCGCCCGGCCTGACCCGAGTGTATTTCAAATCATCAATCCCATCGTTACTCATTTCAGCAACTGGCCAGAAGCCGCGAAGCCATTAGCAAACGATCCATCGGCCGTCCGATAAATCACCATCGAAATCCCCAGAATTCGCCACGGAACGGCACCGTTCGCATAACGCCTAACCAGTTGCACACATGCCCTCAGCAACCACCTTCTCGAGATTGTAATTTACGAGTGGAGCGTGCTCGGACCCCTGTTCATCATAATTCATGTGGCGGAGGCCTAGGCGCGGGAGGGCCCCCGGGCCCCACTGTTGAAGTCCTCGACCGTCGTCCTTTTCGGAGGCTTCTAATAAGTAGGGGGACGGTGTCGCTTCGGCCGAATTGCTCGGATTTTTCTCGTGTCGAATTATGTGGGCGTGTTTCGGTTGCCGAAAGTGACGCGTGATTGATGGCGATGCTGATTCTCGGCTGCATTGCGATTGATGATTATTGTCGGGCGCAGATGTTGCGGTTTTTCTGATGGCCTACTGTTGGAATGTCTGTTTCAGTTACTTCGAAATGAATTCAATTTCATCTAATATTTTTAGGAATTTATTTTCCATAAACATTTGAACAATGTGAGAGTTCAAAATTACTATCTAAATTTGAAAAAATACATTTTTTACAAGATTAATTATTCTTGTCGAAGAATCAGGATGATTAGTTATGCCCATCCACGAAGCCGAAAGATATAATAAGCATAAGATATTAAAAATATCCTTTTAATCATTTGTAAAATATGCGACACGCAATGTCTATTTATACTCGATCTCATTGCATACTTTGTAAGCTCACTTTTGCAAGCGTTAATTATTATCGCTCGAAATGCAGTGGCAATATAAAACAAAAACAATTAAAAATAGAAGGAACCTTATCATTCGAACAAACCCCTGCCAGACACTAAGGATTTATATTGCATTAACTCAAATGTCTCAATATTGACAGAACCTTTCATTTTAAATATGACACGTACATGAAGAAAAAAAAAACGCATTCGTATATGGTTAGAGTTTCTTTAGAAACTCTTCGATATTCACATCCCATTTATTTATGAAACTGACGACCGTTTAATGCGGCGATATCAAAACACCAAACACGTCACAAAATTTATGCGCCAATTCGACAAAAAACCGATTCCACCACCTAAAACGCCTCATCGGAACAAGATCACAATCGGGTCTCGGGCGATAAACAGCCCATTTTCACGATTATTGCCCCTCCGTTTAATTTTTACCTTTCGGTTTGTTCTTCATTGTCGTTAGCCGGGTTGTTAATGATCGCCCTCGTCGGTAATGAGCACAATCACACTAAAGAGGCTGCACACCCCGCGGGCTCGCTCGTTCGAGTGACTTAATCGAGCGACCATGCTCGGCCATTTGTCCCGTCGCCATTTTTGCCCTGATGATGCTTCTTTGCTGATTGCGTTCAGCAATTATGCCTCGGGGTATGTGCAGGTCGAAATGCTACCCCGTTGTGGTGTTTGGAGGATGAAATTTGCTTTTTGGTGGTGTTCGAAAAAGTTTTGATGATTTTTTGTTATATGAAATATAATTAGATTTGTTTATGTCTATCAACAAAAGTGTACAGTCCATGCGAATATTTTAGAATATAATGAAGCTTAACATATGTTAATTATATTCATTGATTTTCTACCGGAAATTTCATGTTTTCATTATAAAGAGTCATTACTTGATTTTTTCATATGAAATAAAATAAATTAATCCTTATTAAATGACTACTTAATCGAATTTTTTATCATCGAAAATGAAGACCACTTTGCATAGTTGTCGCTATACTAAACGACATATCTCGATCGAAAAAAATCTAACATAATAATATTTTAATCTTGATTAATAAACATCCGGTCAAAAGTATCTGTACCAGCGATATTCCAGTGGACTTCAACGGTTTATCGAATATCAGAATTTCTTGATATATAACAATATCGCATGCGAACTCCTACTGATCGACTTAAACATATCGTCCTCTAATTAAACAGCGATATAGGCAAATTTAGTGTCGATAAATCGCGATTGTGCGCATGCAAAATAGATGTCCGAACATAAACCCGCGGTAATGAGAACATTCATAAAACATGTTCGCCGAGGAAGTACCGATAAGTACGCAAGCAGGAACTTTGGCCAATTCGAAATGCCCCCAAGTCAATATGCGCAACGAGAAAAATACTATTTGAACGGATTCTTGCACGAAACGCTATAACTTTTACATCATTATGCCGACTTTACATAAATATTAAATACGTACGCTTCGTGTGCGCGTACGCTTAGCATTATTATATTGTGTGTTTACGCGCGACGTACGTGTCGTGGTGTTGAGGTGGTGTGTCGGTGTTGAGGGTAGTAATTGGGGAAAATCGGGGATGAAATTTATAGTGGGAGAAAATTTGCACTTTCCCGCGGAAAAATGGCGCATGTATGAATGCAGCGCGTTTCCGGTTTGCCAAATAAAACCATTTGTGTTGCCATGTGTGGGCGGCCGCGACGACGTACACTATTTCAAAATTTCACCTTCGTCTAAGGTTTTCAAACTTTTTGTAATCTGAATATAATATTATTCTTAATATTTGAACATTAAACTAAAATTGATTTCGAATATTTTCATATCGTTTTGTTAGTCAATAAACTAGTCATGTCGAATGCCTTAGTTTTCAATCGATCATCGATATTATGTGACTTTGGGAGTGGTCGTACTCGGATACCATTAATTTAAGATAATTTTTCAAATGATAATTTAAGTATCCATATCCTTGAGATTTATTATCTTTTTAATATTTGGTAAAAAAAAAACAAAAATAATTATTATTATATATGATATTGAAACGACTTGCAGTGCATATTTTATTAACAGCATTAGTGATTGATGATATGAATTAAACGTTATTTTATTGAATTAGAATATTGAGAAGCTTTGGTATAAAGTCCAGAACATATACATATATAAGGTCATACTAAATAATACAGGTGTGAGAGCCGATCTCTCGTCCCGGCTTAGAAGGAGCTTTCATACGAACGTATGTAAATACATGTAAGTGTGGCGCTCTCGCATATGTGTGAGCCTAATAATAAAATAAGACGAGAGAGAAAGGGCAGTTGAGTGAACCGACCACAAAAAGATAACGTGAAATAAACACAAAAAAAATCGTAAGATATATAGGGAAAAAAACGACGGTCGCATGTGAACGGGAATATCTCGATGGCTACTATAAAATCCAGGTATTCCTGATAGTTCCCGCGCTTAAAACTAACACATTTAACTCATTGATGAAAACTATGAATGCACTTATTGAAATTATTTCCTTGAATTTGTCAACTTTGAAAATCTCATAAATTATTCATTATAATCGGATTCAAGTAACTGACTAAAAATTACCTCAGCATTTGAATTGAGCACTAGTTTCAAGCGTTTTACTACTGTGTATCAAACTAGTGTTGCATAAAATCGAATCAGTAGCAAATTTAGTGAGCCAATTTCTCTACAATTTGAGCAATCAATTTATATAAGCGATAAAGCGCATTCGCAGCACCGCTCCGTTTTAATACAATCTGTCATTTTCAATAAACACAGCCCCGAGGTGAGCGGATATTGCTTGCCATTTAAACGGGAGCTTATGATTTAGAAAGCACTGCAGATATATTTACGAGCTTCGCCTGTAATTGGTATAGATATGACCGTTGTAAGGTTGTACTCATGTAAAATTTGACTCTATTTGAAATTGCCGCCGTTTCACAGCATTGCACAATTCAAATCTTTCAAATGAGTTGTGGAATTTGCCGGCCGTCATCACTCGTTTTTGGATTTTTGTTCGCCTCAGGAATATTGTATTAACGATTTGACTTATATATAATATAATTTGTATGAAATGTGTTATAAGTTTTTCATTGATAACAAAATTATAGATGAATGAATTTAAGTCTCGATCGTGCTTGAACGTCCCTACAATCGATCAATAGACGGGTTCTTCGATCGAAAAAAATCATTATCCGTCTCCTTTTCTTCTCGATCTTGGCACATTAAATTACTGGTCCCGTCGATGGGTCACCATTTCGTTTTTCCACCGCTTCCATTAGCGAATGAGTGACGGGCACCACTATCTCGTCAGAACTTTATATATTGACGAAGGAACTTTGTTTATATGGGTAATTCATTGAGCCACTCTACGCACTTGGTAACAAATTGATCCTCAACTAGTGCACTTTCTGAGATCCACACTTCATTCGATCCCTATAAAATGGAGGCTTTCTGATATGTCGGTTTGATGTTTCAAATTGAAAGTGTGTGCCATCCGAGCTTTAAAAGTGTCGTGTGTTATCGAATTAGTTTAAGTTACATCGTAGATTGTTACGGAGTGCGTTCGTTTTATTATGTGTTTATTAGTGTCTGTGTACAATTGAATTCGGTAATGGATTATCGAGATTTATTGTTTTCTTAACAAGTTAAGAAAGCTGAGCATAAATCTTTATATGTAGATGGTTTTACATGAATATCCTAGACAGAACAAGTTTTACCGTGACCGTGAATATATTTAACGTGAAATGGTCGAATCTAAATTGAACTTGGCACATTGCGTTTATGTTAACAATATTTTCGTAATAAAAGGACATTTAGGATACCCGACTACAATATAGTAGCTAATTATCATCGCCATTATCACAGTCGCATTCGCGATTGCCATCATCGTTAACGAGACCATCGATTAAGCGGAAACGACAATGCTACACTATAAACAACAATAAACGTCGTGTGAAATCATCTCTTCTACGATTTTCAACGAAAATTGCAAATAACCTGCAATATTTTAGATACATACACCGAATGAATCAACATGTTGCAGATGTGAAATCTTAAGAAATAAATATTGATACAATCTTTTATATTGAAAAATAATTGAGAATCATTTAAATAATCAGATTAAACGATCGCTACGTGGATATGTTTCATAATTTAACAAAGTAATATAAGAATTCATTTAATTGTTTTTGATGTCATTAGTATTGCAAAACAACGCGTAATTTTCTCACCACGTCTACTCAAATGAATACATGTAGAGCTTTTCCGACATTTATAACACAAAATCAACAAAATTAATGACTCCTATGACACACAATTAACCCGCAGATTACAAAACGGACAACTTTCTACAAAACCATCGTACACGCACATGCGATATTTACAACACCACCCAAGCAAAATCGACAACGCGAATCGCCAAGAGATACCATCGAGGGGACGTTCCGCGCGCATTTTATTCACAATCATTTTTTATTATTTAATATAATACTTTTTCCCGTCTCATTTTATTCTTTTGCTATCTCGATCGAGATGAAGTCGATCCATTTATCAGCGGGGAGGGATATATCCAGCGATGGTTATCTCTCGGTCGGTCGCCGGTTGACAACCTTCGGTCCCCGTGCCACGGCCATCCTTGACGCGTGACGGCCTCTGTGGGTGTTGTTGAGACGTGTCTGATTTATCTGCCGATTTTATATTATTTTATGGGTTTTTTATATTGTTGTGTATAAGACAGATAAGATTATCTGATCGAAATTACCGTCGATTATCCGCGGATGTGGCATGTTATAAGACGTGTGAGATTCGTGCGGGATGGAAGTTGGGTTTGAAATAAAATGCGGAAAATGTTACGATATTTGGAAATGAAGTGTATTAAAAAATGAATGAAACTTTGATGAATTTTTAGAAAAATTGGTGGTTTTGATATAATATGATTTTTGGGAGGAAAGCTTTGATGAAAGTATTTTACGAGTAATGAGCAATGATTTATGTTTGCAAAACATGTTTGCTGAATATGAAAAGATTAATACAATTTCAGTGCATATAAAAATTAAATAATTAAAGATGTCTATAGTAATAGAAGAAATAAAAAAAGGTAGTATACAAGTGAGTAACATAACTAGACTAATGAATATTGCAAGTCAAGTAAAGAAATTGAAGTGACATTAATTGGCTATGTGACAAGATAAATCTATGATGACTGAATGAACATACTAAGTATAAAAATGTTATTTGCTATCATTAAAAAAATATAAGAATAATAATAATTGATCAAAAATTAAAGCGATATATGGAACGAGAGTTGTATAAGATCAACGACAATAGAAGAGGGTTGGGAAGGTTCTTATTTATCCGAAAATTGTATATGGATGATGTATTATATTTTGAGCGATTAAAAATTACTAAAAATAATTTGCTGATTATTGAAATTTACATTCAAGTGAAATCAAAATTTGGCACCCCTGATTCGGAGTCAGGTGAGCGCGTGCTGCAATTCGCGGTCGACGTGTCCCAGTATCCCTTAATTGCCCTTAATTAAAAAGGCTGGGCAGGTCAAATGGGCCAAACACGACTACTGTCTTCGGCGGACCGATCTGTCCCAGATTAACACTTCGCCGACTTTTTACATACATTTTTTACAACCAATTTCGTTTTCGATCAAAACTCAAGCACCTTTAATTCATATAATATGAGAATCTCGATCGCGTGAAAAATCGTCCGCCTTTATCTCATACGCAAGATAAACTAATTATCGTCGAAGGCGATTATAACGAAAAGGTCTCGTTCGATACGTACGTAGCACCTCCTGATAATTTAATTTGGATCATCTCGCTCATGAGAGATAATGGATTGGAGATAACGAAGCTTCTTTTAAATTAACACCTTCCCACAAAGCCGTATAATTATTCTGCTTTATGAAGTGCTTGTATAAACAGCGAACGCGCGCCAAAAAAAGTTTAAATTTTTTTACGTCCATTCCAGGTTATTTTTCTGAATAATTTCTTATGTCCATAAAATATATATAATATTCGTTTTAAATTATATTTTATTTAATTGAATTTCAACATTCGACTTATAGAAATTGAGCTTGTTTTAAGCGTATCTCCATAAGTTGCCGATATAATTAATGCTCGTATCTCGCGCGTAGATAAAAACGACCCGTATTGGAAAACGAGAGTAAATTTGTTTTGAATAAGTTGTATAATAAACGCGTACAAATAATTATTATTGTGGCGATAATATATCCAGAGAACGTATCGAAACAGGTCCGATAACGTTCTTTAATTTATCGACAACTCGTACATATTAATGTTATTTGTATTTTATAATAAACTTATCGTGCGCGTCTTGTCCGTATTTAAATATATTCGCGCTTATTAAATACCAATTTTCTTATAAATTTATTTTAATTGCATGTAAATAGGCTATCGAGTTGAGATTGAGTTGCAATTTGAATTTAATATGTGAATGATCGATTTTTATCTGATCGAAACGATACTTTTTACGTGCATTATTTTCAAGTATACCAAAAGAAGAATTTCTCATACGAGATCCGTTCAAAAGTATAAAACAAAATTTCAGATGTGATGTAAAATGCAATTCAATATACTTATTACATAAATAGCTTACATGTATCTAATTCCATATAGACAAATTACTACACTTTTTCCTTATCACATCCATTCATTTACCGCCTATAAAGAAGTACGAGCACATCACAAGATCAAATAGATCGTGTTTTTTCGACATTTAAAATTATCTTCGATCGAAAACGATCACCTCAATCATAAAACATAGTTAAAAAGTTAATCGGAAGAATCGAAACTACTTCAGATACTAGGCCATCATCAACTTTCCTCGAATGCATCCCTACCATAACGTCTAAAAATTCATTTTACACAAACCGGCCTTCAACTAAAAGAGACCACTATCGTATCGGTCATCTATGATACATAGAGATACAGTATTCTCTTGATTTGCACTTAAAAATTGGCTTCGATCAAATGAATATTGAGTATAAGAAATAGTATAGTATATTACGAATTGGAGCCATTAAAAATTGTTTATTCAATTTTCAATTATTATTGTTAAATTTTTAAAAATTAGCTAGATATTTTATTCAAAATTTTATTAGAATAATTGAATCGACTATTGTTAATCATTTTTCTGATTTTATAGATAGTATTTTCGAATTTGAAAATTTAGATCATATGAGAATAAAACCATGGCAATCGAATACCTTATAAACCAAGGAACTACTGTAAATTCTCCAATGATGAATGACGTTTTAGGCGTGTCCACGCCATCATCATTGTACGTCGCGAGCCGCCGCCGTTAACACCGGATCGTGATTGACGTTACATAAACAAACAAAAACTGGTAAACATTTGAGCTTCCAATTACCCATATGCGCGGCAGCATTTGAATAATAATTCATTGATCGTCGGCGATAACCCTTAATCCAATTATGGACAGTTTAAAATTCCTGATCGTAAGCGCGTAATTTTGCCCCCGCCGTATATGTGGAATAGGTTTTTTCGGATAGTTTTTGAATTTAGAGTGGCTGTTTAAAGCAAGTCGATTGTGATTAGGCCGTAACCTGGAGGCTAGATCGTTAATCAAAACGATGTTTTCGTATGTGTTCGTATAAATGAGGATTGTAGAATCAAAATTAACAATATTTGCTTGAAAAGATTTGTGGAAATTCATATTTATTCATACAACTCACGTTTTATTTTTCTGTTCAAAATTTATTTTTTTCTTAATTTTGAATTTTACATGGATGTTTTCAACAAACTAAAAAAAATGACGCTTCTTAATAAGCAAATCTTCATTTGAATCTATTTTGATCACATTAAATTTTATACAGTTTCAACATCCATCGACATTCAGATTGTGATCTTTGACTCTGCATCCCTCAAATATATTTTTTTTTATAAATTTATTTTCGTCTTATACGAAGCGCATCGCATAATGTTCGCGGTTTAATTACCCAGCGTGTACGGCGCTCGGCGATTTAGTCCGATAAGTTAAATTGTTTATTCGTTTAAGCGATTTCTGTTCAATAAAATATTGTACGCATATATGCGGGCAATGTTTACTTGGATGTCGAACGCTGTGGCCGTTTCTGGTTTAGATTGCGTTAATTAGTTGTTAGAAGAGACGTTTTCTGCACTCACACGTGACCGTTATTAATTGTCGCAACGGACGTGGTAATGGTGAATGTTGTATATGAACGCAATTTTATGATCGCATTTGGAAATCTGGGATAATTGTCGAGATATGAAATCGTGGTAAATGCCCTTATAAAAGTAATGGTAATTAATTGGATTTTTTAGATATGAAAATATTTATCAATTGTAAATTGAATATACTTCCATATATGAAATTTTGCATTAGTACATTTTAAAGGTGCGTGTAGTATATAATTTGGAGCAATTGACAGCCATTTATGGTAGTCATTTAGTTGTCTCACAATACTGATAATACAGTGAGAGCGTTCAGGGTTCAAATTATAGGTATTAATAAATAAATTGATTTCATAAAAAAAATAAATTCAATCTATAAACACAACGAATACATTGTTCTAATACATTCAATTTACATGCAATCAGAACAATTTCACGGATAACAATCGACACAAATCGCATAACGAAACACACGATCGATCCATAGATCCCCGTCGCACAACAATCGAGATCACCTCGAACAACCATGCAAATTTTTACGAGCCAATTACAATATGCAAACGAACACCCGCCGAAGCCATCGAGAGATGTCAATAAGTCAAACGGCCATTGTTCTCAGCGAATGTTAAATCAGCGACTCGCGCATTAATGAAGACAATAATAACGCACACGGCAACGGTCCCCCCCCCGTTTAACACACATAATGAAATCGTCAAAGCAAAGATAGATTATAATGAGCTGCCCACGGTGGCCTTTCATTAGCGAAACGCCCTAATAAAGATCGCATGCATATAAATCGGATCGCGTGAACGCAAAGGCGAAAAAATTCGCGATCGAACGTTTTGCGGTGTGTATCGGAACGTATTCATGTTGGTGAATAGTTGTATATGGCCGGGGGATTGACGACAATCGCGTGTCGGTCACTCGTTAAGCGTTGTTCGTAAAGGGCCGGCCCTTGCTCGGGCGTTACGCGGTACGCTTCCGAAACGGTCGTAAAGCGTTTAAGAACGGTACATTTAATGATTTTCGTTTATTAATTGTTCGACAGACGATGGTGATTTATTTTATGAAAAGTTGCACTGCGGATCGTAAAATCGGAACAAGACAAATGAACAAAAGCGGTTTAATGCGCGTGTTTGTAATTGTGTCTCGGAGCATAACGAATTGTTGTAAAATTATAATCATCATTTTCATTTGTATCTCCAGTCGTGTCATATGTATTTTGTATAATGTGGAGGAATAGTGTGACCACACTTCCGAGTCGGAATAATCCCTTTTTATGCTTTGCGTTCGTCATGTCGTTTTTATAAAATTGTTTTTATTTATCCCGGAGTTTGGCACGTTTGTTTATTCTGCGTTTTTTGAACCCTTAAAATGGTGACCATACGCATTGAGTTACTTTTACTATTGCTCAAATTTAAACTTTTCACCCAAGATAATGCCCAGATGAATAAATCTGGAACATTATCGAAGTAGAGTATTGTTAAAGTGAGAAGACGTTGCAATTTTCCCTTGAAGGAAATTGCCTCAATTTTTTGGGAGAGAAGGATAAGTACTTTTCTAAAACCACTGAATGTTTTAGTTTTTTTATGGTAATAAGAAGGCAACTTTCGAAAAGCTAAATATTTCCACAATGATCTTTGTTCAAAAACATACGGTCTCATTTATCTATTATGTCAATCAGCTTTGTTCAATAACCTCACTTTCAATCTGCAACAATACATTGCCACAAACTTTATTTCTTTCCCGAATACAATTCATTATAATTTAATTCAAAGCACGATTTGCTAAACGTCCATTCAAATTACGACATTTCCATTGATATATCTATTCCTACTCATTAAACCACGAAAAATATTGTACACAGATAATCAACTACCGTTTAGTCGAAACACGACCAGACTATCGAGAATTTCGTTCACGCCAACCGATGCACCGACTGCAACACAGATTAGAGCATTTCTATTAATAGAACTGTGTTTCTATATACGTGGGCGAAGTGTGCAGTCAATTGCATTTTGTGTTAAATGCACTCGGAGGACCCCGCTGTTACCCAACCAAGTGTTGCGAAAATCGACAATGACTGCTGCCTGTACAGAAGCGATGATCATGCTCGAGGAGGAGATTCGAATCGATTCTTGTTGGGGGGTCAAAAACGTAGAATGATAGCATCGTTTTGTATGATGAAGACAAGAATTTCGGGGTTATTTTGCGTTGGTGTTTTTTATGAGCTGTGAAGATTTTGATCAAATATCAACGTTGTCGAAGATTATCGTATCGCTTTCAAAAATGCAATATCTTGATTTTTCGATTACAATATATTCGATTTCACTATTTAAGAAAATATTGTAAGTTTAATTAATCGTAAATTTCATTTTATTTCGACCTTTTGAGAGGTATAAAAATTTCAAAGAAATTCTTCGGTATAAATTATAACGGATCGTTGCACGAATCTATTTCAACACGAATCTAAATTATCCGATCAAAATACAAAAAAATAAAATGAAATATTAGATTCCATATTTACAACATAATAAAATCAGCGGACATTCACTTCGAGCGAAACAATACTGTTAAATCTAATCTAACAACGACCGACAAAATTTACGATTACACGACCTGTGAAACAACCACCGATTTCCCAACCACCCCAATATAAATATTTAAATTAAAGCACATAATTACAGTTTATAGACTCACACATCAAACGCGTCCATTGTTCGAGAGCACCACTAATTGTGCAAAGAGCCATGGCGCCGCTAGGACAGCCTACAAGAATGCACTTTCCATTTCCACGTAACGGCTAAAAGTGCATCGGTTCTCGGCAACGGCAACGATATTATTAACGGCCGAAGGACGTGTCCTTATCTCGCGACGGCGAAATTGTCGCAATTAATTGTCCTCGGCGATATTCGAACATCGGGGTTGCCCACGCGCGTGATCGCTTTTAAAGTGTGTTTTCGAAAATCGCATTAATATTTTATCGAGGGAATTCGCGCCGGGATTGCGTTTATGTTCGAGTTGTTCGTACATGTTGTAGTGTTGTAAATTAGAGCTGATCGGTTACGTGTTCTCGGTCGGAGGGCGTTCGTTATAAAAATTAACATTGTTAAAGGTGATTGAATGGTGGACGGGTGACGTATTATTGAATGTTAGCAGATGGTTTTCGTGATTGGTTTCGGTGCGAGTTTGGTAATCGGTGTGATTCAATTTGAATAATTTGCATTATGAAGGGTATTATTATCGTGTTTGATTATTATACTTTCTCCGTTGAATATATATTATAAAAATTAGTATATGCTTGAACTGCATGTGAAATTCATTAAAAAAATAATAATTTACGCACGTATAATGCATGCGTGAAATTCGTTATGAATCTCAATTTAAGCATTTATAATGATTTTTTACTTATGTAAAAATGCAAATTTGTCAATAGTACATATCTAAATAAAGCTTTGTCTAATTAATTTTCAATTGTTTTTAGTTTTCTAAAACGTGTTGTACAAAAATATAATAAATCACAATTCATTAACTGTGTTATATCAAAATCGTGTTATACGAAGCCCGAGTGTATTATATTAGAACAAATATAAATTCTGAAATAGCTCATATTCTATTTAATTTTTTATGTATATATGATATTATTTATTATTTCGGACGATGCAAAGAGATATTGTATCATTATTTAGATTATACACAGCTCGTGTGCGCGTTGTATGCCATTGTTGCTGGAGCACTTTATCAATTTTACTCGAAAGTTTTACCCGGGTGAAAGCTCATGAGCTGACCATATGGTCGTTGTCGGTAAATCACCATCATTGGACTTAAGCCCTCCTCGGAGGGCCATTGTCCACTTTCGTACCCCTCTTGGCCTCTGGAAGAGGGACCATTATGTTCGAAATGGTATTGTTCCTGCGGGCGCTCGTCTCCAGCCGAGAGGCTCTCCTCGGACGAAACAAATCACCTTTTCCCGAAAATAATACACAAATAAATAAATGAATGAATATGAAATAAGACGGCGCGTCTGAATGGCCATTTCGGTTCGTATGAATTAAAAATTTTTGTTAAGACGGTCGTCGCGCAACAATCGCGCGGCCGTCGTAAATCGTTCGGTGAAACTAACATAATCGAAATATTGTCGGCTCGATAAAATTAACAGTATGTAAATAACGCGTTGTCGTTTTGACGGTAGCACAATAATGTGTGTTTGGAAAAAAATACTTGAATATTCCAAGCACGTCCGCAAGCAAGAAGTTGTGTATTTGTAAATATAAGATGATTTAAATAAAATTTATCTTGAATGTAATATTTGATTTGATAACAAGTTTAGTAAAGAATGAACATGTGAACCAATTATATTATAGATTCAAAAGTAACTTTTTGATATAAAATTTTAAACTTATATAATAAATACGTCAAATCAATAAAAAAAAAGAAAATACCCCTAATCGTCCTATCAACAAACTCAGTAATTAAAATTTAAAAAGTCATTACGAATCCTTTCAAAATTAACATAAAATAATTTAAGACCCGTCAAAACAGACAACGTGCTCACACCTGACGAAAAAAATCACGAATCGATCGGATCTAATAGGCCACTTATTAACACCGCATTTAATTCACGATAACGAACGGACAGCCGGAGATCTATCGACACTGCTTTTCATCGACGCCTCACGATCTGAATTCGAATCGATAAATCAAGTGATCGACAGAAACTTCAATCTGGAAATTGGCGCCGATTAAACCCCCGTGACAGACAAATTACGATGATTTTTCTTTTGATGCGTACGTTTCAATCGTATGGGCGTCGCCATCAAGCGTGTGCTGGCTGTCATACGTTTTTTTCATCTATTGAGGCTCAAATTATTATATTTTATATCCAAATTTATTGTGAAAATTTTACAGGATTGTTTTTAAAACGAAAATCATTTAATTGATGATAAATTATATAATTATAGTATACTGATACTATGCGAAGAGTGCGCATATAAATAATATGAAAAAATTTCTTAGTCACCTCTAAAAAAAGTTTATCAAATTATGAAATTTTAAATTTTTCAATATCTAATATGAAACATATATGTATATTTTATTTAAATTGAAAAAAAAGTCATTTCTTTTGTGTAATAATGAGTACTGAAAATTTATATTATAATAAGGAAGATTGCATCAAAATACTAGCTTTCCGTCTACGCTTAATATATTATATATGAAAATAATAAACATAGTATAAAAAATATTTAAAAAAAAGTTGGATAGTCATCGTCGAGGGTTGTCAATCACACTGTTACCCGTCATCAACCCGGTTGGTCATTATTGGAGACCAGCCTGGAGGCTTTTGTGGGCCTCGTAATTGGCGCGGCTCTCTCGGCTTACAATTATGACCGATTTGAATGGCACCTGGTAAAATAGTTGGAAAAAAAATGTTAAATATGTGTATATTACATCGGCTTTGACACGTCCCGGGGGCTGATTGTCTCGGTATTTGTGGTAATACTTGCGTTTTGAAGGCTTCCATTAGTGCATTGCGTGCGACGTTTGTTTGTATTGGGAATGTGCAGTGGTCGAGTTGCTGGCGGCGATGTTTAACGCAATTGAACTGCAAATTGCATAATTTAAGTAAAAACTTAATACTGGAGCGAGTTTAAATTATGTTGTGATTTGATAAAGAACTAAAAAAGATTTTGAAGCGGATATTTGATAGAATAAATCTGAGTAACTATTAAAATTTTGTGATGGAATTTAGTAAACGAGATATAAAATATAATATCGCTACAAATAAGTCGTATTGTTGTTTTATGTGCTGAAATAAATACGACGATAATCCTCAGACAGAGTTAGCGATTTACAATCATATTTAAGATAGTGTCGAAAACGTAGATCGAAAACTCGCACGTGTTTCGCATTTCCGCATTTCGGAAATACAGCAAAATTTACAGCAGATCACATTAAAATTTTACGATCGTGTTCGTAATAAATCGTGAAATATTTGCAGCATTGTTTCTGCGAAATTCGCATTAACGGTTGATTTTATTGTACTCGGAAAAGTCCTCATTAAAGACAACCTAGAACAATCAAACGAAAAAAATAACGAAATCGATACAAAACCGTTATGAATTTATAAACAATCTTTCGATAAATATATCCGACTGTATTTTAATATACAAATTTATAGATGATTTACTGTAATGATTCGGAATTTTCACATTCGAATAGCGATACCTGGAGGCGATATCGAAGGATCGATTGTTTAATGACGGAATCGGCGTGAAATTAGAGGTGGTGAAACGCGATCATCATCATCACCATCACCATCATCTTCATCATGATCACCGCCATCTTCGACGATCATCGTGGCACGATCGATACGTGACGTCCGTCTGGAGATCTTCAGGTGTGATTACGGGGGCTAAGAAGCAGCAGCAAACGCCCACATTTCGATCATTTTTTTTACATTTCGATATTTTTTCGGTCGACCGCCTTTTGATTGATTTATAGATCCGATCGAAGCGCGAGACGGGCGCGTGCCTCGTCGGCCGAGTCATCGTTGACGTTTCAACACCGGTTTTGTATTTTAGATCCGTTGCTGACGATGCGAAAGCAAATTAAGATGCTATTAAACGGTTCTTGTTGAAAATTTGATGTTTTTATGTAAAAAAATGTTGATTTAATAACATTTATATATGAGAATCATCGTATGCAGCTTATATGAATCATTCAGATATCATTAAAGATTTTTTTATAAAATAAAGATTAAGTAATTCTTAATACGTCGAATATTGAATTATTCAATCCAAAAAATTGAAATAATATTGATATTAACTGATATTTGATAAAAAAATGTGCCATTTTTTAAATGTGATTATTGAGTTTTGAAACAGTAAAAGGTGATGGGAATTTTTCGTATCTTTAAATGCCGTGTGATACGACGTCGAAGGAAAGCACGATCAAAGCAATAATCTGACGCGTACAATGAGACTTTTCGAGTTGAAAAGAGATGCTTTCACGTGATTTAGTCGAAGTTAAAAAGAGATGGAAGCTTTATTGAATAATTTGGTCCGGTTGTTCATTGCTCGCGACACGCCCACGAGTGGCACGGGCCAAAAGCTGGTATCACACGATATTGTTGAATATTAATAAACAATCGATATTTTACATGAACACTTATTGTTCTTAATGCAATTATGCAAAATTTTATATAGAATACAATGATTTTGTAATGCAAATTTTTTTTCTATGATTTGAACGAAAATTTTGATTACTTATCATGATAAGTATCAAAAAAAAATATTTGAAATAATTTTAGATATAAAAAAAAATATATAACGAATTCGTTCCATTTTCAAACATGTAACAAGCATAATCGACCAATAAAATCATTTTATCTATACTGCTTTAGCATATCTAATAAATTTAATATAAAATATCAGAAAATGAGAAAATTATACGAAAACTACACTATGTTATCAGTATATTAATAGAAAACGTAGAGAGCTCGACGCGCGCGAACAAACCCAATTTTCACAATTCACAGTTATATCCCGAGATACGGCAACGACATCAGACTCCTTTCTTTTCGATGCCACAAAAACACAAAAGGAGAAACACACAGCCGAAAACAAACAAACAAGACAAAGCAGAGGCGCTATCGTTCCGAGCCGAGTGTATTAACACGTACCGGAGGGCCGTCTGCTTCCCTTACCCGGAGAGTAAGCAGATCGAATTAATGGCGTACATTTGTTATCATCAATTTATTGTCTCGGCTCTGGGACGAGTGGAAAAAACGCCGTATCATGTTCTGTACGATGTGGAGACGCACCGGAAATATTAAATGAATAAATAAAATAAACGATTCTATAATGCGCGACATGCTCTTAATCCTTTTCTGTGCTGTTGCCCCGTGTGTGCTCTTCTTCGTTGTCGTTTTATTTTTTTCCAATCATTTTTATTTTATTCGTATTCCTAGTATCTATTCGTTGGCTTATTTATTTATATATTCATTCACGGGCTCGTACACGCTCTAATGATATTCTTCATAAATTCAATTTGACACGCGAACCTATCCGTACACGTATTTTTTGTCGCGTCCATTCTTCTCGTCTCGATATATTGGATGTATAAAATTTTATGCCGAAAAATTGATTGTGTTTTTTCAAATGATAAAAAAATATTATTGTAAATCAAATAATATTCAGAACTTTCTATGTGTATTCTGAAAGGTTCGGAACGTCTGAATATTTGAATCTATCATGCGAACCACAGCAATTGATTGTATGAAGGGCCAATAGCAGACATTGCCACGCCTTCGCTTTGCTCATTTATATATATATTAGTTGCTCGTTTTAATCAAATCAAAATACCTTTTCTGAGAAACTGTAATATAATTGGAGGCGAGCATAAATATTTTCTCAGAACCAACTAAAAACCACCCATAGAAATCGGAATCAATAGACGCCCAAAATAAACAGAGATATCAAAACATTTTTGATAGAAATTTTTTAATAATTTCTTTAATAAACAGAATCACCATGCCTCGTTTTAATTGAAAGTGACAGCTTCGCGCGTCCACCGTTGAAAGCATAATTAATTTTTTGTCGCGTGAAGGCGTCGACTTTCCTAGGCTCAGTCGAATAATTAATCGACGATTCGAATTAAAACCACGACCGAGAAGATGACGATAGTCTACGAGTGGCTTATCTTCGTCATCTTGGTCACCGAAAACGTTCAAGTCCACCACACTATCGGACACCGTCATCGTCGACCGTGTTAAGGACGTCAACACCAAACGAGCAGCCACTATCTTCAGTTTTGATCGAAGTGTCGTAGCATTTCTTCGGGGACGACGTCTTGTAACGATTCGTATAAGTCAAAAGAAACGAAAATCATACGTGATGCCGGATACGAAAGGCGATGTCGAAAATATGGTGAAAATTTCAATTTAACAGTACTCGAGAGGCAAAGAGAATATGCTGTTGCTTATCGGAAGAAACGCATTTTCAACATTCTTACACGTGTCTTCACAATAATTAAGGTGATTTTTCTAAATTTATGGAGATTTCAGTCTGTCGCCTTTATAATGTACGTAATCTGTCTAGGCGCCGCCTTATTAGTAAGCTTTAAACATCGCGTTCTGTATCACGCAAGTCGGTTAATTAGCTTAAAAATCTGAATATGTCGGCGACTTCATACAATCCCGGTGTCCTATATTTCTTTCCTTTTTTCGATTCTGTTAATCAGCGAAGTAATGATGTCCCTCAGATTTAATGTAAGTAACTCGTAAAGTGCGATTAGCGTTTACCTTTAACTAGCCGACTCGATTCGTTTCCTATTTCACGTGCTTTCAAAATATGAGATTTCAAAGCAGTCGTTTAAGAAATATGACAGGTTTATTTTAAATTGGAAACGAAGTATTGTAAAATTTCACTCGTGATCGTTAACTGGAGAGTCATGTTTATAAATTTTCCGCTTCGTGTAATGATTACATATTACTTTAAAAGTGTACCGATTATAATTGTAAATCGTTCAAACTCCTATGCAAAATACAAGTCATGGAACTACATTTTCTATGACAATGCGATTTGATATTTTCATTTGATGCAAATAGATGCAAGATAAACTGAGAGTTGCATAATGCAAAACGAAAACGTTGAAATTTCTTATCTAACTAAATTAAAATTTATTCATGAACAATAAAATAATTGAAGTATAAAGATCCTTTTTAATTTAAGCACGTCTATTTTCAATTACAAATTTGTTAACTATCGCGTTCTTACAAATTGCATTGAATATACGAATAGTATCAATGATACTAACGCATATAGTTTAGTTCCTTCCATATCTTAATATTTATAGACATAAAATTACCGTTTTTATTCTTCGGTTCGATCTTATGACACCGTACTCGTTCCCAACCACATTATGAGAAATCTCGCATTCTGAAAACGGCCTAACAGTATGTTTGCATAGCAGAAACATTAAAATGCATTTTCGAAAAGCTCGCGAATCACTATGGAATGATAGTTCAAATATGCAACGTGCAATAAATGCATAGGAAATATGTGTAAGCAAATAATATTCGCACGCTTGGACTGGTTGATCTGAATGTGAATTGCTAAATAAATGTTGTGTGCTGATAGCCAAAACAAACAATTTCGCAAAATATTAAATGGGTACTTTCGTCATATTTATGATCGGATTATTTATAATATTTAAAAGCCATGACGTTTTATCTGATGTATGGATAAAAACATATCGAAAGTAAATAAACAGATTGTTTTCTAGTATATTATATAATGAAGAAAATGTAGCATTTATTACACTTGTACTCAATTTATAGCAATGCCTTATGCAGCTAGGCAACAAAGTATAACATTTTATTCAAAGAGTTGATATTTATCGAATCTACTTAATTTTTAACATGTTGTTGATCTTCAACCTTTCGAATTAAATTAATTATCCATAAATCCGAGAATAATCTATCGAAAGTTATATATTTCGACGCCGAATTCACTAAAAAGAAAAACGACGTGCTATGCGAGAATTATATCGGACGCCAATTTATCTAGTATTCGTCTTTTTTCGATTCGATCCGATCGAATAAATTCATTAGATCTTGTCGTGAAATGTTAATGCGAATTTATACGCTGTTTTATATTGTGTTGTCGGTGTTGATATTTTAAACACGGTTTTTAAATTAAATTTCGACACAAACGAACGTTCGTTGTACAATCGTTACGATATTAACTCGGCGATTTATACACATGTTTATATTATCAATTTTATTGTTTAACTTTCGATTTTTATTCAAAACAAAAATAGAACCAAACGAAATGGGACACATTTTTTTATATTTAAAATTAACATTATTTTGAATTACGTATACGCCAAATCATTCCAGAAAAAATTATAAAAAAAAAATTAAAATTTCCACATTTATATAGAAATCAAATGATTATTTTTTCATATAAAATTTATGAGAGATTTAGGTTTTTTTTCGAAGCATCCAAACAATGACGCATCTAAGTCTCCAGTTCGATATACCATCGGAAGTGTTGTTCTTTGGTGTGATGTCGTGCGGACGTTCGCGTGATGGTGATGGTTTCTCGCGAGCCGGCTATCGAATTTTAATCGGACCCATTAGGGGGCAGGTTTTAAGCGTAATTTTATTTTAATGTATTCCACTTGTCTCATAATCAACCGTGAAGGAATGTTATTTCCATCGGTAACGTATGTCGTACAAGCGCGTCCACCGTAAATATGTGCCGCTTCAGCAGCAATGCCGAAATTTTGCGAATGGGGTACAGGATTGAAAATGCATAACTATTATCATTATTTTTAAATGATTTTCCAAATATTGAAATCGAAATTTTATGATATTTTCTAATTAATTAAATTTCAAGTCGTATTTTGGTAGAACTGATATGACTTTTCAATTTCTTAATTGATTATATAAAAATTTAATCAAGCCACTAACAGATTATTATTAATTAATGTACTTTTATATAAAAAAAAAATATTATGGCAAAAAGAACTATGGAAATATTAATATTATACATTTTTTATGCTATGCCCCGCCAAAATCGACGTAATATCCAATGGAAAAAAATGAGACACAATAAAATAGCGTTTCGAAAGAAGCTCGACGTCTTTGTTATCGAAATTTATCGACGATTCATTAGAACAATGGTCAGAATCATACGTATGCAAATATATTCCTCTTTCGGATAGAATTTATTTTGATTGCACGTTTCGGATATCGAGGGTTTTTACGGTCGAAATGAATACCGTCTCAATTTGGACGACCTTTCAGATTAAAAGAGTTCGGAGCCGAAGTGTTTGTGTCGCCTGTATAATACAATATGTATGCACTTTGGAATTCGATCGCGACAAAAAGGTACGTTCGAATGAGGAAAATAAAATTACAAGGAACGCACAGCGAGAGGTGTATATGAAAAAATATGACAACAATGGGGACCGAACGCAAACCGCAAATTAACGTATTGTCTTATCGATTACGCTTATTAAAAAATATGCATAAAAATTTTGAATACGATTAAGAAACTGAATTCATTACCGAGTTCAAAATTGAAAAAAATACGCATTCAAAATTATTTCGAAACAAAACCATCATTCGACAGTCGAAAACGCAACGATCCAAACCTGGAATGCAATCGGAGCCTCCAAGGGCGCGGTGGCCGTGTTTAGTTAACAATTATACATCATCGGGGAGGGCTTTTATCTGACATCAATAAGTAATAAGGAGGACTCGGGACCGGTCCTCGCGTTTATTCAATTAGTACAAGAACAACGGGGACCGCTTCTGGAAACGGCCCCGAAACCAGAAATTTAGATAACGAGGTAACGCCTGTCATTCGACGGCCGCCACATCATCCATTCACGGCGACAACGAGCCGCGATAAAATAAAATTAAATTGAAAAAATTAATGTACGCGCATGCGGAGATAATGATGGAAAACCAAAGGACTCGGGCGCAACTTGGAAGCCGAGTGCCGATTCGGGTTGTGAAAGTGATTTGGTGAGTGGCTTTCTTTCTGGTTTAAGGATTTTGAATTTGTCGGTTTTGGTTATGGATTTGATAAAATTCCTTTGAATTCGTTTTTATTTAGGGAAAATGATAGACGACAAGGTTAAGAAAACGTTGAACTTTTAAATATGTATAATGAATGAAGTTGAAGCATATTCGAGATAGGATTTATATATCTTACAAGTATAATAGAAACAAGATATTGAAGGAATAGTGTAGGTAGGTATAGTGTATTGTATAAATTTGTTAAATTCAATTCAAAGCGTTAATATAAGCTTACGTAGGATGTGAATCGTTATAGAAAATCTATGATTTTGCTGAATTTATGAATAGCACAAATATAGTTTTATATCAAATTCGATTTCAAAATATATATTTTTCTACTACAATCTTGAATTTTATTTATTCTTTTTGTAATCATTCAACACACACGATAAACATTTGAAAATCGTGAATTTCTCATCTCATATAAAAGAAAACTCCAGTGAGCTTCCTTTCGCGTATCTGAATAATAAAATAAAAACGGAACGCATTAGTTTCGTAATGTATTTATGTGACTTTTCGACGTTACTTTAGATTTCATCCACTTTACGAGCCTTCTGCGTGCGTTTTTTTTCCCACTGCCCAACCATTTATCGAAAGCGTGTGGGGACCACAAAGAGTGCTTCTTTTAATCAGAGGTCATAGGACAAGACGATTTGTCATGCGGTACATTTATTATTTATGGCGACGATACGGGTGCCAAAAGGTTGATAGCCATAAATGGACTACCATAAAAGAGTGCGAGCCAGTTTCGTTACACAATCTTCCACTTTTGTATATCACGCTTCGGCTCTGATATAAAACACATTGCGTTTTAATTAAACGAGCGAGATATTATATCGAGCTTAATCCGATGCGTGTCACAGCCGCATTAGCATAATATATTGAAATAAATTCCTGCGTGGTCGCCCATTCATTATTTTGCGAAATTTTTATGAATGGACGCCGATACGTAAGGTCAATACGAGCCGCGTATATTTAACGGTAACGGTGTACAAATATACTAGAAAAAAATCGTTCGCGAAACAATCGCCGAACGGAAATAGAATATATTAAAGAACAATATTTGAAAAGCACTCGAGGATATCGCAAAAACGTATTGTGTCTATATAAATTCAAATATTTTTGCGTGCAAAATGCAAAAACGGTGCATACCAGGATGAACAAATCACACCTCTCGTTCGAAGCGCGTGGCAATAAAATGTCAAGACCTACATGATATTCGTATCAACGTTGCGGATTAAAGGACAAAATTCTTAGTTAAGTGACTTATCCGATTTCCTCGTGTACAAATATCCTTAAAGTCAAAATAAAATGTTTATTTTTTATATAATAAAACGAGCCTTTATTTTGAGTCTCGCATAAATTTTGCACAATATGGACTCAGGTTCGGATAAATGGCGATACATGTACGCATTTTCATTTTGAAGCATCTTCTCAAATTCGACTGTGCAATATAAGCGGAATATTCGTTTTCGTAATAATTATAACACGTAATGGAGCGGCGAAAGAAAGCCGTCCCTGATTAACTTTAAATTTATGCCACTTAGCTGAGAGTTTTTATCTGGGTCCCGAAGGAGGCATTCAGACATCGGCTTTCTTCAAAAGGATCCATTTCAAATAAAAAAAGGAATGCAAACGAAACGAGGAGCTCGTAGTATCAAAAGGTAGGCGGCGATGCGTGAACGGCGTCACTTGCGCAACGATTGTGAAATTCATATCGAAATATCAATCGAAAAAAATAATTAAAATAACATATTTCAAAATATAAATAGTTCATTTAGAATGAAACTCATCGCAATACGATATGAAGAGACGCCAAAACGTCATCTTGACATTTCCAACCCCGAGGCGTGTGCAGAACTCGCACAAAGGTCGCCCTGGCGAAAATTAAATAAAACGCACACAAAAAAGGAATCCAACGATTGATGAGGACACGCAAAGATTACAGCGTGAAATTGGCTTTATTCAATTTGTAGAAAGAAACGGATTGATTGCGTCGGTTCTCATGTTATGACGTTGCCGAGGTACTTTATAATGCGCATCTCGAGTTATTGTGTCCGCCGAGTGTTATGAGGGCACGGACGGGTTTTAACTTTTAACTTTCAAGTTCAAGTCCGCGTGATGGTAGCCCATGGCGATTCCACAAATAAATTACGCGTCATGGACGTTGGTGCATTCGAAACAACAAAAGATGCATCATGCGAGAGCGGCCGACGTGAAAACATCTAATTAAATGCATCGTTAATTTGTTAACATGAGAGACTTGGCGAGCCGAATTTCGCTCACTGGTCACTGGGTATATCAAAATATATGAATACTTTCATTATGTTATTGTACCAATCATAATTTTATTAATGTAATGTTTCACATCAATCACTGATAGATAAATAAGTTCAAGTCTTTCATTTCTTTAATTTTTGATAGTATGGGAAAGATTTTTTCTTGTAACGAACGTTGTATAAGCTACATATGAAGTCGATGATAGAATTATAAATAAACTTGATACGTAACAATCAATGAATTCATCTAAGAAATTCAATATACAGGAACATTCTTAAGATTATAACGAATTCGATCCAGCACTAAATTTCTACGCCACGTACTTCAGTAATAAAATCGACGTAGATCAAACGTAAATCAACGCGTTCAACGATTCGGAATCGTTACATTTTATACGCAACCGTATATCTCGTCTAGCGCATATTTTTTTGTCGATTCGTATAATGTTCGGAATAAGCTGCGACCGCGCAACAATGGGTTAACCCGAGTGTCGTAAAAGTCACCATATTTTCCTAAAACTAACCGCCCATAGATAACCGTACACAATATGCACCCGAGTCGAAAGGACGACGCGGATGAATATAATAGATAAATCGAAGATAAATAAAAAAATCGCCGAGGGAAAAATGTATAAATTTCGCTCAAAACGTTCCCGCTGCTTGTCGTACGTGTGATATTTAATATTTGTTCTCGAGGCGAAAAAAGAAACCGGTAGCCGGTGGCTTTTTTTGGTATTGGTTATGGCCGCAATGAAGACGCATTCTGACGACGATGATTTTCGTTATCCTTGGTTTAGGATCGAAATCGGATAAATTCATCGACACCGAAGGCTTTCGTACACACGACAATAAAAATACTCGAATTTTTTTCCGATCGAAAGGTTTCAACTTTCTTATACAGTCATCACTCCTTTTTTAACAAACAAAGCAATGCGATTCTTCGAAAAAAATATAAACGAAATAAAAAATTTAAGTCATCGAATTTAAAATGCACTTATATGAATTTCGAAAATTTACTATACTCATTAAACTTAATATTATATAATTTGAACCAAAATAATATCCAACAGTATACACAACGTTTAACCAGTCGGCAGATTCAAAAACTTGACCACGGAGCCGGTATAACATCTCGAATAGAGGTAAGCGTAATTTATTTGTTTACACACACGCCTAGCGGGTAATTAAAACGAAACGTCGTCCTTTGGAGCGGCGTTTTCGCACATTCCGATCTCTTTTGCCATCGCAGCTCGGATGCGTCAAACCACGAATTTTCCAGCATCCCGTCGTGGTTTCCGGCCCGGAAAAGCGTCCATGTGGCGGGAGAAAAATGTATTCAAATTTTTCGAGTCGCCAGACGTTGCGCAGCGCTCTTCGTATGACGAGGGCCTCCTCGCAAGTACTTTCGTATATAATGTATGTACCTTTTGGTTCGTAATATATGTCGAGGTGCCCGTTTCTAATAAAATGTACGTGGTTATTCCGTGTGTCGTAAAAATGAGACGCTCGCCAGTAATTAAAACGTCTATTAAAAACATATGGTGAAGATTGTCGGTTCGGTTTCGAATTCGAGTGCGTATCGCGGTATGACATTTTTTTAGATAGTATTTGTTGATCTGAAAAAGAAATTGATGTATTTTTGGTATCAGTAAAATAAAATGTTGGTATGGTAATATTATGCACGATTTATAGATTTCGTATGATACGAATAACATCGGCCGAATGTTTTTAATTAATTGTGCTCGCAATCTGGATCGTGCTGTAAATTAGCTAGATTCATGCGACGATAAACGTAGAAAGACCAGTTTATAATGCGGAATAAAACGCTAGTTAAATATCGTATAATTTGTGCAATAAACTAATAATATGGCGATCGAATGGCATCGTATGAGGCCCGAAACATCGATGCCGACACAAAGCTACCACTCTTCTTTGTCGTAAATCAATTACGTCTAATAATGGCAATAAAACGGTTACTCAATAAAATGAAACGGCGCCATATAACACGGAATAAGGGCATATTTTACGCCGACTTTTACGTGATCAATTTCGAAGGCATTTCACTCTAAAACCCGACAGTAAAATTAACCGTTTGAAACGACTCGCGAACAATTACGTTTATACGATACATTCTTGACCCGCTTAATAAATCAATCGGAATGCTTTGATTTCCCGATTTTTCACTTCCTGATCCTCCATTCAATAATGTTTCTATTCTATTTTTATGAAAAAATGATTGACCGAAAATAGGCGTGTTAGAAAGTCAACCCTTCGGAATTCGATTTGATCGATAGCCATAATAATACCATTGATTTCATTATACGGTTCGCACTTGTAACGAGGAGTGGCGTGAAGTCGTAAGATTAATAAGTCCCGGCACGAGTTGAAGGCTGCATAATAGCAAAATAAATAGACCCGACGTTTATAATATATTATTAGCGAGAATGCAAAAATTTCATACTGTGTGTATTGTATTGACGGCAACATTTCATACATTTATCATGCGCGTACTCTCTCGTACAATAATACGACGCTGAGTATTTGCATACAATTAAACGCGCAGTTGGCACCTGAAAGCTCGCATAATTGCACAAATGTATCATTTCCGTTTCGACATTAATCTCATTTCATAAATTCGCTCGATTACATTAAGCACTATTATGTTTTGAAATGAATCATTCATATGAGTTACATTCCCAGATATTCGGCATCGATTTTATATTCAACTTCATTAGTTCACATAAAAATTTCGATGCGAAAAAACTCGGATTTATTAAGAAACATTAGAAAGTCGGATTTATGCGAGTTTACATACGATTTTGAGAGTTTAAATAGCGAATCTATCATACACGCCACTACTATCAATCACGCGATGAATATTTAAATTATACACTAAAAAAACGCGTATATTACTTTTTCACATTATCATACGATGAAATTACATACGTGCATAAGATATCGAAGAGTTTCAATCGAGACGAGATATATCACTAGAGCCAGTATCGGTACCGCGCATAAATAAATACAAGAAACGGATTGAATTATCTACGATAGACCAAAGCGCGTAAAATAATACGTCCATCGATCAAAATATTAAATGCGTATTTCAATCAACGGTCCCAGTCGATAAAACATCAGAAAAAATACTAAATAATGGTAGGTTTTCGGGCTAAGAACCGCGTATATAAATCTTACTAGTTTTTTTCTGTCGTATATAGTAAAATGAGGTGACCATACGATTATTTCCAATAATGATTCAATACGCAAGCCTTTTTCAGAATTATCCTTTTCGTTTTGGGAAAATATGGTTACCGCGGGTATCGAATCGCTTTTATCGGTTCGATTTGGTCGATTTGATCGGAAATTTGGTATATCGTACCCGGTTATTAATTATTATATGGATTCGTAGCGGTCGTGTGGTGGCCCCGGGATATGAACCTTGACCCAGGATGGACCTCCTGAACGTTTCGTAGATTCGGTCTTGGAAGGATTCGAGTTTTTGTGTTATTTGTAGAGGTTTTCGTTGAAGTGTTTGCGGTGAAAAACGTGATGGGTTGTGCTAAATCTTTTTATATATTACTCAAAATTATAAAAACACTGCATTCTAATATTTTGACGGCGGATACTTAAAAATAAATGTGTTTTGTGAAGAGATCTTGAATGGACGACTTTGCGTTTCTAAGGAATACTGATGGGTTTTTTTTTAATTAAATGCTGTTTATTTCTAAGAATGAAAAAACCTCAAATCAACTTTTTAGCTTTATTAGGCTTTTTAATGAAAATAATTCTTAGAATGTAGGATAGATAGAAATAAGATGGCGTTGGTTAATAAATTTGTGCGTTTTATTTTCGATATGTGTTTTATGTTAAAAGAATATTCATATCTACATGAAAAATGTTCTCTATCCAACAATGAATTCAACATTTATTAATGCGATATAGTTTTTCAAGACTTTACATAACACAATCGATACTTTTTTTATTCAAACTGTAATATCGCCTTACATCTATGTGAAATATGGTTTCCGGAATAGCGTTCCGGCACGTTCCAACGTAATAGCCAAAACAAAACCATAAACACGACCCGAACGAAATTAAATTCAATCCTACGAAAGTTTAAGACATTTCACGCGACCGACAAGAAAAATTTGCATACATCAAAATGCGAAATTACACGCTTTATTAACGTTATAAATTTAAAATAAACGTTAACGCGTTCGCGAGCCGTCTTCGCGGTCCGCCTTGACCGTTCGTTCGATTCTGTTTTTTTTTGCTTACGCAAAAAATAATATCGGAAAAATGTTTTATACAAACTCTTATGATACTTTATTATCATAATTTTCCCCGCGAGACCATAGCACACGAGATATCGAGGAGGAATACGAATCGAAAGTCGAATTTGCATAAATAAACTCTTTCGCGCGACACACTCGTAAATTTGAATATTCGCGTTATTAATTATCAATCAAGCATATATTATTATCGGACCCAGCAACGTGTCTTTTTATGCTTTGCCTTTTTAATTGATCACCGAAATGAAACCCGTTCGTGTTTTGCACGTCATAATCATTAATAAGACTGTAAGGAAATCGCATTTCTTTATATTTATTAAGACCTTATATTCGATACGAGTTTCTCGACTAAATCGAACACGGTTCAGCTCTCGATCTAAATTAAGCATAAAAATCGCTCATTATATTCTATTACGGCCCGTAATAAGTATCACGTATAAATCACGACACGTATAATTTCAAAATATAAAAAAAAATAAAAGCGTCGATTATTTTACGCGTTCGCAAATCGCCTTATATTTTACGGACATTAACATAATTCGTCTTTGTTCCAGAGCGCGGCTCTTCCGGTACAACGAAATGAAAATAACAAAAGCACAATATACACATTAAATCGTCATCAATGGCCGATCGATCACATTTCGATCGGCCACACAAATCACGAATCCTTTTGTTGCCGATGCCCACCAATTGTTAAACAAAACAAAGTGAAGGTGTGGGCTTCTCTTAATAGTTGGCGCCTCGATATCGAAACTCTTTGATCTCTCGTTCTTGTTTTCATTTTTTCTCTATATTATTTCACGTGAAGCTTCTTTGGTATATTTCGGATGCGTTACGTGTTTTCTTGTTTATAATTTATTAATTAGATTCAATTTTTAAGACGTGTTGAATCATTGAAATAAATTTTAATCAATTTTTTTTATTGATTTCATTCTACATATTTTATCCATTATTATTAATAAAATCAGTCATCAATTTAATTAAATATATGTTGATAAACCAATTAGTGAAATCTGCTGTGAAAACAAATTGAAAATTTCAATGGGAAACCCCAAAGAAGTTTCGCTTGCAGCAACCGCATTCATGACTGTTTTTTTAGTTCATGAGCGTTATGACCCTTCGTCTAATGAACATATTCGGATGAAAATATGGCCAATAATAATTGTACGTGGTCCATACGAGATTATAGTGATCGAACGTACGAGAAAAAGGTTTTCGGCGATAATTATATATGGGCCCGGCGCGAGTTCGCCTATAATTTTTCAAAACGGCGTCATTGTGCTTACGTCGGAGGCGTGACCGTTTCGCTTTTTTTGTCCATTTTAAAAGTCCGTTCTTATTTCACGTTACATTTTATTAATTTCACTATAATTAATGTAAACATTGTCGATGAATCGCTCGTGGGATATCGATCTTTGTTGAGAGCGCGGGCGATGGGAAAAATTGAAAGTATGATCGCCCCGAAGCCTTCGAATTTGTTAAGAAAACAACAATTGAAATTATTATACACATTTAGGCGTTTCGCTATAATGAAAAAAGAGTGATGTTTCAATTGATGCACATTTTTTTTATTGTAAAGTGAAACTTAATTTTATGATATGTCATTTAATAAAATTTATTTTTACATTTTACAAAATATATTTAGCTAAGAGTTTATCCTTATTGAATGTATCATTAAAATAAAATCTTTAGCATCAGATGACTTTAACATAAAATTCCTTTGAAGTTCATATTTTTTTATCATTACATCAATATAAAAAACTCCTGATCCGCATTAAACATTTTATAGATTGAGAACTACGATGACATCGATCATCAAAATCATTCTTTCGACCCATAAATCGCCATCTAACTGTACTCACTTTGCTGGCGTTGAATAATGCGCCAGGCGCATACGATGCACCGTAACCTGCATGTGGCCGTCGCATCAATTACTCATTTCGCTTTATTTTTTTAATCGAGCAAATAAATCGGAATGGGCCGATTAATAATGCGCGTTCGTGCGTCATCTTTGTGCCGGCTCCTGAAAATGCACCGGCTGCCATTTTTTTTAAAGAGGCGCACGCGCGTTCGCTAATGATTAAGCTGCGTAATAAAAATAAATTATGTTTCACATCGATTAAGGTTTTCGTGTGCATGTTGGATGTGCGCTGACAATGGAGTGACATTGTATGGAATTTTCGATACGGAATGGATGGAAAATTTTTATTGATTCAAAATTATAAAGGGATGCGTTTGATACAATAAATGGCTGAGGTTTATTAATTAATTATTATAAATCTAAATTTAATGGAGATTATACTAAAATTAAATTTAATTATGTACCCTTTATTTATTTAAGTTTATAACATAATCAATGATATATTAGCAAAAATCCTTTTTAATCCATAAATCAAATCTTTATTGAATTTAAAATTAATAGTTTTGGCCTTCATATTTTTCAACCCGTTTTTTTCATATGAAGACAATTGAATAGTCAAAGTTTTATCAATTAGTTTAAGCAATATATAATACATCATGCTTATATCATACACCCAATCATATTTTAACACGAAAATAATACGGTTTAAGGAAGAAAAACAGTTTTTTTTTTAAATTGGATTTTCACTTTAGCACGGCAAAAAAAGTATAATATAATTATGCCAAAATGTTAAGTTTAGATGTAGGCTAATATACTGTTATTATATATATGTAATTAATTAAAAAAATTCAATGTTTTTTGATGATTTTATATGGCAAAATTTTTCACATTACACATTTTTATAAAGTACATTTGGATGGAAGTTCTATCCAAATATGCTAATGACATCTATCTCCGATTTTTATACAGTCAAAATATTATACATTTTTTACACGGTAGTTTCTGGAACGTACCTCCGTTTAAAAAGGTGATTGGGTGTATTCGAATTATTATTATCACGATATCCATTACTAGATTTTATCATTATCGACCATTTTCTAACTGTTATTTAAATATAAATATTGAAATCATCCCTCATTAAATTGACACCGATCGACAATATATGTACAATCAAATCACCAATTCGACTACAAAAAAAATCGCACACCACTTAAAATCGATCACAGCCATAAATTAAAAATCGATCCATACCAACATCGACAGACTGAAGAGCACTTAACATGCAACAAGAACTCCCATATCTCCCGATACGAATCCAACAAAAACCGATCGCACAGATCAAACGGACTCCGCCACGTCCGCCAAACGCGCACACACACACCAGGCGAATTCCGTCCGCGAATTTAAAATATTCATGGCGAAAATCCCGCAACGGCAATAAATAACAATCGTACGTTCGCGTTTGCCACCGACACGGGGGAGCGCAACGCGATATTGCATGCGTGTCCAGTTGCGGCCCTTTTGATACACGTTGTAAATCGCGTTGCTCGGACGCCATTACAATGCCCATTATTATTTCGCGCTGTTGGACCGAGGGACGTCTGGTGCTGGATGCTGCTGCTGATGATGGAGACGATCTTGGATCGGCGCCTCCCGAGTGCCGATTCGATGTGGGTGTCGGGTTTGTGGGGTAGTTCGATGTTGATTCTCTTCATCACACAATTCGTTTTGCAGAAGGGATTGTGTGATGGAGAGAATTTAAACGTGAATTGCATGAAATTCGATACGAGGTTTGCTTTTGGATAAGGTATATAGCCTAGACCTCCAATGTTTGATGGGGAGACTTGTCTTGCAGTGGACACACAACGGGTCGACAATGATGAAGATGTATGTCATTAATGTGCATTTATGCTGAGAATTTAATAAAATTAGTGCGCATTAAAAAAAAAATGATTTGTGCGTTTTGGAAATTCGATACGAGTTTTGCTTTTGGATAAGGTATATAGCCTAGACTTTCAATGTTTGATGGGGAGACTTGTCCTGCAGTGGACATACAACGGGTCGACAATGATGATGATGTATGTAATTAATGTGCATTTATGTTGAGAATTTAATAAAATTAGTGTGCAATAAAAAAAAAATGATTTGCGCGTTTCGGAACGAAATGTGTGTATTCGAAAAACTACTTTGATTATTGAAAACATGCATTAGAATGAATAAAAATAAAATATCGGCAACGCCGTAAATGGAAATAGGACGAAATACCAACCGCACGATCATTATTCACAATTTTCATAATATTATAGAATAAAAAATTAACCAAATTTTTACAATTTGGTTCAAATTAAATTTTGACAGTTTTATAGATGTATTGTATTATTTGGAGGAAGATTTTGCTCAGGCGACGTTGCCATCTCTCGATCATTGCAATGCTAAAATCTGTTTTTTATATTTTTTAATGCGCACTGAAAATAAAGTTATTATTAGTATTAGTATTATTTTGTAGTGAATATTATTTAGGATAAATATGACGTTGATAATTTTAAATAGAAAAAAAAATTATAACGCACAATGAAAAATTTTGTTGTTAAAATGAAGACAGTAAAAAAAAAACCAACGAATGCATATATTTTTCATATTTTAAGAGAAATTCATTAGAGATTCATCCGGCTTTTAGCACGGACTCAACGAACAGGAAAAAACAGTCGATTCAGAAGAATCGAGAAATAGCAAAATATACGAAAAAAATTGCCCATATTTGCATAAGTTTCGAGGCACTCGCCGAAGAACAGCCCAAAGTCAACACGCGCCGGCGCCGAAGAGATGAGTCATTAGGCGCGAGAGACTGGCAAAACAAGCCGAGAAGAAATTGAATTGGGCAAAAACGAAGAATCGACGGTGAAAAAAGAGGACCGGCTAGCGGATCGGCGGGCCGGTCGTGAAGAGGCCATAATAGGTCTTTACAAGACAAACAGCATCTTAAACAATATAAAAGGCATTACATCATGTCCGGCCCACGCGGGGCTCGTCTCGGCCACGTGGCCCGACGATAACTAATTGACCGCCACCGGTCGTGTATCGCATGACGATGATGATGATGGAGATCGATCCTGTATAGGGTCCTGGTTGATGGAGAAATGCTGGACGCCGGTTCGTTCGAATGAATAATGGCGAGATTTGTTCGTTTTGGGGGGAAATTGTGATTGGTTGATGATGATGGTAATGAAACGGAATTGATCGTTGCTGTGTTTGGATTTCTATCGATATGATTTTTTTGCTATAAATATTATATTAGTAATCGATGATGATGTTGATTGATTATGTGTCAAGTTTTGTCTCAAGGATAAATTAATATCATTTATTATATATTAAGAGGAAAATTTGATACTACCTGTGTTTTCTAAAAAATTATATTGATTTTGATCAATTTCAATAGATGTTTTTATCAATTTTTACACATTGAATTTTCTATTTTTACAAGTATACATATTATAAATTATTTTAATTTAGTTATAAAATTTTTCTCATATTTATAAATTGATTTTTTTAAATATCATCATTGACAAATTAATAAAATTTACCATAATAGAAAAATATTACTTCATTTTAAATTCCGTTTAGTATTGTCCACTTGAATTAATATCAAATTAAGATTTAAATATCCAATGAGTCATGCAAATCGTTAATTAATATGCATTGTTCAGAAAAAATCCTGCACAAAGCGCATCGACGAATAATAACCTCATTCACCTACAAAATATCATCGGCAATGCGATTCATCTCAACAATATTGAGCGGAAGATCGCACTCAAATCGCGACTCGTCTATATAAAATTAATATTCAAATTAATATCTGAAGCACCATCGATCTTTTTTAAGCGCCAACCGTAAAAACCTTTTAATGCGAGAATCGCTCAAGATCAACAATGACAACATCGCGCTTACGTTTGAACGATCACTTAGCACTTTAGATAAACGAATCCACTCGACGCATTTTTTCAATACTTACTTTTATTTAGAGATATCTAGCACAGTGGTCAACTCAATCAATTTGATCGAGATGACTATTTTGGGAAGATAGTGCTATGGCGAGAATATATCAATAACTCATGAAACAATTGGATTTGAATGATTGAAAGATTCTCTGTTATGAAATTCAAACTTTTAACCATCAGCTTAACAGTTGAACGACTGTTTTTTTCTGATTACAGACCGAATTCTACAACAGAATCGGATATTGTACACCGGGTCCGGGTTTGATTAACGATCATCCGTTCGTTTGGACAACGAACGAGTACAACACGGTCTACCCGCGTAATTAATTGTACTGAAGTTGAGGGCATCTGCATTGACGACGAGTGTGGTGAGCCTCCTCGACACACACGAGGAGTTCGATTTATCGCGAACAAATCGAAGAAGTGGTAATCGAGCTTTCTTCGAGGCTACTATACGATGTAGCCCGCGTGTAAGTCGTATGACTATTTGTCCGAAAGTCAAATGGTCTTGTCGACGTTTCGTGTTTCGGTGAAAATCGGCTATCGTTTATATCTGGGGATCATTTGTTATGTGACTCTATGGGTTCGTGTTTGTTTTTGTGGTTTAAGGATAGTTGTGTGATTCAGTTAAAATATTTTCAGTATATATTTTTTTCTATATTTAAATATGAATATTTTATTACCGAGTTTAATAATATTGTAAAATTAACATATGAATACGTCTTAAATATAATATTATCGAGTTGATTGAAATCGATTTCATTTAAATATTACTATGTAAATTATATATATGGTTTTTTAATTACGTTGAATTCTCAGAAAATCTTGTACATACAACTATCTTGATAATTATAATATATTGCAAAATTATGTAAACATTAACATAAAAAAATCATCGGCCGAACTAGCAATCGGAAACGATCGAATTCTGTGCCATTTTTTTTTTTTTCACCTACCCATGTATTCGATATGCGAATGTTCGTAATAATCAAACACATTAAAAATTCACTCGAACGACGTTTAACTGCTTGTACATAATTGACGTAGAGTGCTTGCGGTTTTATGGGTCGTCCGAATTATACGACCGTTTAAAATTTTATACGCCCCGTCTAATTCGATCAATCGACACACGTCCTGTATAAAATACGGTAGTCGAAAATTATTTTCATTTCGAAAATATCAGTATTGATGAAAATCAATTCCACCTGTACTTTCTTAATAGAGTTTATAAATTGAATCTTTCGAAAAAAATTTAAATTTTTTAGTGATCGTTGATTTTTAATGAATAACAAATTACTATCTTATTAATTTGAACTTTAACATTAATAAGAATATTTTTTTGAATATTAACAGATTGACGCAAATGATAAACAAAATAAATTTTCAGTTTATTTTTGTATACTTGAAAAGTCTATACAATTCAAAATATGATTTATCACTGAAAATTTCTGTATAAATATTTACATATTGAGATGACCTTCATTTAGAAATACAATTTAGAATGTACAAAATAATTAAGTGGATTCAAAGATAAAACACTGTAGATTCAAAACTTAAATTTTCTTTTTATTTTTCAAACATCCTTGTCGAACTTACACCGAGAAAATCAGTCTCAATATATCCTTTGCAATTAAATCGATTAAACTGAGAACCGATAGTCCGATGGCCGCAATAAAGCGGCCGTCACGCGAGTCGCTTCCTCGGGGCCATCGAGAGGGAGACCCGAGAGAAGAAAGAAAGCAAGAAGTGGTAAATCTCATTGTCGGGATGGGGCTTTATCTACTCGGCGAGCAGATGATCTGCCGTGATTAATGACGTTCCGTTGTTGGTGTTGGCCGCACGCGACTATCGGAAACCCGACCACCAACGACGCCAGAACAGTCCGCGGCCCTCTTTAATGCAATTAATAACGAGGGGCCAATAGGGTCTGGAGAGGGCCATGCTTCAATTTCAGGGACAATCAGTACGAGGCGACTGTCCTACGCTCGAGGTTGATCGAAGTTAGGATGACCCTTTGACTTTGGAACGATCGGTTATTGTAATAATTGAAATGGTTTTTGTTATCGAATTCTATATAGTTTTATTCGATTAAAAAAATATTTTAAATTATGGTCACCCTGTTCGATGAGCATTATACAATTGATAAACGGTATACGACTCCGAATATGGTATCGACAAGCTCCCGTGTGAGGTCCCAGATCGAATCAAATGCTCATCTACTGTAATCCATTGAACAACACTGATTGCGATCGTCGTTAATATTTAATAATCTTATGGGACTTTGGTCTGCGATTCCGTTATACCCTTGTATACTGGTTTTCTCAATTCGTAGGACTTTTGTTGCGAATTTATAGCGGATAAGCGAGCCCGGTGCCGTCTTAATCCGGAGCTTAACGAAAGTGATAAATTTGTGCAACAAACGCGCGCAGCGGCAAATCCTTTCAGGAATTCAAATTTTTGATACCGTTTTATTGTCGAGCTGATTTATATAACATTATTGCTTATGAATTCCGCATCGTATAACGCTGCTCAAACTATTTCATTCCATATAAGAGAGACTAATTTACAACACGATATAAACGCTTGCGCGTTCGACAATACTCATGAGCAGCTGCGAAGGAATCTACTGCTATTTTGTGCAACAATGTATGTTATGTGTTCTTGATTATATAATATAATATTTAGAAGAAAATCGTCTTGATATGATAAATGTTATCTAGCACTAGCAAAAGATGCTTCAAACCCATTAAGCATAGTTTAATATTAATGTTCGCGCATTATCGGCTACATCGAAAGCTCCGCGCACCACCATTTAAAGCTTTATCGGTATCAAATTCACCATCATGAGATTGTTTAAGCTAACTTTGGTCCACGGTAGCCATCGTTTAGCACCCGCCCATGGAGAAATCTCATGGCGATAACTCATCTCGCACATTCGTATCAGATTTCCGTACCGATTGTGTGGCATTCGAGCCGAACCGGCGCATAAATCTAATACTCCTCCGGCCTTTTTTGTGTTTTTATTATCTTTCAAAATGTATCGGGAACAAGAGTAAAAATAAAATCACATACGTACAATATATCGGTCGGCATTCGTACGGGCGATTTGTATGACTTTTTTTTCGTATTCACTACCGAATTCGATTCGTGCCTGCCCTTTGGCGAGCGATAATTACAAATTGATGATTTATACGCGGGCCGAAATGGTAACTGGTCGAGTGTATATCCTCCTAATGATTATTGATTGTAACAGGTCGTACGGTGGCAGTGGCTACCTCCGTATCTAACGTCCGTGAAATCGTGTAATAAATTCTTCGACGACTATGAATACGTTACATGAAACTGGGAAGAAAAATGCGCCAGTTTAATACGATTATAATGTCAAGTCGTTTCATAATTGACTTTTTAATATCGTGCACGTTGATTTAATTAATGTGCGAGATTATGAAGAGTGGTCGTTGTGGATTTTTTTTATTATGGAACGTGAATAAATTGAGATATTATTGATTTGCATAATATGCAATGTAGCAATGACATTATGATTAAATTTTGGTGTATTATCGTTACGAGAGTTTAATATGTGTAGTATGCAGATTGAAAAAATATAAATGTATACTCATTAAAAAAATAACATTTTATTATACGACATTGTTAATATTCCTCATTCGATGTTGAGAAAACATTCCGAATCAAATTGATAAATCAATATTCATTTAAATATTAAAATTCATAAATCTGACAATACAATGAATTCTTTAGAAACGATTTCCGTTCGTATAAAATAAAAATTGCAAAAATTTAATGATATTAAAGTGGTATTCAAGAAACGTCGATCTCATGCCGACTTTAAGCCGCATGAATTACAACCGATTGTTATCTGAGCGACATAAAACGACCATTTAATCGTACAAATCAAACAGTTCCGGCGCAGTGTATGCAACACGTACAAATCCGACAAATCTACATTGTCGATAACGTTAAGAACTTCTTTTTTTTATCCACACAGGAGGAATAGGATGCCGAGTCCTCGGGGGCCAAGGATCAAACCGTCTCGGGTCCCAAATAAAGCGTCCGACTTTATGGCGGTGGCATTCATAAAGTTTTACGGTTTATTAATAAATGGCTACCGGTCGGTCGGGTGTATAATATGTATCTCTCGACCGAGAAAACGCTTTAATCTAAAATATTGTAATGCGCCACATATCTCTCCTATGTAAAAGGATATCTGATGTTTCCATTGTGCGGTATCTCTCATTCACGTTGCGCAACCCCGAGGCGACTATACAGTTTTTTATAGTTATTTATGCCGGTTTGCATATTCGAAAAACACTATTCTAATTTATGGTCTATCTAAATGTTCTCGTATCGAAATTTATGGCTGATACTTAATTAATATTGAAATCTGCATGACAATCAAAGTCGAAGGTTTCCGGTCGCTGTACGGTTGAACGGGTGAAAAATGTCGAACGCTCGTTTCATACGCGTTCGGGATAACATCAAACTATGTATTCTTCGTTGTGTCCGGGAGTCGACTTTCAAAGCGATTTTAAATACGGATATACGTTGGAATTGTAATGTGAGATAAACCAAATACATAATAAACTTCGTTTAATAAAATATAGGCTGGGATCCGTGCGCGTTTATAGCAGCTTTTTTAATAAAATCTTCTGTGTGATCGATATTTCAATATGTAAGATCACTTATTGACAGTAGTTTCGTGAGAATTATCTTGTGTAACGATCTTCCCAGCGAGATTGCTTTCTTTTTTTTTAATTAATGGACCATCTACACGTGGTTGAGATTCTATGTATTTTTAATAATACAGACATTTTTCCTTACTAGGGATTATCGACGTTAAGCTTCGTCTTAAATGTCTTGAATCAGAGGTGAACTTGTTCTTCATAGTAAAAGGCGAACTGAAGGGAATAAGTAGAAATTAATTTAAAACGTAACAAATGTGACTTATATTTAAATTTAATCTCTTTTTACATACGATAAACTAAGCCGCCTCTCGGTTGATGCAAAAGCCTCTTTTATCGTGTATAAACAAAATCGATATTTAATACCCATTCAATAAAGTGTATCGTGGCATATATCAATTGATAGTTATTAGTGTCTTTTTACTTTCAAAACGACATACACGTTTCTAGATATAACCAACAAATTATGACTTAGGAATGTTTCGAAATTTAATCATACAATTATTGAAACAATAAGTTAAATTCCATACAATCCAATCATTCATTCAATGTGTAATTGTCTGGAATTTTAATTTCAAAATCGTACTGAGACTTAGCAATTGCACCAGTTCTAAGGAAATGATTTTAGATTTTATCTCAATATGAATGATTGAAAATTATTGACCACTTCGTAAAAACAAATGTAAAGAATTCAAGCTGAAATTTCCATGTGTTTTCAAAAATGTACATCACGAACGAAATCAATTGAAATTAAATGCCGACTTCCTTTCTGGTAAAAAATTCGGTAGGTGATCTTCGAGTGACGACGTCTCATTTAAAGATTAAATTGATTGCTTTTATCGTTCACCATCGCTATCGGTGACAAATTGTAATCGTCTGATATCTGTTCATCGAGACGAAATGGAATTTCAAAGATAACAATCTCCCCTTTTAATCGACAAAATATTTAAATTGATACACACACACTTGCAGCACCGCTCTCGATCAGTGTCTATAATGTTGTTTTTTATAAGATAACATTTTTTTGTTGAAATTTTCAATTATAATAACATTTTTAATTTTATTGTATGATATTTTACTTGCATAGCAATTTGTGCATGATTGCAAATAATATTTAGTAATATTAAAAATCATAATTCTTAAGGAAACATCAACGAGTGGCTACATTTGAAACCCAATCAGTTTTTTTAAGTTTGCATTTTTGTTTCACTTTTAAAGTAATTTTGAATTTTCATTTAAATCCTATTGCTGTTATATAAATTATTGAAATAAAAATGATATGTATAAAGAAAAATCAGCTTGAAATTTTAATTTTGCAATCCAAAAAATCATTATATTGATGTTTTTTTATTATCTATTATTATATCAAAATATAAATACATTTAATTCAATATTAAAATGCATCTGTTTGAGATCATAGAATTCAACAAATCAATATCAGAACAAACAAAGTGAACTTGAATGATCGAAAATATGCTTGACGAGGTGAAAATGTGTTAAAGCGACAACAGTAGCGTTCGTAGTAAGTTCGTTCTTCTCCGATCTGCCTCAGGGCGGCAAAGTCAATTAATAACAAAACGGCGTCGGCAATTAACAAGAAAGAAATAAAATAAAACAACGTCACTTTCAAAGCCACATTAATATGGGCTCGAGTGCATCGGAAGCCGTTCGAAATTGCAGTGATTTATTCGCGAAACGACCTCGACGCGCGTTAAATAAATGCTAATCGGCATAGAAAAATTATACCGCATGTGCATTCAAATGTGCACGTGCATTCTTGAAAATGTTGTTGTGCAAATCCATTGCCAATTCTGTTTTCGTGCTGTTAAAAGAGTATGTAATGCGTAGCTTGCGGCCACCAAATTAAGGTTCCATTGAAATGTTAAACGTCCCGACAGGCTCTTTACGATGCCGCTTTTATTTAACTTTTTTTTGTTCATTTCGCTTTTGCATCGGCGATATTTCATTAGCCTGAATATTATCGCATCTGTTCTTCGCGCCAATGAATGCGTAAATCAACGGATTGAACTGTATTCGAAGATTTAATATAGGGTTGCATCTTCATATGCAATATACAAAAGTGGATCATTTATTTACGATATGAAAATCTTTTCAAATCAAAAAATTTAATAATGAAAAAATAAATAATATCTTTAAATAAATTTCTCATAGTTTTTAACATAATTCCCAGAGCAACATGATGGATTTCATAACGTTACACGGTCTATCCGTTTAAAGTAATTGACTTAATTACATTATTTAATTCGATCTCGAAACATTTTTAATCGACTACTGTAACAAGAACCCTGTAGCAGCCGCCGAATCATTACTTTTTGGTTACCGCTTACCCTGAGGGCTCATTATGATTAGGTACCAGAGCCGAAACCAAATCGAGCGGCAAACCGTATCATATATTTTAATGCAATCATGTCATTTTATTATATCATTTTTTTTCTTTGATTAATGATAACCAAACGATCGAGGGAAATCGCCAGAAAAGCTTTTCTCGTAATGAAGGTAATAATCCCTATACGGAATCAAATAATCCACCCACAAACTATTTTATCGCACAATATATATGATTTTCTATCTTCCTACGCATGCTTTGATGGGAAATAAAAATTTTTCGTCAAATTTCCGGCTTTGAAATACGATATTAATTCTAACGAACAAATCACACGTTTGATCTCACCGTAAAATTAAACTTTTTTGGTAGCAGTAGTTAAAATTAATGCTCTTCGTATATTTTGCCGTACGGTAGCCGGTATATCAATCATCACCCGCTAAACTGTAATTAACACTATATCAGAAAAGTAATGGAAATTCCAGTCGAGGCGATAAACCACAATAATTAAACCCGCAGTTAAATTACGACCAAGATCGTGTGTTTTAAATGGTCGATTTTTTCGTGAGCGAAAAGTGAAGTTTTTTCTAATAAATCATTATATTATACGAAGAAGTATCTAGGAAAATCTCTCTAGTATAAATGTCATAATGTTACTGTTTGAATGAAGACGTTACAATGACTCGTGTCGTCTGAGAACAATATAACTATTAATTATGAACGTCGAATCGCTGAGCTCGTCTTGTGGCATTTTGAGAAATGACTTAACTCGGGAAACGTATAAACGAGACATTCGATATTTGAACGAGCTACATCCATTGTCATGTTTCATTGACAAAAATATCAAATTTTTATGAATGAAATACAAAACTGAACCACCTTTGAAAAGACGCGCTTAACTCCCGTTGTTACTGTGCTCGGTTGTGGTACATTTTTTCGAATGGGATCTTTATATGTACTCACAAGAAAAAAGCTCATTCTATAATATTTCGAATATGTATGCTTAAATAAAAAATTGATACTTTTGAAAAATGAAAAATCTTTAATAAAAATTATAAATGATTAATTCTTATTTGAAATTTTGTATGACACATTGAATTAAAATATTCAAATACACGATTTCTAATATGATCAATGTTTTTCCTTTTTTGATTCACATAATGTAAAATAACCGAGAAATTGTCACCGATTTCCTCATCTACCGCGATCCGATCACCTCGCACAGAAAACTCCGGATCAAAAAGCGTCCTCGACATCGACAAAAAGACAATGGTGTCGCATTGTTCGGCCGTATAATGAGCTTGTGCGCATAATGCGCAATTATCATTGAATGACGTCGATTGTGCGCTCCACGAACGGGAATAAATATAAATAAATAACCACGCCCCGTTTACCCCGTCGAATGTTATATGCTAATTTCTTGGAGGGGCACAGCGAGCGAGACTCTAATTTACACACGCACGATTGCTCGTTTCCTTCATAAATAATATTCGTGTTTTTTTGTGTGCGGTGTTGTGTTTGGAAATGATTGTTTTGGACTCGCGAAAGTCGAATGTTAATTGTCCAAGGTCGTCCGCGCTGACAATGGATGGATGCGGTTTTGATTGAATGATGGATCGGACGTTTTCATTTCATATGTTCAACGATAGAATTGATCTGAATAAGAGAAAATTTGTATATGAATCTGATGTTTGAAAAAATAATAATTTAATGGCTACACTTTTGAAAAACTGTTTGGTTTTAGTTTTTTAATTGAGTTGTGTATATAAATTTAAATTACATCATATATTCTTAGAAAAAAATTTGGAAAAATACAAAATCGAAATCGCCCGAAAACCCAAAATTTTCCTCGCTCATTATTAAGAAATACAAAAACACGAGGATAATTCAATTCGAATCCTCGAAATAAAAGGTCAACGATTGACCACACAGTGCAGACGCGGAATTGCACCGACACCAATCAGCCGATGATGTAATCGCTCAAAACGATGATGGATCGCGGTCCAGACGTCCACCAGACGACACGAAAAGAGGTCCTCGGGCTCCGCGGGACCACTACCACTCCACATATGAACACACACATCATCCGGAGCGGCAACAAATGGTGGATAATTGCCCGGGTGTCCAGAAATAGCGGCACGCGCCCGCTCGTGGGAGGAAGTCTCACTTGTCGACAAGTGGCCCGCTTGGCAGCCGGCACGAACGGCTCAATCATTCGAAAACGAGGTCCGAGGATATCGTCCTGGATGGTGGTTGTGGTCGTTGGGTCTTTGGTATCTGAGGTTCGGTGTGGGGAGATGGGTAGTCTCCTTCATTGAAGAGTTGGTGTAATGTTTCTTAGTATTTTTTTATGTTTGATTGTTCATTATAGGTGTGTACTTTTGATTGTGTCGAATAACGTATGATTTGTGTATAAGAAAAAAAATTATAAGTTAGGATGATCGTATCATTAAATTCATAAATTTCATTGTTTTTGAACTTTTTATTATCAAAATTATAACTTACTAGTATTTAGGCCCGATGTTAATAGCATCGGCTGTGGTTTTGTTAAGAAACGGAAAACGATAAAATGTGAAAACCCGATTGTGT
>JAOXNN020000052.1:608484-638229 GCA_028571205.2 Hydropsyche betteni | reverse complement strand
ATGTGAAAACCCGATTGTGTGAACTCGAAATGTGTACCTGATTTGAATATTTAATATTTAATTAATAAAACCAGTTCGTTTGTTCAACATCAACATCATAAAAGAAAGAAAAATAAAGTCGCGAGCGTCATCGACACACACGAACGAACAGACATAAATCCGCTATTATATATAGAGGATAGGGGATTTTGTGATTTAATAATTGAGAATTGACGATAAAATTTTAAATCGGATTTTTTTTTATATTCGGTTGAATTAATATAATATATTAAAAAAAAATTATTCTAGCAAAACGACTAAATCCTTGTTTAATGAAATTTATATCTTTATTTTTCCTTAAAGTACAGTTCAATATAAAAAAAAACAACAAAAAAAACGATTTTTTTCCAATGTAAACGTAAATAATAAATTGATAATCCACAAAAACTATATAAAAATAAAAATAAACTAATCAAAAGTTCCGTTCTTTATCCAATTATCGCGATAACTATTACGACTGTTGATATGTAAAGATGGTTTAATTGTCGAATTTCCGGTCGATTGTGACGTCGTTTAATTTCTCTACTTTTTTTAATGAACCATTTCTTTAATTGGGCCGAATCAAGTCGGCATTATTACGCTTGTTAACGATACAATGGTCGTTCAACGTCCGACTTTGAATATTCGATTAAATGATAATGGCGTTACACATTAAACGATCCGTGTTAACGTTTCATATTTATAATAACTTAAGTGATCGTTTAGTTAAATAAAATCGGTGTATTATCCTACAACTTTCACTAACAGTTTCCCATTTTTCCGATATCAGTTTCAATTAATTAATAATTATTAAATCATAAATTATATAAACGACCGTGCTGAATCCAGGTCGAGCGTTTCTGGTTTTGTATATAAATTCATTCATTGCACATTATATGATCATAGGTCATTTGTAACAAAAACATAACAATTACATCTGAGTTTTTTTTTATACACTTAAGTTATTTAATTTTAAATTAATCCATTTGGGAGTCATCTGATTCGTTTTCTGGTTCTATTTCTGGTGTCTCTGGGTGCGCATTACCTCATAACGCAATCCGGGCTGATATTATATTATTTGATGGCAACATCCGACACGGACTCGGCGAGTCAAAGTGGCGGTCCTCTACATTAAAATTTATGGGGTCAAATTAGTGGCAGGACTGAAAGGGTAAGCGAGCGGCGAACTTGACAAATTGAGAAATATTGCGCGCACTCGCCAAATTGAATGCTATGATTCCGCAATGAGATTCCGTGCACTTTTGTTTTATGATGAAATATTAACGCCTTTGTTTGAATTTGTTATGATTTCATTTTATGTAAATGCGTTGATTAAATAGTGAAAAAATTGTTGAAAGTTTTGCGAAACTTGAAAGGTAAGTTTTATACGTCTGTGAGAGTTTAATTTCATTTTTGAAAAAATCAGTATATTCTTAACTCATATCCTGACATTGTCCTCAATTGGGGATGCACTGAGACGCATCCCCATTTTTTTTATTTTGCTCTCATCGTCAGTTGGTGGTACTTGGTGAAATATTATATTACAAATAATATATTATATTTAAGTAAAGAAAACTCAAAAGCAGGCTTCGGCAACCTTTTTCGGCTGTGGGTCAGAAGGAACCAAAATGAGAGTCTTATGAAGTGTTTTGGTCAGTAGGTATATTTTAAAATAATTTTCAGTTATTAATATTATAAATTTTATTATTAGTTATAATTAATCCAATGGATCACTTGAAATTATAAAATGGGTCAGTCAGTGACCCGCAGGTCATAGGTTGCCGATGAGTGCTCCTAAGTATAATTATAAAAAACAATAATCTATATTTGTAACATAAATTTCGAGTATTAAACAATAGAAGATAAATCGTAAATTGTGAATTTGAAAGGAAATGGTAAAATTGAAAAATATTTTCTAATCAATCAAAAAATTAATATATTTATAAAATAATTTATTTATTATATTTTATGTTTATATGTATTTTAATTTATTTATTATAACATTTACGTAGAATTCGCTTATTTCTAAGGAACGACAATCAAAGTACCATTCTCTTATATTCAACAATAACAACCCAACCTCAAACTAAATAATTTGCAACCTAACATAAACAAAACCAATCTAAACTCATTCCATACTAAAAAAACACATCAATGGAACTTTACCGAAACGGTTCCTCAGACTCGTGCTGTTTCACGGACCATGTCCTCACCTCAGGAGATTGATATAAATTGGCTCCGTCGGGGGGCCACCGTTGTCGGCGACGGATCTGATGTTCCACCATCGAGCTGGTCATCCATTTCGATACTCCTCATCGGAAGAGTGGAACAAACGTGCCGCCCATAAAGTTAACTTTATCGTTTCCCGAGGTCCGGGCCTAAATCAACTCTCGCGCACTTCTTGTACGCCTAATCAGCGTACACGTAACGGCGTGCCTTTAATCAGGAAGGTGGATATGTGTGAGGTTCGCGATCTGTACGGTTTCGATATGTTGGGAATGTTCGTTTTTGTGTGTGTGTGTGTGCTTGTGTTGGTCCTTTCTCGGAGCTTGTTAGGTCCGCAGGTGGTAAGGACTTTGCACAACTATGCATCATCGGTTGCGTATGAAAATCGATGGTGTGTTCGCTTCTCGTATGAGGGATCATTCATAAAATGGTTTTGAATAGATGCGAGTTTTTCCGATTGATGCAACGTTTGTTTTCATGAAAGTCATTGATATAAATAGTTTCGTTTGTTATATGACGATTGCTTTGAAATATTTATCTTTGGTTATAATAATTTGAAAAATCTCTCACCATATGGGCCGGATTTATTACGAATTTTTACCCAGACAATGTCAGAACGTTGAGAATTTTTCGAAAACAACTAAATAATTTTTATTATTTCACATACGAGCGATCGTAGTAAAACGAGACCACCTGTTGTTACATATCGGAGCGATATTACAAATAACTTTTCTAAAGCGTATCGAGACGATTTTATGAATAAATCACCAACAAGCACACGCACAATGCGGACGAAAAATTTCGTCATTCTTCGAAGAACAACAACAATAATCGATCGGGTTATGAAACTTGGGCGCACATAGGGTTATATCGGAACGGTCCAATTATTCATAATGTAAATTGTTTCCCGTACACAAGTATACGGACTTCGGCATTAATTAGAGGAGAGCTGAGTTCAAAAGAAAAACACGTTTTCGTACAAATGCGTTATAATCGACTACAAGAGAACTCGGTCTTATGGCCCATTAGTTATGCCTGCCCATCCGAAGCGTTTAACGATTGTATATTTCAAAAAAATAAAATAAACTAACACTTATTTCCTTAAACGGAACACGACATCTCCGACTACTTCGTAAATTAGATGTGGTTGATGATTATTTTATACGAAAATTAAATATTAGTGGATGGGCCAGTTTGGCCTTTTTAGGGTTTTCAAATATAAACGAGATTTTAATTAAAGTGTTTTATTGTTTAAAAATATCTAATTGATTATAATGCGTTTTGATTTGAATATTTATTGTGATGTTTCACCTGTTGATAATTTTTTAAATTTTTTTTTGTAATTTATTATGATATAAGTTTTTCGTTTGATTAAACGTCAAGTAATATTTATTGATATGATTGATGAATCGCTACAATAAAATTTTAAATAATTTATCAGCATCATAAAAAGTGATTTACATACCCATATGAGTATGAAATACTATTTAGAATTTTTCGCATCAAATTAAACAAATGTTGATTTATGTTTCATTGTATTCGTAACGTTGGAGCATTATGAATTTCTTATCGCTAAAAAAGGTCCTAAGTTCATCATTAAAATACCCATGAGTCTGCGTAGCGTATTCCGTATTTTAAAACGCTCTTGTAGAAATTGCCGATTCGAGTTTTCCATGTAAATATGCCTATTCGAGTGTCGAACGAAAAAGGAAATTTAACCGCTTGACCTTTTCCGACGACACGTTCCATACATTTAATATATTGTCTATTTATCTAGAACTCGATTCCATATAAGTCGGCGTTAATGTCTCTCTTGAAAACTTTTTTCCACCATTTAAGCACTTCGAAAATTAAACGATAAACATTTCGAAACGTCGGAAGATCTACCGTCTTGCAAATCCGAAATTAACGGTGCACTTTACGGCGAGGACATCAAAAGGTGGCCACGAAACGGCTTTCAGCAAGCGCAATAACACTGACACTTCGGTCTAGGATCATCGCATAAGAGCCGACATTTGATGACAAATTTAATGCACCATTTCGTATAAAATTAATCTACCGTGAGTTTTCCCCGGCTCGCATCTATTTTCACGCGGAATTGAGAAATGGGCGAGAAAATCGTGAAAATTCCCGACTGACGGCAATTTCGTTATTTTCGTGGTTTTTTTATGTTTTATTTTTTCTGTTCGAAGAGTGTCTTCTAGCAGCTTGCCAAACAACTCTTTTTATTTATCTATTTTTTATTTCGTTAGTTTTGTCGCCGATGACAGATCGAAATCGGCGAAAATATCGCGGAATAGTTTTGAAATTTGTCTTTGTCGCCGTTTTTAAAAGCGTGTTTCACTAATTAAATAAGAAACGACAGCTTTATATATTTTATTATACTGTTTATACTTCGAACGACAGACGAATTAAATTGCATTAAAATTCCTTAATATTACAACTCTGGTTTTTTTTTTATATCAAGCTTATGAAATTCACGATCGTAAGATTGTGTGACATTTTTGTCATATACGATGATACGAAATATCATCAGTTTTCTTTTACAACGACACGAAAACATTGATCGCTACACTTTACGAGAAAATCGATTACGGTCCGATTGTTTTTTCAATTTCTACGACCTTTACATAAGCCAAGCGGCAACAATAATAACGAGCCGCAAAATACGTGGGAATCGCATACTTTTGAAAGACCTCGACCACGGAAAGAGCGTGTGCGATTTTCACTAGATCACATAAATTTAGTGACCACCGCATTCTAGAAGATGGCGTTGGCGATCTAAAAATATCGGAACGGTAAGTGTTGTTGTTGTGTTGTCACTTTTACACCGACCACGCGATAATTCGCGAAAAGCTGGACAATCGAACCGGCAATGGGCATCGGCTGTTAAATATTCATCGCGGTAATGAGCCTGCGATTTGGAATAACATTACGAGGCGTTCATTCATTGTACGTTTGCCGATGAGGTAATTGTTATTTTCGCCCAGCGTATGTCATAATAAAATTTGAGATTTCAATCGTGCCAAATATGGCCGCGTGCCTCTTTTATGGTTATTGTTTATTTTTATGCTCTTTGAATTTACATAGAACACGATATATCGAAGTGTCGGATTTGGTTAGTTTGCATTGGAAACTCGTGAACGGGCTCCTTCGGACGAAATTACGATATTGATCGGATTGGGAGAGTTTCTGTATTTTTTTTATTTTTATTTCTTAGAATGGTAATCGTGGTCAGGAATCAGATGATTTTAAACCGGTGGTGAGCATTCGTAATCAATTTTCTATAAAACTACCGACTGTTTATACGAAATTACATAAAAAATGTCTATATTCGTATGCTCATTAACATTTAAATAAATCACGTCAATATGAGAATCGTAAAGTTTGGGATTCATACGACAGTTCGGCGTGAATTAATGTGTTTTCATTTCCAGCAATTTTTCGGCCGACGAATGGTTCGATCGCCGTTACAGATCATTTTTCACGTAAATCTAACGCGATTTTCTACGAAATTTTTCGTCGCTTCTGAAAACGAGCTCGCATTCCTGAAAGTCTCGAAACTCTACTAGAATCATAACTCGGCAAATGTGTCAGTTGACGCGTTACGAAACCGCACCACGGAAATATACTCGTGAATGATGTTGTTGTTGCTCAACAGTCTCGTCGCGACAACTTTTCTATATTATTATATATTATATTGTATTATTTATGAGTTTTATTTGTATTTGTATATCGCATATGATTGATATATTAATATACTGAAAAATTTATATGTTTCATTCGGGTTCGATTTACCGATTGTTATTTGTTTTATTTTTTTACAACGACTTTCACATTGATAGAACATATATTATGATCATTAAATTTTTAAAATATATAAAATTGAAAAATACACACTTTATTATTATTATTATAAAAAGACTGCTCAATGCAAACTCGTAAAACTTTTATGAAAATTCATTAATGAAATAATATTCAACCTCATTTATTTAAAGTATTTTACAAATGGTTTTATCATAAAACATCTGTCTGTCAACCGGATAATGCGCTACAAAAGTCTTTTGTTTTATGTTTGTCGTTTCTCGTTTTAACTATTCTCTAATAACCCTATAAAACGAACCGAGAAAGTTTTATATCAGGATCGTCTCAAGCTAATTGCATTATTAAAACAATGTTTAAATATAGCCCAAATTGACTGTAACAATGAACGAGCATAAAATATATTGATATTTATGTATTTTAAATTCTCCGTTGTTAGCGGGAAGCCGATGTTATTTATTGTAATTCCCTCAATAAAAGAAAGATGTAATTCGAGACGCGTAAAAAAGGTTTAACCATTTTATAACTGAAGAGTTACAAGTTCAACTGGTGTTATCATCTTTATATCTTAATTTCATTATTAGATTCTTGAGAAAATATCCATAATACATTTTGCAGTTATTAAATAATTAAATATTTAAAAGAAAATGAAAGAATTTCTTTGGTTTAAAAAAATTTTTTTTGAAGTACTAACAGTACTTTTGAATTACAAAATTATTCAAATTCCATATTTATTTTAGAATTTGTTTCATTTCTGAGTTAAAATATTAAAATAAAATAGTCATTTCATGGTTCGACTTTAAATTTGAGCATGAACCAAATAGCCAAGTTTCATTTTTAGTGGGAGCATTTGAACCCTCACCACAGGGTGGCCGCACGGGTTAAACGCTCATGATTGCTTCTCTTACAGACCGACCGCAAAGGGTCACGACCAGGGAAACTCAACGAAACTAAAAAAAAATAAGCAATAAAACAAAGAAGAAGATCTCAATTTCATTCAGTCGATGTGTATTTTTTTTCACGTTAATTTTTTTGTAGTCTTTGTTCTTTCGAAGCGCTCTCCTCCGACATCGGACAATAGGCGAACGTTCGTTTTTTCGTATTAAAATAATGTACCGAGAGCTTCGTATTATTCTTGACGCCACTCAAACATAAGGAAAAGGTCATCGGAGGTCTCCACTTACTAATTAGTTTGGTGTTCAATCGCATATAAATTTGTTCGTTTTCCTATTGTTCTTGAAAGTTAATATGGTCAACGTCAAGCGTGACTTACTGTCACGCGTCTAAATCTTAGCGAGATTGGTCTTCGGAAAATAAATCATTCGCTCTTTTAAAATTTTATGTCGCACGATGTTGGGTGATTTATAAAAATTTAGAGATCATATTTATATTTCATCACCGACTGAGAAAGGTATTCCGAGAATGTTTCAACCGCTTTATCGCTGATAAACAAATGTTATTTTGTTTTAATACGTTCGTATTAATTTTATTCATTTTTTATTAATCGTATACACGGGAAAAACGACTTTTAAATACGTATAAAATAATGATTTTATGTTTACATAAATTAATTGCAATAAAAATTTATATATTACAATTAATTTCAGTCGGTAAAGAAAACATCGTAATTTACATATGCTATTCTTTCGAGTTTAATTTTCACAGCGGGAAATATATGAGTTATGTTTGATTTATCACTTGAGTAATTTATTTATTTAATCTGAATTATTTCAAAGCATATTGCTTCCTTCAAGATGACGAAAATAAATAAATCCAGAAATTATCTGAATGATTTATAAAAATCTTCAAACGTTTTGAAATTCCTTATATCACATAACATTTGGGAACGAATAGTTATTACTAAATAAAATTAACAAAAAAAAACTCTAACGAAGGTTTTAAATAACAATCATTACATACATGTATGTCGATATCACTTGAGCAACAATTCTTTTTTTTTAACATCAGTAGTTAAATCGTTGTATATGTATAATAATGTATAATATATGTATTTATAATAATAAATAATAATAGTTTTGAATTATAATAATATTTACCTACCAATAAACCGCATTTCCTCATTGACAAGAATACGCAAACTATAATGTAATCACTCTGTTATTAAACTGTCAAAACCCACAGCTACCAATCTGATATTTCGAATCAAAAGTAACACTGAATTTCTTAATACTTACAAACATTCTCATTTTGAAACGGCGTCCAGAATTACACCAACATCATTGGCACTTGCACAAAAATACGTTCAAAAATCCAAGCGATGCGTGCATCGGATGCATTCATCATTACGACCATCCCGAAGAATTTGTTTCAATTAAATCGATATCCGACATCAATTAGGCATAACATATGTAATATTGGCATCTGTAATACGATTTGGTCAAAATAAATAGACGATCGTCCACCGAGAATGTAGATCGTTTCGGTTCGCGATCTATCAATCAATATCGAGCGCTCGCTTTGAAGATCGAGGCTAATCTAGATCGGATCGGACGATTATTGATCGTTGAAGATAAGCTTCGATTTCTTTGTGTGTTTTTTTCGAATCGTATACGAACATTGGACGGTAGCTACAAAACTGGTTGTAAAATACGCGTAGCGACAGGATCTAGAAGCAGCTCATCTGAAAGGTATAATCAAGACTTTGAAATATTACGTCGGTAACGTTGAACGTTTTCTGTACGCGGAAAGCACTGTTTCTGATCGGACTGTGGCAATAATTAAATTTAGACTACTGTTTAAGTGGAAAATATGATGCATTAAACTTATGCAAAAGCTCTTGCGATAATCAATAGCGCTTGTTTGATAAAATGGTATACAGCTCTGATCATTTTTGTAAAACAGTTAAAGGATATAAAATTACAAATGCTCAAACTCTGATTTACACCTTCCTTAATTGCTTTACATTTAATCGGAAACCGTAATTCTCGTGATGAAGCTACATATATTTCTCTTAATATGCTATATATTAATAATTCTGCTTCCTTCTTACTTGCATAACATATTCGTAATATCACAAAGCTCGTAAACTTTTAATGCAACTACCATCATAGCAATTATATCGGTCGTGACTCGCGATGATGCTTTGAAGGATCGTTCCCATATTGTTCTCAGATGATTATCTCGGCCAGGTTAAACTACCGCTTTGTTGATTTTGCTACAGTTCAGCTCGTTTTAGCTAGAAAGTTGGATATTATTAAATTAAATTGCCACCGCGACTATCATGTTACGTTCAAGCGAAACCACAACGGACTGTGGGGCAGCACGCGACCGAGATCGTTTTGGATATGAGACCGAAATATCCAGTGGCTTTTGTACAATTTAATTAAAATTTAGTACTGAGACTATTGTGCATGAAATTTGTGATTAAAAAAAAACCTTTTAAAAATCATTTTTCAATGTTCAAATTCCGTTAAAATATATTTTTTTTTATATTTAGATCAATTAGGAAAAAATGACAAGCTTGAGAATGTAATAATTGTCTCCGATCAAAATTTCGCTTTCGATTTATCGTGATGTCAATAAAGTGGCCAGGAGGCGGCTGTTGCCGACTTCGTATCCGCATTCCGCGGTCCGCGGTAAAATATTGTTTAATTGTAGACGCGGCGAACAAATAGAAATTTAATATGAGCTTACAATCGTTCATTAGATCGTTTCGATTGTACGGTGTCGGTAAATCAATGGATATTCTCGGTTTCATACTAGTATTTAGTGGGAGCAAGGTGTTATTGCAATAAAACGATTTTATCTCCGTGGACAAGTATGCTTAGAATTTCAATTGTATCAGATGTTTTTAAGTGTTGTGCGTTTGAAGTTTTACAAATTTGTTTTGCAGATTTAAATGAAATCTGTTTCGTAACTTGTGTTGCTGATAGAAATATTTTAGTAATAGATAACGATTTTGAAATACAGTCTGAAAAACCCTATTAAAGTTTATTATAAATAGAATTTCCTTTAGCAAAATAAGAGTTAATTTTTATTCTAAATTTTCCTTATGTATTCCTTTTAATGAAAGTCAACCATAAGTCTCATAACTTGACACGGGTCAGGTTATTACAGGTTATATAAGCATTACTGTACAAAAAGATTCTAAGTATTTTAGCAAGCTAAAGCAATAAATTCTTTTTTATAAGACACGAGTAATTTTTAAACGTTCAACCTTCTATGCCCATAGAATCAAGTATTACAAATAAGCTGATTTTCTAACTATGCAACTTTGCATACATTGTCGATAAATCAAAATTATAATATAAGAATATAAAATATAGCAATTTCAAAAAAATAAAATAATTTCAGTACGTCACTGCGTTTATAGTACAGAAGTGGCCACTTTGTGCAGGTCATCCGTGTAAGTGTTCACAACACATCACCACGATGACCTCTCATAAAACAATAAATTTTTACTTGAAGAATAACATGCTTTCTATTCGCACATATAATTCATGAGAGCTATGTAACATTTCGTATTTAAAATCGTATTAAATTTTTTTTTCAGATCCAATGCAACAGCGATAAGAAAAGGAACGCTTAAACCCGATCAGATTTATGGGTTTTAGGTGCATTTTTTAAATTTTTTCACTCTTTTAAAAAGTTGTCGGTTTTTCCGAGCATTTAAGCTTTCGTATAGTATAGTATGGGCTTAGAGCCAAATCGTTAATGTGGATGTTATAAATATTATTCGTCACACCTGTTTACGCACCTATCATACATAATAACGTTGAACGATTACACGGGTAGTCTTTGTCGATTTTATATGAATAATTTATATGACTGTTAGCGATTATTTAAAATCCATAAGGCTAATGAAGATAAAATCTTGTGCACGCGCCATACCTATTTAATAAGCCGATAGAAATTCACACATTGCGATAAAAGCTTGAATATAAGTATTAATTGTATATTTTTACTGCAATGATCGTTGAAAAATTCCACGTATTTATAATTGTGGTTTTGATTGAAATTTGATACTTTCCGAATCTTTTTTTATTTTATTTTATGTTTCATGAATTTTGAAGTATTCAAATGCATCTATCAACAAATTTGAGTCTTATAAAAATGATTACAATATAATTTTTTAAAAATCTAATTATCAAAAGAATGCTTTTTAGTTTTAAATTTTAAATTTAATGTTTAATGAATTCACATAAAATATTAGTGGAATATATTCTAATCAGAAAAGAAAAAAAACGCTTAGAAAACCGCATTTCTGACAAACAAAAAACAATGTGGACAGGCGCCAGAGTCAAATTAACTTCGTTTCCCGCATTTTTCTCAAGACTCGGATTAATTTCGACATAAAACGAGACTTGGTAGCATTCAATCGGACGATAAGGTTGCACACACGACATTTTTTCGGCCGCTTTACAAAATCCATTCTAGGAAAGGCGGGTGAAAACGGTGAGCTTTTACAAAAATTCGAAGAGATACTATCGAAAATTCCCGAGGACCGGACCAATGGCCAATTTGTTATTTATCGTCGTCCTAATCATCACGTGTTTTTATGCCGTTTTAATTCAATTTTATGCCGGAGAGTGACTATCAATTACGTGACTTTATCGAATTCCCGAGAAATCTCGTTTGAGCCTCTCAGACGAATTCTTTCTGTAATAGTTAGAGAGAATTATATTTTATATAGTTAACTAGAATAGGTATCAGAACAATTGTTTTATTGCGTACATGGTTGTCTTTTCAAATGTACATGTACTTAACTTTCATCGAAGTTTTAGTAACAAATCAGTAATTAGATGTTACTATCAACTATTCAGCAAGGTATAGTTGTAATATTAATCTTATATATTATATTATAATGATGATATTTCATGTATATATTCCGAAACATTACAAAGCTTAAAACAACCATTTGAATTATTTCACACTCGTTTTATTTGCGGATCTTCGCGGATTGTCCGATGTACTTCTTGCCATACATTGTTTACATACAGAATCGCACACACGGCACATAAGCGAGGAACAATCTCTTTGTGTCCATTTAAGAACCGCGTGCACAACTCATTGCATTGTGTTGTGCAAAAAGTGCATCTAGGGTAAACGAAAAAATGCGAAAATACCGCGACCCGCGCGTGCGAAAATCGTCGGCAAAGCGCTAAATATTTTACTACTAGCTATGTGCTTAAATATAATAATGCAAATGTAGAAAATCGAATACATCGTCTTGCAATATATCGGGGCTCATTATGTATGACTGAGTCGAGAAAAATGTCCCGATAGTGCAACGAGCGACCATATCGGCCGATAATGTAGACCGGCGATTATTTAAAAGCGTTACGATGCGAAAATGGTACTTATCTTGATCTAAGACGACGCATATGTTCATTTATTTATATGGAATTGAAAAATATTTGCAATCCTATTATTTTATTTAAGCAAGATAAACAGTATAAATATGATATGTAAAAAAGCGATGGAAACCTCTTGAAAATATAATACTAAAAAATTCAATTGTGATAAACTGAAATTCGCCGAATAAAAGCGCTATTCATAAGCTTATCATATTTTTGGTGATATAGCAGTTGAGCCCGACTGAATCTAAAATTCTCTCTTATTATGATACAATGGCAACGACTAACGTCGACTTTATTTGCATAAGGCTTTCAACTTGCACAATGCGTCCAAGATGCTTTTATAAGGAGAACATTCCGTTCAATTTCAATACACCATACGAAAACGGTACGAAATCCAAACAAGCCTTCATAACACACAAAAAACTATTACAAGCTCCAACTTAACATATCCAGCTTTAACGAGATATCAACCACTAAAAAAACTATACAAACAATCCTGATAAACTTCAATATAAAAAAAAAACATAGACACACCAGTATTGTACACGGCTAAATAATTATTTAATTGAACATCGTCCAGCAGCTTTATCAGCACCGAGCGATTTACTTAGAGCCTCCACAGCCTAATAGCAGATCAGCAAAGAGATAAGACCTCGCAGGCTCCATATACTTAAACTTGCACACATGTGCGTCCATTGCACGCGCGTTCGAGTTTTATGGGCGAAAAAAGCGTCTCTGAGAGAGATCGGGATAATTTGAATTTATTGCCGGGACATGTAAGCTCGGAAGAGGCCCTCGGGCCCTTATCTCGAGTACGGCCAACGGCCCAATTTGTCCCTGCCCGGTAATTAAACGGCGTACATATATGCGAAATCGATAAAGTGCATCTTGGAGATTGTATAAGTGAAGAATTATTAAGTAATTTGAACGATTGGAATAGTTTTGAAAATTGGATTTTTTTTAATGATAAAATTTAAATTGGATGTTGATGAGTTTTTAAGTGTTTAAATTGATTTAGATTTTTTTCAGTGTAATGAATATTAAAAATAATATACACGGTTGTTTTTCGTGAAGTGTTATTCGTGCATCTAAATAAGGAAACGAGCACTTAATATACGTTACGTATAAGCATTTTCGTTATTAATATAAATGATTTGTTGTTGTCTAACAAATGGAACAAAATAATTTTTCATTTATAACGGGGTGGTCTCGTATTCGACTTTTGTATTGTACTTAGTTGCAACCTTTTGTGAAAACAATAGGACAATGTTTATTTAGAAACGCACGATTTATTTTGTAAGTAAACATTGTCAATTGTCTCGAATTTACAATACTGTAGAACACATCATTTGAAAACGAAATACACTCATAAGAACTCATGATTATCATAATTAATTTAGATGAATAAGAAAGCACATAGAACAGTTACAGAACACTGACAGTCCTAATACTTCAATTTCGAATGACATTAGCGATTTTATAGATTAATTTTGTTCTTGCAATGATACAATACATATTTTCATTCAAAATACAAAACAAATCCAAAGCCCTGGATCCAGCAATGACGTACCACGATTGGCATCCGTCGTCCACCCCGAAACAGTCAAAACAGTCTTCGACACCTCTGACATCTCAATCCGAAGACCAAGAACGACCACCCGTGGAGACCGACGTCGATCATACGTCGGCCAATTTGCCCAAATTGCCCGTAAAGCAATCGTTTAATTTGAATAATTCGTGAGATTGTCGTTTCCTGGTGTGTCGGACGCGACCCCGAGGACCCGCGACTCGCATCCTCCTCGGCTGTGGCCTTTTATTTAAATATTTATTTATTGTTTTTTTGCGAGAAATTCTGTTTTCGCCTCGCCTTCATATTATATCATTATGCTAATGACGATCCGAAAATAATTTATAAACGTGTTTGGGAAAAAACATAATCGTGTATACACGAAAGCGTCGACCACGTGCGATCACGGTTTTTGTCCGCACGTAATTAATAACGGCGATCGGATAAATCACGATTTTTTAATTGATTTAATTGATCGATAAACGTGATTTATGATAGAGCGAGATCATTCGGCATTGACCGTTTCAATTAAAACGTTTTCCCAAAACCGATAATTAGTTTGTATCATTGCGGCGTTGCTTCAAGAATGCCTATTGTTTTGTCCTACAAAATTATAAATAATGTTCGTTTTTGATCTATTGTTTTTCGTATCCTGTTGTAAATATGGTATTTTTAAACTATTAAATCATCGATGTTTATTGTCTTTATATAAAGAATAATATGGTTTTTTTTCCCTATACGAAATGCCACAATGAATGAAAAATTCTTCTAAAACTATTTTTATCATTTCCTTGCATACAAAATGTTTATATTATGTTTCAAATTGTGGATGAAAACTATGATAGAACAAATGCTAAATCGCACGTTAAAAAATAAAATACCTATAATTTATTCAACTTTAACACTCGTTAATAGCAACTTCGACGATTTATATATTATCAAAATCGGCACGATCATCCGGCGCTTTAAAGCTTCCACAACACTCAATCAGGCACGCTTCCAGCCGACAACAAAACCGAAAAGAAACCGAATAAAAAATCACAGGAAACCGACCACATTACGAGCGCATTAATTACCTCGGCTTATTAGGAATATTTTAACGCATCAGTCGACCGGTTCCATGGCGCGATTAATACCGACTTTATTCGCGATAATTGCCCAATTTGGACCGCGCGTTATTGACACGCGTGTGCAATCTCGCAATTTCGAAAGTCGCCGATTCAATTTCGGCAGATCCCTTTCCCACGGATGATCCGTGAAAAATCGGCATTCAGGGGATATTCAGGTGCTTTCGAAATATTTTTTTTGTATTTGAAACATTTACAAAATCGTCCACGAAAGAAAATTATGAGAGGATGAAGAAAAAAAAGGAAAACACTATACGTATATCATGTATTCATTAGCGCCATCTGTTGACTCAAAAATTATTTAAAATGATCCTAATAACATCTTTAATTGAATTTAAAGCATTTAATATCAATTTTCGTTGAAAAATCTGGACAAAATGACGCGAGTTTCCTCTGGATCACGATCGTGTACAATACGGTCGGATAGATGGGTGCCATGGGGTGCATTGGTTGCATGCTGCGATGTGCCATCGTGAGTCGAACGATTCGTCTGCCGAGAGCTGTCGATTCGTTATTTATTATGGCTTAATGGGCCATAATGGGGAGGTAATCAATTGGCGGACGTGCTCTTAACGTCACTCATCCGTGAGCGGTGCAACGGCGAGGTGCAGTCAACGCAGCGATGCACTTTCATAATGCAAGTTCTTCGAAATGATATTGAATCAATCATTTTTTCAAAATATATTAAGAGCTAATAATATAATAAGCATTTTTCGAATCTATTTAACATGAAACACATTCATCAAAATAGCAACAATTGTACTTAAATTTATAACCAATTTTGTCAACGAGTTTCCGCTATCTTATTTCATATGCAAAATGATGAATACGCACTAAGTGCATAGTCTAGACCAGAAAACACATCCCGAAGACATTATTAAACATAAATTCATACCCATCGTAACGTTTCGAACAATTTTATTGAATATATTGACGATCTGACTGCATGCCTTATCGGCGGTGGTTCAGTCACGCCCTCAGCATCATTTGCGGCAAACAAAGCAATAGTACAAATTATCTGCTTATTTATTGGAAGAAGACCGCGAATGGCACACGACGTAATTGTCGCACGTAGCCGCAAAACGCGATTTATGACTTGTAATTGAAACCCGATTGTGGGATAGCCGACTCTTCGACGAGTGTTGTGTGTCAAAAGCGTGTAGTCCGTTGAGGATCGATTTTACCACGAATCTGTATGGAATATATACAGATTTCGTTTTTATGATATTTTAGGAAATTATTTATCACTAGCTGAACCCGGCAGACGTTGTCCTGCCAGTCTGTATTATAACAGTTTGATATGATTGACAGGTTTGCTTCTGACGGTTTGACACCTAACGGATTGACCCCTAACGGGTTCACCCCTGACGGTGTGACCCGTGATGGGTTGACAAAGCAAGGTTTTTCCAATACAAAGATAGTTTTAAAAAAATTGAATTTTTGCATTGAATGATATTTTACTTGACTTCAGCGCACGATAAATTTGATACTACTAAACCTTTGACTACCAAGTAATTATTTCAACATTTTAATATTCACCTTGAAAGATTCAATCGAGATAATTTGAAAACATATTATCAGATGACTTAATCTGAAAATCGCAATGTTAATATAAAACAAAATTTATGACTTTATTCACATATCGAAACATTGTATTGCATTTAAAAATTATTACGAAACGACCCTATACAACCAGCATCGTTCTCGATTCGGATACAATGCGCGTACCTGTACACAATAATTCTATTTTATTAAGGTGATTTTACATATGTGAATCGAATTATGCAAATGTCAGCTTCATTCAAACCAATGAATATCGCCCGTCTCTCCATACACATTTATACGCGATAATATAATAATATCAGTGATCGGGACGAAACAAGGACGACGAGTTGTGTGTGCCGCAAGTGTTGCCGTTTATTATTACGGCATCCCCATTAAACATGATATATCGGCGGGGAAGAGATTTCGACGTGCGGCATAGACGCATACGTATAATATTTAAATATATTTTAATAATAATATAATATTTTGTGGCCGTGTGTGTGTCCGCGAGCGTGTGTTCGGCCACCGCCGCGAGTTATGTTTTAATAACGGCCGAGTGTGCCGAGTGCGCGTGTCCCTACATTATAAATAATTATAACTCGGACGTTTCGTTAAGTGATAATTAAAATTTTTTGAAATATGCCTTTGCCATTACTTACGCGTGTCCAAATTTTTATGTGCTCGTATGGGATTCTTACGAGCGGAAACGGAAAAGTCGTACATGGCGCGCCAGACGCGTCTACAATCGAAATCTCTTTCATAATTCCAAAAAAATTACACCGACATAATAAAATTAAACTTCACAATATTGGTAGGATTCTGCACCGTAATAATATTTATGGTATGCAAAGTCGGGTTGATTTTTGCGCTTCGAAAGATGTACGGCGACGATTTGTAAGCGCATGTCGTACGTATTGAGCGATTTTCCCGAGGCGGTTTCGATCCCGGGAATTTCTCGTTCCCGAGGTGTAAATTGGATTTTTGATTGACCAGTCGTCGGGGCAATTAATGCGTATACGCGACAAGGAATTAATTCCGAAACGAGCGGTCGGCGAATTTATTGCGTGGTTAAAATGCAGAGCTTTAACATTTATATTTTTCAATGTAAGCTTAATGGGAAATCTGAAGTTATCTACTCATTTCAACGATTGGTAGTTCTAGTATATATACGTGTGTTATATTTTAGAAATAAGATATTCTTAAAAGACTAAATTTATTAAAAAAAAAAAAAAATCTTGGCGTTGGTCAATTAGCATCGAATGCACTGTTGTTGCGTTGTGCTGTAGATCTTCGCTAGAAAACGCATGTTCGTATGTATATTTTAAATTGGAGTATTTTCGCGACAACGAGCACACGCGAATGCATTATTGTGCTAAACCAAATGACAAGACAATCCGTTTGCTGTATGTGCGAATGTAATCTGGTCGCGGATCTACCTTTGAGAAGCACTGAATGCGTACAGAACTAAAAGACGGTCTACGTCTTGTGTTTCCAAGAAAATTCAAAATACTGAGTACTGATTCCAAAAATGTACAAAACGATAATTGGGAAAAATTCTGATGAAATCATTATTTTGCGCTAGTAAAGTAATTTCATTTTATTTATAATCAAAAGATTTTCGCTCATGAGTACATACTCAAAATGCTCATATGAAAATATTTTTTTTCAAATGAAATTGAAACGTTGAATATTGTTTATGGTCTAAAATACTTTTGAAATTTTGATAACTCTGAATTTTTTAATAGAAAAATTTTTATGTTTTCATCTTGAAAAAAGCATGTGTTTTATAATAAATTATAAAATCAACCATTTTCAGCATATCAATATTCTTAAGCTACAACTAATCAATGAAACAATGCGAACTATTATAATTTAAAAATAAAAAAAATCACTTAGAAAGGAGAAATCAAGTCATTTAACAAACTCAACCTCACTATCAAATCACTAAAATTATTAAAAAAAATAAATCAATAGTTAAAATCATCAAATAAAGCCTCTTTTAGCGATGCACTTTAAGCCCACAGCACGCGTTTCGCGCACGCCGGTTGCATTTGTATTCAATGGACGCGGGCTAATATGGCGCGAGAAATATCGACGGCCCGTGCAATTTATATCGTTCTTCCGAGACGTCCTTTTGCATCGGGGAATCATTGTATGATCCCGAGGCAACGACCACTATCATCGTTATTATCGAGGATGTCGATAAAAGCGGCGATGATCGATTGTCGAAATACGCCCCGAACTGTCGTAACGTGTTTTCCGTTTTCGCGCTCCGCTTTGATATCGGAAATTGTTTTGAATCTATGGGCGAATTTTATAATTTGCTTTGATGAAATTTGAATGAAAACATTTCGTTACATCATAATTAAATAGGATTATGCGACATCAAACAAAATTGAATAGTAACCCAAACATGAAATGAACCCTTATGAACCATAATATAATAATAGCAGTATTAAAATATAATACTTTATATTGATATAATCTTAAATTTAATAATATAATATTTAATATTACATTCAAATATGATCATCAATATGATTCTTTTAATCGCCTTCAACACATTTCCATTATAGACACCATAACAATAAAACGACCCGATCTGAACGTGAAAATAACGCATTTTCGTATGCATAATGAACGTATGCAGACGCGTTATTAATTTAAATTTTCCGAACGCCGAATAGTAATGAACATAAGAATCACTCGAGTGGCAATAAGTCCACATTATCGTCGATAATTATGTTGTCCGAACGTGAAATAATCGCCGAACAAGTAAGATTAATACCGCCGCGTTATGTAAATAGGACTGATCTTACTGAACGGCTAATTTATTCAAATTCAAAGAGACGCTCCGCACTATCGGTCCCTCTCTACGGATACATTGTGAACGAAAATAAATAAATAAAATAATAAAATGGGAAAAAAATATACGCTCTTACTGTGGGTGGTATACGGAACAAGCCATGTGGGTGTTATTTCTTCGAATCGACTTTTGATTTCACGGGAAGAAAAGCCCCGGTGACAAATTGCGCATTAGACGTCTCTTTGGTATTCCACTTATTTATATGAGGCCAATTAATATCGTACAAACGAGCTCGACGTATGTATAATGCGTATATATTATATTATTAAAAAATAAATAAACGTTATTGTTACATGCTGGAGTGCAGAATCTCTAATATAGTTTGGGTTTCACGATGGTCTTTTATTGTGTCGAATATATGAGCGCATAAAATTTTCAAGAATTTAAGTTAATTCGTGTATAAAAAACTTTTAGTAGATTTGATAAATCGATCAAACATAGGCATAGTCAAAAGTAAAATTTTATTTTAAAATAAAATTGTATGCCATCATCATTATTTGCACTTCGCTGTATTTTTTTCTTAGTGTTTTCTAATATAAACCTTATTTAGTAAAATATTTGAATTTTTCCTTACCATTAAATGACCCAAATAACAGTTCGATAATTTACCGGTAAATATTTTTTTGTGTTTCGAATATTTTTGATAAGTGTTGTTCTTTTTGAAAATATGGAAATTTTCTTGAAAAAATTTCGAGTTGTGAGGTGTATGGTTTTTTGAAAAATATTGTTATTTTTTTTCAGGAAAGTATTTATTTACAAGTAAACCGGTAATTAGTAGAAAAAATACCGAATGACCGATAAATGAAAATTACGATAAATTTGGCCTCTTTATCCCTTAATAAATAATCTTAAGTTGATAACAAATAACAAAAAATTCTATTATAGACATTTCATAGTTTGAGTGATCATTAAGAAAATCGGTTTTTCAACTTCATATTCAACTTTTTAGTTTTTCATCGAAAAAAAAAAATGAAATGAAGACATTTCTGAACCACCATACATCTGGAATAGACCAACCGACGTCCACGTCTAAGGCACGAGCCAACAACACCACCATCGACAATCAAAAGGCACTGAATAGAGAACCGCGCACGGTGAATTATAAACGTGCAACGTGATATATCGCGCTCGAAATTAATCTAAATAAAGTTACGATCGCCATTGTTGTTGTGTGCGGTGTACACATCTCGGATAACAGACGGGCCCTCGTCGAGGTGTTGTATTTGCCGCGGCCATTCTTGTCCTTCTTGATTTATCGCGGATGCGAGCGTATAAAGAAGGGCCTGTACGATCTGTGTCCATAGACGCGATACGCATTCGTTCGTGTGTTTCGTCTTCTTATTTGTTTCGTATGTGCGTGTGTTATATTCGTACTTTGTGTAAGGCTTTGCGTGTAGATAATATATTGGATGTGTACGGTCCGAGTACGATCTCGATTTTATGCGGCCGTAAATCGCGCGAATCAATTTCGTTATAAATTTGTTGGGACGCTTGAGCTGGGGTCTGATTCTGGATCGATCCAATGGATATTGATTGTGATTGTTGTATTATTGCAGTTTTATGTAGCTTATATGAGTCGATTGGGATTTAATTGCCGAAGAATCCCGGAAAGAAATTTTTAGTACAGTTCTATCAAAATATTTCACAATAAATTTAAGAATTATTATGGCATACTGGTAATATAATATTGATAAATAATCCTGTGTCACTTTCAAAAGTTTCATCAGTAAACGGCACAGGGATTGAGTAACTCACTCACAATCAGATGCATACAGCACAAAAGATCACTCACCGTTTCGCAACACAAAATGCACACATTTAGGTCAAAATGCATCACAACAGATCGGTTTTTCAATCCAGCAAGAAAACTGCGATCAAAGAAAACCTTTGAAGACCCACGTACGAAAACGGCCGATCCACATCCAGAGCACATATCGACAAATCATTCGATCGCGTCCAATTGATTCGTTTTCTTCGGCCGCATCTTGTACGACGGCGGGCCATTATTCAGCACTCGGCTCGATTTATCGGCCCATTTGTTCGTCGGCGAGGTGCGTTGTTATCCGAGCCCTCGGTTACAAGACGATGGCCATCATCATGCATCATCAGAGCAGGGATATCCCGGAGACGAGGACCGCGTCGTCGCCGTGTTAACTGTTAACCCTTTCGCGCTTCGATGATGTATGCGAACGATGCGCCCACGGAACGAGATCGTTCGCATAATTGATGGCGCATTGAGATGCGAATGTGATTTAGAATGATTCCTTGAATATTTGGTATTGTTTTGTTTATTATAATTTGGTGTTTCGTTGATACGTACGTCTCAATCGTTTCATCACTCATGAAAAATCATACAACGCACATCCGCTTATACAACATGCAAATCGAGGCATCCACGTGCACCGACAACTAGTTCTTCAGCAGCTTGCAACTTGCATGTAAAATGTACCGGGGCTAGGTCGTGACTGCCGGTTTATCTTACTTACTTACGCACCCGACAGAGAAGGACAAGCCACTGGTGTTCAGGTTGGCCTGCTTCGGCCCTTCGGTGTGTTATGTCGTTGCTGCGAAGACAAGAAGTCGGTGGCTACTGGAGGAGTGGACCATTAACGTTTGATGAACAGCTTTTATTAAACGAGACCACTGTCTCGAGGCTAAGACCAGTCGCGAGGACGAAGGATATTCGAGGTAATATTGTATCAAAACACCCACGATGTGCGGTGTCGTATCGTTGAAACAACCTGCGACCGGGTTGTGTGGAATAGCTTCCGATTGTGTAATTTATGTGGATTTTCAATGAATGCAAATTGTATTGGACGTGTTAGATTGTCGTGTTTTTTTGTATTATAAGATACGGGTTTTGTTGGTTTGATTTTATTGGATATGTTTCGGTCGACGTTGACATGTCTTAACATTTATGTAAGTGTCCTATAATAGTCAATGTTGAGTATTTAAATTGTCATTTTCAACAGCTATGTATTTCATCACATAAAAATAAAATTAAAATAAAAATTCACATAAACATGCCAAATTATTATAATTTGTTCTTTGTGCTTTAAAAAGCGGCATCATACCGAAAGCGAACGCTACAAAAAGCTCACGCACAACAATAACGCATTATAAATGTGCACCATCTACACGAGACAACGAACACGTACCCATAACGTACATACCACTTTTGATAGGCACGTGCCATCATCAGTTTCCACGCTTCAACAATGGAAACTTGAATTGACTTCTTTCACACCGGGCTTTTGTCGGCGCGTTGAATCGTAAGCGAAGCTGTTGATTTCCTCGCTTCAGAATACGTTTTTTCGATATTTTAACGAATGAATTTAGACGGCAGGTGTTGCGACCGACAAAACAACACAATAATGAGTCGGAAAATCTGGCGGAAAATTCGAACTGAATCAAAAATTACCAAGTCAACCCGTCAGAAGACGGGCTTCATCAATCAACGGACGTGCCTAAATAGCTGGGTGACGTTGAGAAAAATTGAGTTTCTGCGACTTTTGACAAATAATTGATACGACGACTATTTCGTAATGAATCCATGCCAACGCTTATTTATTTTGATATTTTAGAATATTTCAAAAGTTCATATTGATTATCATCATTTCCTGTATGTGTGAACGAATTTAATTAACCGCTAATTTGCGTTATTTCGTAATATATTTATATAAAAATTTAAAATCATTTGACTTATCAAATTCCACAAACGAAGCGCCTAACAGCCTCAACATCGGCGATGCTTATGGTTAGGTTTTGCTAACGGTCGCGGCTCTTGACCGCAATGCACTCAATTACATTTCGAGAAATTCAATCGGTGACCACGGTAACCCTTTGAGGCAACCGAGATATATATCGGGGCGACAATCCCTTGACCCTTTGGCCGCCATTACGCGACCACACGCGCAACGTGCGTCGCAATTAAACCGGGAATTTTTATTTTATATGAATGTATAATGCTGGAGTCGCTCGCTGAACTGGTCGGAAATGTCCGATTCCGCTATTAAGTCTATGGGTTTCATTTGGATCGTGGTCGTATTATATGCGGATGGTTGGGAATTTGCTTAAAGTTATGCAATGCTTACGGGTCGGTTGTAATTGAAGAAAAATATTTATATCTTTTATTATGAATATGATGACTAGTAAAAATAAAATCAATAATGTAATGGAGTATATTGGTAAAAATGTCTTAATAAATTTCATAATTTGAATGAGAGCAAATATTTACGGTCCTATTGATTTGTTTGTGTTTCACAGTACATATTTTAACATGCAACGGCGAAACCGTGGTTCGTGATCTTCACAACTAATTATCGCTGTTGTAAGTAAATTTACATATGTTTTATCTCATTCTATGAGATTTTATAAATTTTCTTACACGAAAAATTTTTTTAGTGTATCAGGAAATGTCTTACATGGGTCGACATTGAAAATTCAAAACGGAATGAAAATCAGATTAATAATGAAAGCTGAATCAAAGGAAAAATATCGTAAATACACCAAAGTATTTTAATTTAGGTTTATACCATAATTCTTAAAAATATTTCATATTTTTTTATTTTCAGAAAATCGATTTTCGCTTTTAAAATATCATTTTTAGCAATTCGATATAACAATATAAACCCAACATAAAAAATACCATCACAACAAACGGTCCATCGACCCCGTGAATAAAAATCGAAAATCGCGCAGTGGCAACGGCACATCTCGTCCATAAAACCTCGAACGGGCCAGAGTCGTCAATCATTCGATTTGATGGACGGGGCCTGCGCCCCCGGGGGCTCCGTCGGAGGCTCGCATGGGCCCCCTCGGGGCGGAGCACGAGTCGTTACGTCGATTATTTTCGGCGTAAGCACTTCATAAAGTGTCGAACGGTGAAAATTATGCGGTTTTCAGCGCGCGTAATAAATCCAGGCTCGTTATATAGGCCGTAATGATTGTAATAAGCTGTGTTGTTGCACTTTGAATGATGTGTGTGTTCGTTTTTTTTTCGGGTATAAATCTTAATAACATTCTTTCGTTTGTGCTGGTTTTTTTGGATCGGATCGTGTGATGGAAATTTAATTTCGGATGTTAATTAATGAATGTTTTATTGTTCGAAAATGGTAAAATGTTTTGAATATAGATGTGTGAAGTTCGATGCGATTATAGAAATTTATGATTCGTATTATTTTTTAATTGCTTTTTCAATATCTTTGCTAAATGAAATTTTGATGTTTTGCTCCCATATATGAGATAGGCTTCGTTTTACATTGCTCAATTTGCGACCGCAATAATTAAACGATAAACTTTTTAATTGGCACGAAAATCTTGCATAGTGTCATATTTCACGCCAAGATATTAAAACGTATTTACTTATGTTTAAATATGTTTACGTTTACATATGTAATAAACAAACTAAACGACTAAGCAGAACTGCATAATAAATGCGCCTGAGTGAGACGAATCCCAATTAAGACATTAGATTAGCGACGTATTTTTATTCAATGAGTCAATTATTAAAACAGCGCGATAATACTTCAGTATTCTCAAACTTTTAATTTTTTTATTATAGATGATTCCATCACAAATATTAAGATATTAAGTATAAAATACTCATAGCCTGTTATTGGGTTATTTAGAAAGTTTCGCGTAAACATTAACGAAAAAAATATGTCCTTTACAAAACATATTCTCAATTAATTAAGTATTCATGGATAGTATAGATATCAAAAAACCTTTTTTCAATTAAAGATTGAGAATATGTGGTAATCTAAAAAGCTTAATCGCCGAATGCACTAAGCAGGTTATCATCGCATAGCCGATATCCTCACTTCGTTATGGAGGGAAAAAAGCAGTATTTATTATGCGGTAGTTTCTCACGTTTGCTGTACACAAAAATACGGTAGCCGAAAAACATATGCGTTCCATATCTAAATTTCTCAATTTTCGAAAACCGTTTGACGATAACGACTTAATTGAATATACGCATAACGAGACGCCGAAGACCGGGTCCTTTTCGATAACCGCTCGTTAATGAGCTTCGGATGCGAAAATTTCACAAAAATCGCGTGAAACTTAACACACGAAATTATATTAATTTATTCAATATATTTTGCGATTTCTGTACTATCATTATAGTATACAGCTGTTGAAAATCGATAATAACATTAAAATATATTGTTTTCTTTAATAAATCTATATATTGTTGAATGTAAAAGCACCTTATTTATTATGACGCATTATAAAATTTAACAAAATTAACGATTCATCTAAAAAGTACGAATTCCTCCGGGCGACGTCCACCACCCCGTTCGGCCTAATCACCTTCTGCAACGCCGAAGCTGCGATCTCGTATCTCAAAGTGCATCGTCTCTCCTTATAACTGGACTCACTATAGTCCAGATATGGCCTGAAAAGGCCCTCCGTGCATAACGAGACCGGTAATGGTCCATTATGCACTCGCGCTCTCTAGCCTACCGCCATAAATTCAGAAATGCCTGAAAATACCATTCTCCATATGCGTAATGCGAAAAATAAGCGTTCGAGAAGCACGCGCTTCATATCCACCTTAATTCGTTATTTATTGAAGGGCTTCTTTTCAGAGATAAGGGCAGCGAGTGTAAATGCGCATTATCTCGCCAGTTTCAAATCGGCAATTACACTGTTACTAATTAGACGGAGAAACGGTACGAAAAAATCACCGAGACTTCAAACCGGTCCGAACAATTATAATTAGTTAAATATTGAGCAATAAACAAGAGATTGCTTATCCGGCTGAGAGAAATGACTATATTAGCATTTCACTTAGTGCCGACGATCGGTTCATTCTTTCAATTAAGCGAGACGCTCCTTTGAGCTTTGCGCTCGGTTAACGTTTTCGAATGTCTTATTATGTGGATTCGATATCAATGAAATATATGGATGCTTTCTAATTTTGTGATGTATTAATTGAAACTCAAAGCAATTGGAAATTTTCGGTTAATATGGCTGATTTTAATATGTAAAACGATCAGAAAATAATTTCCTTAAAGGTCATTCGTTTAAATTAACATAATATTATATTTGGTTGTAACGTTTAAAAGGACCGAAATTCGTTCGGTCAAAAGCAGATCGTTTTGGAAACAAGACGTGAATAGTAAACAATTTTTTTGTTTTTTTTTTAATATAAGAAGAGAAAACATGAAACACCCTGCTTATTCTCCTACTTATTTAACAGTCGATTATATATATTTTTTTAAATTTAGATTCATTCCTCCGCCAGAAAATTTTTACCAATACAAGCAATATTGAATAGGCTTCTGATGATTTCGTAACCTCCAAAAATATAGAATTTTATAAACACGGAAGATATTCATTACCAAACGTTGGCAGAAGACTCTTAAATCAATTTAAAAAATTGAAAAGTTATAGCGTTTTATTTCTTACAAAAAAAGACATTTCGGGTGTTACAACTGAATATAATTATCCAATATGGAAAAGCTCTCTATCTCAATTTTCTTAATAATTCGATACGAATTTTCATTTCATTGAAGTTGTTGAAGGTTTATTAATTACACAATAATAAAAAATCTAATAGATCCACCCAGTCAAAAACCAATCAAACCGCGAAAGCGCGAACACCCATGATGCCCATAAAACCAACCCGCATTCAATCAAAAATTAATCGAAGCCGCAATAGCACCAGCCCGAGCTGCAAAAACAATAAAAGCCTCGGTAATCGCACCCATCGTTCCGATATCGCATAAATTACAACCGATAAAAGCGCGGCGGATGGCGATTTTATTAGAGCGCTGACGGCGATTCGCCTTGTAATTAAAGATGCACAAGTTGCATTTATTTCCGATGCATAATTGCGGCCAATTTATGCGAGCCGTTTGCAAAATTGCAATTTGCGCGAAGCATTCTGCGGGCTTCGATGCGAATTATATCGAATATTCGCGAACGGTGTATTTTTGCGGAATCGATCGGGGCTGATTGAATTTGATCGTCGGTTGAGTGGATTGTTGAATCGTTTGAGCGGGCGAGTGTTCGTTTGATATTAAAAATATTATTTTGAAATATTTTGATATAATTAACGGTTAGCTTTGCTGAATAGTCTTGAACGATATGTAGTGTGGCGATTATACAGTTTCCACAAAGGTCTCCTTTAAGGCCTGAAAGAGGTGATACGTCATGTTATTTGGAACATTTTAAACTAAACATATCTTAGTCCAAAGTATCATAGTTTTAGAATTTTTATTATTATTATTACGATTATGATAATTTTTATTATTATTATGATTATTATGATTATGATTATTATTATTATTATTATTGTTATTATTATTACTAAGAAAAAATCAATATCTTGCACTCACACTAATAATGCCCAAATAATAGAAAAATCTTTTTTTTGCTAATTGTGTATGCTTAACTTATATTTCAATACAAAAATATTTAAAATACATCATTAGTTATAAAAAAAACCTGCTGAAATAAACGGAAAAAATTTAAAATAATATACTTTTTGTAATATATAATATCTATTTTCAAAATTAGGGTACAAAAACAAAATCTAATGACGAAATTTTTGAACTTTCCACGTAATACCGTAAATATCTGCATACAAAATAGTAGCAATTCTGTAAATAAAATTATCTCTAAAACGGTCACTCTTAAGAATAAACATTAAATCACAACAAATGAAAATAAATTTCTAATCAAAAAGGAAAAATTAACTCTATCCGGATTGTTGGATTAAAATGCTAGTAGGAAATGTGCGTAATGCAAGTCGACTGGTCTGGCTGCATTATGTGCATCATTATCAAGCGTTGCACTTCATTGACAAATCTGCATGTCAACAACAAAGCGTACATTCTTAATGACCGAGATAATGGCGGCGTTCGATGTATTTATACTCGCGTGTAATGGGTTCATAATACGTGATTAATGGAATCGATCTGTATGCGTGTATTTTAAATGCTTGTCTCGAACGCGCCATTCCTTGACTGTCGATCGGGCATAATTATCGTGTGGAATATATGAGAATGGCACTTGAATTTTACATTCCGAAATAAACATAAACCTCCCAAAATTAGGCATAACAAATTGCGTAATATCAAATTTAATTATTCCAAATTAGACGCAATTCTTCGGCGCCTATTTATATGAAATTTTGCTGTCGAATGAGTCAAATCTCACCTCGCCACAATAAGGTATAATTTTAGACTTCGAATTGTATTCAGCGCGAAATTAAAACGAGCAATTCCCTGTATAGAACACGAACAATTCCCGGATTGCGAAACGCCTCGAAAAATCATTCTTAGATACCTTTCGCGCCATCAACAACGGCTCCTATAAATACACCTGAGGCGAATCGCAATTTGCATTATATCAGAGCGTATTTTGCAACGGACAAAGTTCTAATTAAACCGTGACAAAGGCGCTTTCGGTTACGATACGCAGACAGGTCACCCGATTTGGAAAAGGCTTCCCCGATACCAAAATAGAAATAGAAAACTCGTGAAAAGCGTGAGCGCACTTTTGCACAACACGTGAATTTATACGATTGTTTTTCCGGCATTGTTCCGTCTCGGCCGATTGCGAAACTCGCGTTTTCCGAAATAGAAAGTCTCCCGAGGTGTAAACGTACAATAACATTGGTGACAATACGTAACGCATTTTGTGTTCGACGTGTACGCAAATAGTATTTGCTGTAGGCGAAGGTCGGTTATTTTTGCATAGACTTGTTACATGAAGGTGTAATTCGCATCGGCGATGATGATAAATAAAGAAAAGCGTGACAGTTTTATAACGAACGTGAGTTTCGGGCAATGTTTTTCCAGATGCGTTCGCAGCCGCGGAAAATTTGCGAGAGAACTTTGCGTTACGTATACAAACGTGATGTTGTTTATTTATTATGGCTTGAATAATTGTGGATAATCACTTATTATGACATGTCGTGAGTACAATAACATATAATAACATTTTTTTTTATAAAAGAAATTTTTCGGGTCGTCTTCGAATGAAATATATTTCAAAGATTTTATAAATTTTTCTTCATTACTTGATAAATACTTTGATTTTATTTTTTTAGAGATTGTCACGTTTTTCGATGCTTTTGATGCGTACACTCTTTTATTGTCTCAAAATAGAACCTATATTTTTTGCGTTCTATTATTATGAGTTATTTCGAGCATGCCCTGTACATTTGTGACTATTTCAAGCTTTAGAGGTCGCCTTCAAATGACATGTTCGTATAAGGGTTTTTCGTAGATATATATA
>JAOXNN020000052.1:559356-599820 GCA_028571205.2 Hydropsyche betteni | reverse complement strand
CGAAACCATCAACAAGCCTTAGATAGAAAAGGCTTAGCTCATTTAGACATGCAGAAGACCTAGAGCGAGCAATCAATACAAGTTCACCATAAAATAAAGCAGATGAGGAGGGAGAAGCTCCCAGACCTAGGCCTTAGGTTCCACTTAATCAAAGTTTATAATTCCAGAAAACTGTGTATGACAGTTTGGATTGCTATTGAGCAATAGATCCAGGCATTCTTGCTGTGGATGAAGGTGATCTAGCTGAGAAGACACCAGACACGAGAAAATATCGACCAGAAACATACCAAAGTGGTCGGTAGACAAGGAGTCGCTGATTATGTATGTCGAAGTATAGCAAACACAGCAAGATCTTCTTAAACTCAATAGCAATGGAGTTGACGAGTCGATATATAGGTAACTTAGCCCAAGCAGTCACTTTAGCCAATTAATTACTCCAATCACAACAATTGTCACTTTCGCTCCCATCCACTTCTTCAAGAGCTTCCGCTGGTACATTTCATAGTTTTCTGAAGGTTGATTAAACAAGTCTAATTCACTTAAAATTTCTATTACTATTGCCCCAATTCAATATTCAGCACGTCCCACTTGAATCGAGATATCATCGAACTGAATATCAGTAAATGTGTCTTTATGAGACAATCCAAGTTGAGGGTACACCATTGGTTAAAAAGGGGATAAATAAAGCTAACATTTCCTTGAGTATATTCTAAGATCGTAATCTGTTGGGGCTGCCACTGTCAGAGGTAGATCAGACAAGCCAGTGGCTACCGGAACGATTGACTTGAGCTTGGAGATTAGCTCGAACACTGCTTTTGCCACTGATTTTTCGGCTGTTTTTGGCCTGGCCTGGCATTATTATGATATCAGGGCCGTCACCTGGATGCTACCTATTTAGAACATGTTTGTGTTACTGACATACACTTCCATACACTAACCGAAGCAGCACCGTCATTCGCTGGGAAATTCTCTAATAGTATGTGACTTTTTGCCTGACAGCCTGCATTTGCTCCTTCTGGACGACTGTTTTGTTGGTCCTAGCGTCCAGTTTGGCTTCTACAAGCTTTGTCTGTTCTAAAAGTATGAGGTGGTCCCTTAGTAACATTTCGATGGCGGAGTTAAGCGTTGACCATGGGAGACAACAAAACGACAGAAATTTTTTGCGCGCATGCACGGTTGGCCTGCCTATACACACAACCGACCAGCCGGTATCCGGGCAGTACTATTGCTTTAAATAGCTTTACATTAAAAGACAGATCGTGTTTGTACCTGAATGGGGTTAAGCGTCTTGTAATAAAGTCAGCTTTTAAACTGGCTTTCTGTTGATGTGCAGCAGGGCTTATCTTTCCATTTAGCCATGTTCCCAGGTACCTGTATTATAAGACGTAGGGGAGATCCTATAAAGTTTCGGTGTCGCCGTACCTATCTGACGGATCTTAGAGCACAATTATGCCAGATTTTTTTGTGTTGAGGATCATTCCAGTTCTCTGGCTATCCGCTTAACAGTACAAATTACCTTGCGGGCCTCATTCTGATCATTCGCAACAACATAAAGGTCGTCCGCTTACATGGTTGCCATCACTCCTAGTTTCTCCAGCTGCTCCAAGAACTTCTACGCGTAAATATCGAACAGGTAGAGGAAGTAATTAGCCTTTGAGGTACACCACGAGAGGTAGTTATCTCTTGCTCTCCGATTCTTATTCTAAATAAGAGTTATCGATTGAGAGAGTCATATGCGTTTTTGAAGTCGAAAAATATTACATGTGGGCGCCAACTGCGAGGGCCTACTAAGGCTTTCTTGTTTCTGGGCTAGCCCAACACTGTAATTACACGCAGTTTGGCTTCCTAAATTGAGAGGCCCGGTACAAAGCCGAATTGTTTTCGATGCAGGCGATTTACAGGATATTTAGACAGACTACATACCACAAAAGCTTCCAGGTACTTCACAACAGGACTCGCAACTACTATTGGGCGATACTCCGATACTCGGAGTCCTTGGATGGCACTTTTTGAGACAGACGAGTTTGCATAACATATGTCGATGAGATTCTAGGTCCGCCCAGAATTCGGAAGTCCAGATACTACCAAGTGCCAACACCCTGTTGCAGCAGCGCATACATGGACCCTCTTTATAGCACCTTCCACCTATTTTAAACATGATATCACTGACACCATCGAAAGCATTGGCCTTCCCGGAGTTTACTCTGCTAGCTGCAGAGCAGATTTGGCTTATTGTGGGTTTAAGGGCTGGGAACTGAAGCCACGAGCGACCAGGTTAATGCTGTCCATGAAGTTTGGAGTAGTCAAACAAGATAGCAGCATCTAGTTCTGAACCAGATAGGAACCTCTCATTCTCACCAAATGCTCTTGTCATTAGGCTCCCGTCCCTCTTTTAGTATTGGTCATACTTAGAAGTTCTCTTCAAAATCCTCCAAGTAATTTAGCCTTTGCGAGGGACACCATCTATTGTACTCTATAGCAAGTGTTGAAAACGTTGTTGTTTTCTTGTAACCCACCACGATTAAGTCTGAATTTCCTTCAGTATCTTGGTAGAGGGACAGATGGTCTTTAGGGAAGCCAAAACGATTTAAGAGATTTCTGTCAGATGAAGCATCGTAATTGACTGCCGGATTCCATACCCATGGCCAATCAGCTTTATGAATTTCCTGTTAAACTACCTATTTGTCACGAACCTCGGTTTCGTTTACATGTTTCCGTACAGCTCCATAAGTAGCACTGCGTGGTCAGATGGCAGCTAAGTATTATTGAGCTTCATAACCTTCGATACTTTGATGTTGGGGTAGTTTGTAAAAAAGTAATCTAATTGTACCTTATGCTGCCCTTGCCTTACCCGAGTTTGGCATGTATATCCAAATTCTTGCATCCCTAGTCTATGAAGAAAGCCAATACTGCTATCACGATTAGGGGATAGGAACTATGATGGGGGATGGTTAGGCCACCAGCAACTAGCACGATTCCGTCTGGCTTTCCCTGCGTGAAATCAGTTGCGATACCTGGGACAGCAGACAAGGAAACGTAGCTCTAGTCAGCTGATCCTACATTCCATCGATACACAGAGACTGCTTAACACCTACGCACCCAGATTTATTCGTACCAAGATGGAGGCATTGATTTTATCCCCACTCTGCATATGCGTGGGGTGGCGTTAAAAGCCGTGTACTCACCATAACCTTTGTTCGGCTATTGTACGAATATTCCAGTAAATAGCAGTTGAGGCAACTCGATCGCTTCCTTCGCATCTTTTCCTTTATACTTGATTAGTAGTCAGCACAAGTGGAGGCTTGGTGTTAGTGTTTTAAGGGTGGGGTTCAACCGCTTTGCCATTCCAGATGGCATAATCCACTAAATAGTTTTACCAGCCATCCTAGTCGACGAGCCTATCTCTATGTTCAAGAGTATCGAACTCAGAACTGATCTATCTGTCGATTAGGTTTATCTTTGTGGCTCCAAAGAACCTTACACTGGAAGTGCTGCTATTCGGCACTGATCTGTACAACCGACGATACATGATACCCGCGCATAGTAGGAATCGAAGGCTTCTTACACCGTTGCGTGTCAATTTAGGTCAAGTTCAGCCTAACAAAGAAGGATTCAAATGTAATTTATTGTTGTCACAATTACGACATATAGTCAAAGTCACAAGTAATAAGCATCATATTATAGACGTTAACTGTATACGCATATAAAGACCGCATTCGCGAAAAATTCGCGAGCGTCATCGAACGAACAAACGGACACACACACAAAAATCCACCATTATACATAAGGGATACCATTCCGCAGATTTACAACCAAAATCACACACTATCCGATACGACCGACGTTCCATAAAAAAAAAAACCCAACCAAAACTCAAAATCCGTCCTTCCCTCTCAGCCAGCTCCCTACCTCAACAGCCCACAAAACACAAAAATCCCACACACAAACGAAACTCTTATCACGAATACGACACCGTCGAAAAACCGAGTGGGCCGCCCGTGTGTGTGTGTGCGTCGGTGCGGATTCGGCGCGTTGGGGTCCGCGGGCGGAGTGGCGCGCACATGGGCGGGAATCGGGGCTCGGCGCCCGCGTGGGCTGCTCTCAGCCTCATTCAAGCTCAACCACTGCTCGCGAATAGTCCCGGCCACCGGTGACCGCTCCCCGGCGACCGCCTCAGTCTCCAGTGAGTTAACGGCCGGAGGGATAGGGCGGGAGGTGGGCGGCGCGCGGCCGTTAAGCCCGCGGAGGCCGCGGCGGGCTCCGTTAACGCGATGGTGTTGTGTGCTTTCAGTAGAGGGTTGTTTTTTTTATAATATGGAAGTGTTGTGTGTTTTATGTTGGATTTGTTAAAATTTAGTATAACAGTTGAATTTAAAAAAAAAAAGGTATGTATTGTGAATTTTTTTTTGAACGAATCAGAACTTCGTATTGACTGATGCATTTTTTTGGAATGGTTGTTCGGATCTATCGCGACTGTCGCCTTTTTCATGAATGGACGAGTTTGCGCGGGAAAAACGAGTTTCGCGTTAAGATCGTGCGTCGTTTGGGAATATCATGAATTCGGTTAATCAGTGTATGCGAGTGAATCGGTGTGTTTTGATCTCCGCGCGTGCTGCGTTTGAACGAATTCGTAAAGCCTTAATTTGACAGTTGAGGTCAATGGCACCTGTGGCCGCGAGCGGTTACCGGAAGATGTCGAAATGCGATTTGGCGACAGTCTAAATCTCGATTGTTTGTATTTTTTCAACGAACGCGTTTGTGTGGAATAAATTGAAAATCGCATTTGCGTAAAGTGTGAATCACGTTCTATTAAAAATCTTTGCGGTTTTCGGCGAAAGCGTTTGCGCCGTGTTATAATTGACCTTTTCGAAAATTTTATTTTTCGTATATGACTCAAGTGTCACTCTATTAATAACGTGCATCTATTAGATGCCATAACGTTGATTAACACGACAAGAAAAAATTTCCTCGCAGCGTTCAAACATCCTTCATTTGCATCGTGCCCGGCCCGTGTCATTGACACCGTGCGTTTCATTTTATTTTTTCACCAAGTGCGGGTATTCCTCGGACTTTTTTGTTCTACATCGAAATTACACATTGTACGTATTCATGCCGTTGTTTTGATTCATCGTTATCTCCAAGAGAAGAATCCCGGCCGGCATTCATTCATGTGTCGCAAAGACCATGTATCGAGCGTGTATTATATATTTAGCGCGGCGGGACACAGACACGAGCCAAAGACGCATACTTGTCCATTGATTTGATGATGCGTATCAGTGTTTCACAAACTGGTATTGTTCGAATGCGTATTTTAGTGTTGAGAAAAGTTCTGGCTCTGATAAAGTTTCGAAGTTGCTTTTGTGAAAAAAAATATAGTAATCCATTATGCGAAAATTTAGATTCTAGTTTTCGGTTAGGTAGTTTCGAGGAAGTCATTAATCGTGGAGTTAGTGCTTCCCTCGTTTGTGGTATTAAATATAAGATTTAGTGTAATAAGGTTTCATTCGGAACTGATATTTTATATTTATGTAACATTAATATGATTTATTTCGATTTTCAGGTGCCGCGGAGAGATCGTTCGGTTTTCGGACATGAATCACCGCCGATACGGAATTGATTTAAATTATTTGAAAACGCGCTTTTAAATGTATTGTGATTGTGCCTAACTATGACGTAAATATATATTTATATTATTATAATTATATATATAATAAGATAAATGTAAACCCCTCCCCGACACAATTAATTCGAGCTTATAACGTACGTTGTGATATTTTCAATTAGAGTTTTTCAAATGATATTCATATTATATACATAATAGTCGTATACACATATAAAATCTTATGATACCAGTGTCAATTACGCGTCGAAAGTGTTCCTCGACCGACGAGTGACCAACCAGTGCCATGCTTTAAGTGCCCAAACACCACCGCGTTCTCCGCCAGCAGAGAACTCGCAGAAGTGTGCGGTTATGGTGTTGCGTGCGTCCGGAAGTGCATCGGCGGGCCCTGGTCCGCTAGCGAAGCCTCGCCGCATGGTGTTGCGGGGGCCCCCATCAGGCAGCAGGGGGGCGCAGGCTCCGGGGGCGCGGATCGGCATTCTGTCGGCATGCCGGCGCTGACGATGCGGCGCGAGGGCGACGCAGGGCCGCAAGACGGCCAGTATGGGGCGCCGGGGCTCGGGCGGGGACTGCGCCCCCCGAGGCCGGAGCTCCCGAACGAGTTCGTGGACATCTCGCAGGTGCAACTGCTGCTTGAGCAACCGCCCCCGCCGCCCCCGCCCTTGCCTCACCACCATCAGACCATGGGGCCGCCGCGCCGCCCCGCTCCTCAGCACCATCACCATCACCATCATCATCATCAGACTTATTTGTACCCTCCGCCCCCTCCGCCACCCTTACCGCCACCTGCTCAGATGCAGCAGCAGCATCAGCAGCATCAGCAGCAACAGCAGCAGCAGCAGCAGCAGCAACAGCAGCAGCAGCAGCAACAGCAGCAGCATGCTAGTGTCGATGATCTAGTAGCGCTTTGGTTCTCCGGGACGCCAAATCAAGGTTTGTGCTTTGATGTTTGATTCTGTGTACGTTTGACGAAGGTTCCATGGTTTCAAAAAAATATTAAGAAGCATGATATCATATTTAGGTAAAGCGTCAATGACAATGTTTAACTTGAAAATTAACAGAACTAATTTTAGGAATAAAAAATCGTCAACGATTCTTTATCATTCATAATCAAATCTGTAACATTACGTGTTTTCGTATGTAAACACTATCTAGCATTACGGAATACCCACGTTACAATTCTGATGATGTAATTATTTGATACTACGTCAACTTTGGTAATGATGCGATTGCAAATCTCGTAACAAGTGAACTTTCCCAATGAGTTTTGCGCATAATTTCCACCTTTATATTTTGACGCACTAGGACGAGTGCATCTGGTAACAACAGTGCATTGACGTCATCGTGGACGTGGGATGACGAGAATGTGTAACAACTATCTACCGCGAAATTATCAGTAACAAGCGCTTAAGATGACAATTTGTCCACATACCGACGATAATGTGCATGCTGATCATCCTGCAGAAGCATGCCATTATATATTATATATGTAGTAATTGTTGGATAAAACGAGAATCGTTTTGAATTATCTCAATTCTGAATGATTGATTTTGAATATGCTTTTTCTGTTGAAAACTTTGATAATATCTCAACGATTTCATGATCGGTATCGTCGCTAAATTAAACTGAATTGAATTAATTTGGAAAGTTTAGTGCGGAACTTTGAATAGTTCTTATCTCGAATGTGTGCCTATTCGAGTAGTCAAATTTAAAATTGGATTTTATTGAGGTTTTACTATATTTTATGTATGGCATTATCGTTATGATCCCGTCGAGTCTTCTGGTATTTTTTTCTTTATCCCGGAATCGTAACAGTATCGTAACGTTTACTATTATGATGCGGCTACTTACGACGAGTGTAAAATTTACGATAAAATAAATTCTCATATACCGCATTTTATTAGTGAATAAACACACAGAAATATTTGAACTCTCGTTCGATTCTAAACGCAATTTATGCAGATTGAGACGATTAGGATTTGATTTTTTCACGGCGTCAAAACGCTCGGTTCAATTTTATTATTGTGAGGCACTAAAAAAGCCATGAAAATAATTCTCAGATATAAAAATAAATTATTCTATATAATGTACAAATTGAAAATTCTAGAACGTCTTCATATCTTGGTCGATTTTAACAGTATTGATTTGACCCCGAGGATGCCTTTGTCGTCTGGTCTTGACAAGTCGAGTAGGCAATTAGCGCGATTGATGTGTTGAAAATGGGTTAATTTTTAATCGGGATGCTTCGTATTTAAACTTTACGGCCATTCAAATGGAAATTTAAATAGATAAATTCCATTTCGTACGTACTTGAGGTTTTATTTGGATTTAACAAGCCTTTGTTGATCATCTTGAAGCTTGACCGCAAACGATCGGCGAGTGGTTGAAGCTATTAGTTGTAAACACTAATAAGAATAGATTATAAATATTACTCAAGGATGTTTCATAACATTCTGAACATTTGTTTTATAATTCTGTCAAAATTTAATCTTAATATCACGAGTGCTTGATGAATTTTCAACATATGTCGATATTTATTTAGTAAATTTGATTATACATACAACTCGAATAAATTATTTTCAAAATCCAATTAAATTTTTATGATATTCATTCTAGGTTGCAAATTCATAAAATTGTTTTTACAATCAATTGAACTATCAAAAACATAAAACAATATATAATATAGCAAATTCCTTATTGACTACATCAAATAAATAAAATAAAAATAAAAACAATCGATACAATACGAAAGCGAACGGCCTTAATAAATACCATATTTTATAGATCGGGATTACGGCATTTTTTTTTTCGTTTTTCTTTCCCATGCGATCTGTGTCCCATGAGACCGGTCCATTAATCAAACAATCATGTCGAAAAGAAGGCTCGCGAACTGCCCCGAGACGGAAAAAGGGCGAACACGACACTGCCAACGACCGGCAACCACAGCCACGACCACGACGACAACCACACAACAACACAGCCGCAGAAGAGAGCTGCCCTTTTGCGCGTTTGATTCGACCCGCGGCGGCGCGGGACGAGAGCTCACACCGCGGCACACTTAATAATATAAATATATTGGCCAATTTGCACGACAAAATAATTGGCGAACGGGGCGGGTCCGCGGCGGTAGCCAACCATCCTTCTTCGACACCGTGTAATTACCTCGTCCCGATATCGGCCATCGGGAGCCGACCTTCCAACAGTCGGTTGCCTTTGGTTATTATGTGCGGAATCCGCTGAATCCGAGGCGTCCGCTCGTTTTTAACGAATAAATCCTTATATAGGATGTTTGCGAGGTTTTTTAATGTCGTTATAAATATGACGGATCGAAAAATGGGTTTTTGTACACGTCCGATCCTTTTTTTACACGGAAGATATTATATGTTCCAGAGACTACCGAAAGTTTGAAAGTTGGAGATGGGTTGCATTATTTGGGTAGAGTTTCCATACGAATGTATTTCATAAAACTATGTAATGCGAAAAAATTTCGCCACGTAAAATCGTCGAAAATTATAACAGTATACTGGCCTGTACTGAACCTTAACATTGTGGCATAACAATACTTTTTTTATACCGTGAAAAAACCATCTAAAAAATATTAGTTTTTCTACTTAAACTGTGTAAAAAAAGAACTGAGTGTAGGTATATTCAAATGTAACGTGAAAGGATATTTGATTTTTTTTAAATTAATGTTTTTGCAAATTGATTATTAGTTTTGAAGTATTCGTGTTAAGTTAATTATTGTTATTAAGGAGTTGTTGAAGAAGAAGAAATTCCATTTGGAGGATCTTCTTGTACAGGGCGGCTCAACACGAGTAGCGCTCGCTTTTCGTACACGCCCATACCGTTTCGAATCATTAATTGATGGTTGCAAAAAAAAAGCAACAATCATCTACATGGGAGTTCTGCGGCACTGATTGCCGATATTTTTTACGATACCGAATTCAATTGTCGATCGCGAAAATCATTTCTGTTAATTGAATATTATCGAATTTTATTTATCGTTCTTTTAAAAAAAAAAATACATTCCGAATCAGAACACAAAGACGATACGATCAACAAAATAAGATCCGCTAATCGAATTAGCTTCAGCAATCGGACGAATCCGCGCAAACGAGACGTTAATACGTAAACACGTAAAGCGCTTAAGTGCGATATCCTTTCTTCGACATCCTGTCTACATTTGCTCGCCTGTCCGACCTCAATGACGACGATCATGAGGATGATGATAGGAGACGAAGAGATCGTGACGGAATCCATTTTTCTTCGAGGCGGGTCACGTGCGCCGGGCATACCCAGACAAATTGGACGGGCGCGTGCTAGACGCCTTTGTTTTCTCCTCGAAGAATGGTACGATGGTGTTGATGATGATGATGATGATGATGGTGACGATGCTGGGCAGTCGGCTCGTGTCGTCGACGGAAGCCGAATTTCCGGGCGCTCGATAACAGCGGTCTTATCGATCTTGTTTTATCGGATGTTTTTCGTTCTTTTTTTCATAAACATCGTTCGATTCGAAAAAATATTAATGAAATTTGAATTAATGCTTCAAATCGATATGATTTTTAATCTCTAAAGTCTAAAATAACGAATTCGTGAGATGAACTGAGTTGTTTTATTTGATCAAAATGTGTTTGCTCTATTTGAATTAATTAAGGGTGGTGGAGGGCGAAGGTCGCATAATGGAGGTCCATCGAGAACAATGATGGGATCCCCGTCGATAATTTTCAAAACATCGTCTTCTTTCGTGTATACGTTTATTATTATAATATAGTGTACGTTAGCACACAATCCGGTCGACATAAATCAAAGGTGCATAATTAAGTGTGTGCGGTGCACTCCGTATTATTATTAACTCCTCCATTGTTCCTTGTGGTTTTTTGCCATGTTCGTCGTTTTATTTGCACTTTGGAGGCTCTATGAGAAAATCTTCGGATTTTTTCCCTGTATTTTATCCTTTTGTTTTTCTATTTTTTATGGAGTCCTTTTACTATTTGATTGTGTTTTTTCTTTCTTTTTTTCGTTATTTATTTGTAGAATATTAAAATTAACAATTATCAAAAAAAAAATTAAAAATTGAATGATTTTCAATATTTGATTCATAGAATTAATTTACAATCAATGAAAATCAATGAATAATCAATAATAAATGAAAATTTTATACACATGATAACGATAAATGTTTAAATATCTGATTGCATCAGAAAAGTATAAATTTCTTGGTGACATGTAATGATGTTGAAAATCAAAATTTGGTCAACATACCTATATGATTAAATTTTTTTAAATATTTATTTTTTTAATTAACTTTCTTTTATCAATACAGATTGTGTAAATACGATAAAGAGAAATTCGTAAACACCTGTTTGTATCAGAAAAGTATAAATTTCTTGGTGATAAGCATAATGTTGATGAATGGGGCTCTCAATCTAACATTCGAAAATTTGGGAACCCCAATGGCGAACATCAAAATTTGTCAAAACAATTTCCTCCCACACCCAACCCAAACTTTCCAGAAACTCCACACTTTCTCCCATATAATTTCTCACAACAAAAGCACACACGACCAACAATAAACGCATTTGAACTTCAATTGTCATAGTCGGCGACGGCCGCACCTGCGCATTCAATTACCCCGTCTTCCCCGACGTCAAGTACGTAATGACTGACACAAATTAACCTGCCGCAATTTCACAGTAGAGCATGCCGATGAATAATGCAAATCGCATACACATACCACTGTAATAACGAAATGTCGAGTATTGTCTCTCGGATCCCCCGGTTCGATCGGAGATATGGACGACGACAAAATAATTGTTATTGTCGATTGTCCGTGGCGCGTGGACCGTGACTAAACGTATGTGCTATCTGAAATTGGTCTCGCTAATTTATGAGGATGGGTTTCGATGTTGGAGTGATTCGGTCGCACAGGTGGATGTATCGGATGTCGGGTTTAATTGTGGAAATTTAAGTGATTTGTTGTTTAATGAATTATTTCTGGAGTTGATTAGATTTTTAGTTTGTCTATTTATATCGAATGCTGTTGTGAATTATTGATTCATTAGAGCTTGTAGATATTTGTTTCGAATCTTCGACTACTTGTTAAGTTGTAAAACTAGACATAATTAATACCCACGTTTTGATTACTGAACCATAAATTGGAATCGTTCTGAGGTCGATTGAAAATAAATGATTTTCTGCCTATAACGAAAAAAATGTGTAACTGTTAATTATTATATTTTATAATATTGGTTTAAATTTGGTTCAAAAATGAGTTTGATAATCATGTTGAAATTCTAAGAAAATTTTTGATCTTTAAATATCTTTAGTCGGAATTGAAATGAAATTTTCTCACGCAATGACAAAAACGTTTCAAATAACCCTTTGCTCTTTGGTCTTTGTCGATGTGACATTTTCACAGTCCCATAGAAGTATAATATGATTTTATTGTGAAAATCCTGTAGATTTTATGTAAATTATATTATTATGCTTATTTTCTGGTCGTGTACTAGATTTCTGACCAGATTCCCGATTTAGGCATCATCAACTGATCCGGTTTCGCAAAACCGAAACAACACATGAATAATATATCTATCTATACAACAGAAACATGATCCCGAAATACAAAAAAATATATATGAAAATGTAATTACAACATAAATTCAAAATAGAGTTTTTTTTTCAAACAAATCTATTACGTTTGATCAATATTAAAAATAAGACAACTCTCGAAATAATATAGAGATTAAAATTGTCAAATGGTGATTCTGTTTTTTTTTTTAGAATAGATTAATTTTACCAATTTTTAAATAACAATGAAACGATAGGTTTATCAAAATCATTAAAGTCAATATATGACATTTATCGAACACTTTAAAATATTTTACTGTTTTACGTGGTTGTAATCGTATGCACGATAAAGACATCTCATGTTTGCTCGTATCATAAATTTGTACTAAAATATTTATTCCATGTGTTTACTATCTATTTTTCAACAAAGTATCGTTCATGTATACGAGAAAATTGTTCGTTCGTAAATTTCTAGACGTCTCGCATCTCACCTGCAAATAAGGAACTCTTCAATAGTGCAAACTTCAGAAGTATATAAGAAGACTGATTGCTTCGTCGACGAGGATGCGCTTTGAAAATTGTTGAGGAAGCTTCGATCATCAATCACAGACGAACGAGACCCAAAGCTCCTCGTTCTTAAAGACAAAGGCAATACGCGTTTGAATATTTTACAGCGATTCCCAAAGCATTGATATATGAATGTATAAATGAACTAGTTGTAAAATAATTTTTAGAATAACTAGAATATATTTAGATGTATTTTTAAATTATATATATTATTATTAAAGAAAATTCATACGTGCTATGTATAGACGTTTCATTTGATATACAAAACATAAAAGTGTCTTTAGGATAAGGAAGGGTTCTTTGATAATTTTGGTATAAAGATGCAAGTTTGTGAAGCACGGCTACGCGGATTAGAGGGCAAACATACTCAAAGGCAAAACAATAATAAAGCCTATTCTCCTCGATCGAATCGAACAATAAGAAATTAACGGACAATGTACCCGTACCCGTCGAGACCTCACATAGGTGGGTATACGTTCAATTTTATCGTTGGATTCGACGACGTGTTTTACGACAGGCGAATATGGCCAAAGTCGCAGAAACGCATTTCAATAAATACGCCGTAAAGATAAAGTCGCATTGTGAGGAAAAAAGTCATAGTCTGCTGCCCATTGCGTTCGCGGAAGGGCGCGAGCTTTCGTACCGCCGGGACACGTTTGATAATTTTTCCAATGGCGAAATTGATCCGGTTATCACACGGGGAGGCAATAAAATTGTTGGATTTATATTGTGAATGTGTTGTCTTGTTGAATTTGCGCAAATTCGACTCGTAAACGTTCGCGGATCCGCGCGCGTCCGAGCTTTCTCGTTTTGAGACGTTTATACGTACAGATAATATGAATGAAACATTATGCTGTATAAAATTTCCATCCATTGTTTCAAGCAGGTGTCATCAACATCAATCTTGAATAAAAATATAAAAAAATTCATATGTAAAATCGATGAAACACGCAAAAATATTTAATTCAATCTTTTAATCTTTTAATCGATTTATATCAAAATATATTTATATTTTATTAATAAAAAAAAATTATTTATATAAATCATACATTTTAAAAGTAAATTTATTAATTTGATCATATAAACATTCGAATTTTTCATCACAATTTCTAATCCGTTTGCAATGACTGTATGATGCGCATACGCATCATATGACGTAGCGAATTGTGGTCGTGTCGCGCGAGTTCGTGTCCCCAAGACGCCCACGAAGAACGCCCCGTCTGCATCATTGTCACCACAAAACACACAGGGTGTTCCCGAAATTGAACCCTCTTCAATCTTTACAAGATCCAGCAACACCGGCGATCATGTTTTGCGCAAAAACATCACCAAAATCGGCCCACTTTTGCCCGAGTTCGTGTTGCACATAACTCTCGTATATTTTACATGTAAATTATTAAAATAAATCGCGCGACAAATTCGCGTCATACGAGACGGGCGCATGCGATTTTCCCATGTTTGCGTTTCTTGTTTCTGATTTTTTTTCGTGTAATTTTTACTTTCGCAAAACTCGAATTGCATAAAATAAGCAAGAAAACGTATGCAAAACGTTGTCGTCTCTGAAGGGTAGACTCGAGACACGCGCAAAGTCCACCCACGTACGTTATATACAGACCATGGACTCAGATGAGGCGAGCTTTCGAAATGATTGATGCTATCGAACACGACACGTTCGCAAACAACTCGAAACGATTGAGAACCGTCGAAATAAATTACTCCGGCTCGGCTACCGGTCGTAAATTCGATTGCCGCTCGAACTGTTAAGTGCAATAATAATATGCAGCCAGAGGTCTTCGCTATTGCGATCGATCGCGTTAACTTTTCGAAGCCGTTTCGGTGGCTCCGAAAGCCTTCGGGCACATCTGATATTTTGTACACGGTTGCTCACCTGTCCTATAATTTTAAAGTTTTACAAAATTGAATCGCCACCGTTATACGCGATTAGAAAATGGGCTGGAGGCTCGGGTTAAAGATCTTCGGGGCTAATCTCGTTGCGCTTAGTCCGTTATCGAAACATCGCAAAATACTAGTTCTGTTGAAGAAACTTGACAGAAATATTGCGTGTTTGCTGGTGCCTATGCGGGTGTTTAAATATCGATTATGGATTGTATGGGCCGTTAATGCAATGTAACGTTGAACTGTTAATGTAATCTGTGTCGATGAAATGAGAATTAGTGCGAAACGCTCGAGTTTGATGCTGTTGTGTAATAATTTGTGGTATTTTATTTTATTGGACTGAAACAGTTTCTTGGAAGGTCTCCATTGTTCAGTAAGTGCATTATAATCTCGATTGCTGTTGACGTTTAATGATAACAATAAAATTCTGTATAAATGATGTTGAATGTTATTCAGAATATTAAAAAAATGGTTCATGTTAAATACATGTAAACGTAAATTAAGCTGATAAAATTTATTTGATAATCAATTTCGTATACATAATCGTATATTCGTTTGTTATACTAAATATATTTAAAAATTCAAAATAAATATAAGTATCACATAATTCTTCATGTTCCTAATTTAAATTAATGAATAATGCACACGTAAATTTACAAAATGTTGCATTCATCACGAATCATAGTCAAGCGCTTTCGAAAGCTCTGCACTATAAATATTCAAGACGTTCGTTTATTTACAGCGTTTCGTTTGCGACGACAAATATATTATTACAGATTCAAATGCACAACTTCGTTTAAGTGCATTCTTGTCCGCGAAATTTATTCAAATGCAACGGGGCGGCTTTAATGAAGCCATAAGGGGCGCCACGCTGAGGACTCATCTCAAAGGACACACCTGCTTTCTGATTTATATGAAGTGCATATGAAAAATACATCCAGTGTCTCCGCGCCGTGGTGAAAACACATAAAGAGATATCAATCGTGTATAACAAATCACAATAATGTGTCGCGAAACTCATAGGTCGCCGTCGAACGGACATCGAGAGAAGAAAACGGTTTCTAGTGCGATAAATGAAAAACAATATATGAGATATTTATTGAATTTAAATTCGTATTGTAACTGTTAATTAGCGAGGAATGAAAATTAAGGTTGTCCGAAAGTCGGGGCCCTCTTTCTTGTACTTTGTTGTCTTGTCGAAAAGGGCGTCCGTCTCGCGGTAGAAAATAAGAGTTGCATATTTGCATAATGATCGGCGCATTTTAAAGTGTAAAAAAAAGGCTCGGTAAATCACCGGGACGTTTCGACCGGGTGACAATTATTCGGAACGGGTCGCGTGCATCATCAACGATGCACATTTGCATCCGGCCGCATGCGCGATCTGTCGCCGAATGCAAAATTATCATCGGTCACGCGAAAGCCTTAAGAGCAGGGATGCTAAATTTAGGAATTTATTGAAATAACGTTTGTTTAATCGAATTTCATCGTTAATCAATGTACAAGCTTAAGAAAAATGTATCCCTTAATTGTAAATATGTTTCTTTATAAAAAAATTTAAAATATTCAGATTTGATAATTTATTAATTTGAGTCTTATTCATATGATAATTTTCTATATAAAACTTTCAATTTATTTTGTAGCACTTAAAACCTCTGTGTTATTAAAAATATTATCGATATCCAGATAATTCGATTAAGGCTTATTGCAGTTCATAAAATTAACCGAAAGCATTTTTGAAACGGGTTGAAAATATTTCACGTACATTATTATAACAAGTGTGACGTCGAACATCGTGTAAATTCAGAAATATAATATTTGTATAACCGCATAATATGGCTCGACGTTCAAATCGACAATTAGCGTCCTGCAAGCAATTTACTGTTCAATTTTAATAAAGTTTCGCCGATTAATTCGCGAATATTTATCGTAAGGCGGTACCTTTGGTGAAACTGAACCTTTCAGCTTCACTTATAAACGCCTATTCGATTCAAAAATACGATATATTAATTTGGAAAATGTTTCCAATCAACGTTGTATTTTTTCTCGTTTAGTATGTTAATTTAAATCGTATTTTTCGCGTATATTTCTTGAGCGTGGGTTTTCGTACTAGCGCCACCATTTTCATCCCTCAGAATAGGGAATATCCATCTAGCGGCTTTTCTCAAAAGCATTTTCCGATTTTCCGAACCACTTTTCCACCCTCGCATGCCGTCGTCGCAATTACTGAATTGAATTCCATAAAATAAATACGTGATTTTATGTTTATTTGATGATTTCGTGACGTTTGTTTGCGAGATTGCGGGATTTGTTTGTTTTGCGAATTACTCAAATAGAGTGTCGTAATTGAAAATAGATAAATGTTTGACGAAATTTGCTGAAAACGTTGAGTACTTCACATGCACACGATAAGCAAATCGCATATAGAATGATGTCATTGTAGCGTAAAAAAAACGATGGTTCTGATGTAATATTGATAAACTTTGACTAGGAAATGATGAAAATCGTACATTTTCACATATCATTTTTTTATTCTAGATAAGACAACACAAAAAATAAACCATGACCATATTTCCACTGTTGCGTCATGTTCAGTCCTTTTTCGTACTTTCAAATATTTATATGAATTTCAGTCGTGCACAACAAAACAAAGTCTACGTACTATTTATTTCATGCTTTTCAAGCCTCAAGTGCTAAAAACATCGTCGAGTTCAATCAATTCAAGTATCTCATAAAATTAAAATAAACATCGCATAATTGAACAGAAAAACAATCGAAGCTCGATCGACCGAACATTACGGTTAGGAAAACACTCCGACGCCCATTCATCAACACAAAAAACCAAACAAACAACCCTCAAGACCAAAAGCAACAACGCCAAACCACCCACACACCAAAAAACCAACCTTCGTAGGTCAAGAGTGGCTCGAGGTCAAACACCACCGACGCACTCATCTCCAACCGAACCGGAGGACGAGTGCGGCCCTTTTACTACCACGGGGGGTGGGTGAGGGTGGTTAACGACGAATTTATGAATGAACCGTGACGTCAAGGGGCGAGTCCATTCGCGGACCATGCGCAGGAGGCTTTCGAGGACATGGGATGGGTCGCTCGGCCCGTTTCGCGTGATTAATTCGCCACCTGGTAGTATTCGGTACTATGTGTGGCCGTTGAGGGTGTGTGCGCGGATGGGGATGTAGATGTTCTCATTCAGAGAAGGCGAAAAATTATTGATTTTTCGGCGGGTGAGGTGTGCAGGGGTTGCGGCTCGGTGTGTGCGTTGTTGTTCCGTGTTCGGTTGTTTAGTGGAGGTTATGGCTCGGTGGTTTTTTGTTAATTGGGTTTTTCATAATTGTTTTGCTCGTTTATGGTGGGGTTTGTTTTGGTGTGTGTTATGTAATTAGGGGAATTGTGGAAGTTTGGATTCGAGCTTTTGCTGTTCGGGAGCGATTTTGATTGTTTTGACGGTTAAGTGTTTCAGTTTGTTGAGTTTTGTTCTAATTTTAATTTGTTTGTGACATTGGTTGATTGTTTTTGATTGTATATCATCTAAAGTAGCGTGTTTAATTAGATTCTGAACGCATCTGAAAATAGATGAATTCAACAGGTTGCCATAGCGTTGAACTTTGAGTTACAATACATGAAACTCGGAATTCATCGAAGAAATTATTCCAATACAATTTCATTTAATTTTTTTTTAAGATTTCCATTATATTTTCAATATCTAAAAATAAAATTTGAGTGATCGTATTATAATTATTCATTATACATATGATACGGAAAAGCTTTTTAATTCATAATATTGAAAAACCCTCGAATATACGATACATAACTTAAATATTTTTTTAGTAATATCATATAAAAAAGTAAATTGAGCTTTCTGCATAAATAATTATTTAAAATTATGTATTTTCGTAAAAAAAATATTATAATATAAACAAAAATAAAAATTTAAATTTACATTCAAAATTTTCAAAATCGAATATGACAATACACACATAAAAAACACAAAAAATAAACCGCCATCCCCACCCGAACGATTCCGTTGCCCTTTTGAAACAATAGAACCGAAGGCCACACACCATAATCATCAGTGTCAACAGCTTTCAAGGATAATTTCCCTTCAAAAAAAAAAAACCCACCCTAAATATAGAACGTTCATCGCTCGTTTCTCTTCATCGATATCCGCGACCGTAAAAACGTCACGCTATTATTAGAACGGCCCTTTATCGGCGGTCGAGTGCACGCAACACGATCCCGATCGAAATTGTTAGGTCGGTATGCTTTACTGGCCTTTTTTACGGTCTGATGACGCATTTTGGTGTAAACGTCACGCCTGAGGGATCCGGTTGACCGATAATGATGGTGTTATCTGCTCGAGTATGACGCGAGTGGAAAATCTAGCGAGTTTTCCGAGGAAAATCGACGGTCGAGGTCGCCCTTTCGGTTCGATTCGTTTTGCATGATTGTATCTGTTTATTTATTATTTGGATAATGTTATGTGTGCAATATAATTCATGCGCTTTATCTAATAATGATCCGAAATGGGTTTGAATGCGAGTACAACAATAATGTGACATAAATCTTCATATATTGCGTAATCGCTGTCTCCTGCGTACATTAATCGCATAATTCAATGAAAAATGATTTAATATTCAATATTTCAAGGCCGAATTTTATGTAAATATTTTAATCGTTTGATAGTTCAGAATGAATCTGCCCACTTAACGAACTGCGGGAGGGCATTCGACCGCCAGTTTATCCACCCACTAACTATGTAATGTTGTATAATATGTATTCAAAATAGCTCAATTCGAATAACAGTAAAATGGTATAGATGAGGTCGTTTTCCCATTGTTTTCTATTTAATGGATCCTTTTTAAATTATTTCGATACATAAAAACTTAGTCACCAATAAAAGTGCTCTTTGTTTCCTAGCGTGAGAATTTGTAATGAAAATTCTTTTCGGTCGAGTGGATTTATTATTCTCGAAAAAAAGTAAACGAACATTTATTTACATCTTGCGATAAATTTTGAATTTATGTAATTATTGAATTATTTATTCATAGGTTTATATTAATACTTAAAGTTCAATATTAAATTTTAATGACGCGAAGTTCTGTTATTATAGAAATTAAATTTGATGACGGTTTTAATAAATTTAGTTTAAATTAAAAGATAACTCACAAAACTTAATATAAGACGCTTAAATAAAATAGGAATAACTCCATTTTCCATTATATTACTTCACACCGAACTTTTCAATTATTCCACAGAAACGATTTTAAAACTTACGAACCGCAAGCACTGAAAAATAAATCGAAACTAAAAACACATTCGTGCCGAAAAAATAAATAAATAAAACGAAACGAATCGACGTCTCGAAAACATTAATAATTTACAACGACCAAAGTGGCTTTTCTTCGTTTCGAAGCCGGCTACCACCATATACGGCCGATGAAAAACGCCTCGCACTCATCCGCGCCGACCATTTTCGGCGGACGACTTATTTTTTCACGATTTTTTTTCTCGACGCCCAAATATCGCAGGAACGCCCCGAATCGACAGAGTTTTTCTTTTGTTCCTTCCATGCTCATAAATATTTTTTTTAGAGCCGAACTTCGATTTTTTCGGACCGGTAGTGGCCCGGTTCGTATCCGCGAGCGACTTCCTTATACGACATGGAGGAACTCGATTGGTCTATCCACCTCATGGGGGACCCGTGGGTTGGACCTATCCATCTGTTGCCGGATAATGGTGTTGCTGAATTATTGTTTTGTTGTTCTCGATGTAGTTCCCCTCATAGAGAGAGCACGTTCGAAACCATTGCACCAGCTAGGTCTTCGGGTACGTATCTTATTATTTGTACGTGGGCTCGTTGCTTAGTAGGCGTAATAGTGCCCAATCAAAGGTCAACTGAAATTTCGTCATCGGGTGGTTTATTGCTTCCTTCGGACCAGAGAAATCTTGTCGTAATCGATTCAATTGCTTATGAATGAACACCAGCCGTGATTTTTCGCGGCGATTTTCCGAGGCGTCTGAGCAGTTGATGATTATTGTATGTGAATTTTATTGAGTATTCATGATAATTTTATACTTCTATTTTATCTTATATATAATCTATGAATTGAATATTGAATTAATTTTCAAACGATACATATTGCGTCGTATTTCAATTATCAAAACGCAGTATTTTTTCATCCAATTATAAAAAATTCCTAATCATTTTGATTTGAAAAAATCCATTATCCTTACAATCATATTGAACTCATCAAAATTTATTACAAATAAGACCTTGCTCAAAAAATATTGAAAAATCAATCTCAATCATATTATAAAAAAATAAAATGTATCCTTCAAACGACTTTGCAATCCGAAATCGAACAATAAAAATAAATATAAATCAAAGGTGCATCGTACGTGTTTCAACATGCACCTTGGAAGCTCCATTTCTGAAGCGAGCAAGTCGTCAACATATCTCGACAATCGATCAAAATTTTTATATTATAATGTGTTCCTTGACCGCAATGCTAGTTACTTCTATACGTAACCGTCTTAATTTAAAAAGAAAGCAAAATCGTCGCATTAGCATTGCCGAACTGGTCGCCGCATTTGGCCATACTGTGGGTGTACGCGCCTATGAAAATTATTAATCGCACTTCATCCCATTTTCGAAGACCTCTTAAAATTCAGACACGAAAAAATATGTATGTATTATTTATACGAATAAAAAGACTTTTGTGAGAAAAAAATCGAATCACAATAGTCGCTTTGTTGTTGCGTCGTCATTTGATGCAAGTCACAAGTACAAAAAGCTTCCTACATCCAAAACGGGCCGCGTTGCAAATCGGTCGTTTAGTTCGTTTTTTCATTTTGGATTTTATCTAGTAAATGTGTTAAATGTAATAAAAGATTATATAAATACGCAATATATTTTTATTTATGAATTTCCTGTTATTCTCATCATCATAAATCACATACATCCTTTTTTACCGAATAGCGGATAGCAATAAATAGAAATAATTAATTAACGCAAACGCAACACTTTGACAAGTTTTTGACAGTTCTTTTATATTTATATGAAATCTTGAGATTTCATAATGCTTTTTCAACAGTAAATAATTATGTTCGATGCATTGTGTCATCGTGTTTTCGGTGTTAATATTTATTATTTGTGAGACGCGAACACTTAGTTAAAACTATTCAATTTAAGCAGTATTTTTGAATTATTAATGTAAATACGTATACATATATTTGAAAATCAATAATAATGTTTTAAATAAATATTTTAGAATAACTTCGCCTAAAGATGATTAAAAAACTATTAGAACAAAGACGACAGTTCTCAAACAAAAATACTAATGTATTGAAAAATCTGAAATATATTTTTTCAGAAAAAAATTATGATCTTTTTCTAAATTTAACAAATTATTCATACGCAACATTTCAATTCTCATTCAAAATGGCGCCACGCAATCTCGCACCAACACAACATTCAAAACCAATTATCCCCCACAAAACATCCGATTTTCCGCAATTTTATCAACCGAAAACAAACTCCAGACCCCTCACTATGTCTCGACATTCAAAAAGTTTCAAATTTTATCGAAAAAATGCCGATTGAGAGCAGTTTCTTGGCGGTGTGGTAGCCGTGTTTGTTCGGTCGGCGTGTCGTAAGAGCTCGGCGTGGGACGTCCCCATAGCGGACCGTCCAAATAAGGACATACCAAACGATCCGAGACGACAAACATCTCCGTTTTTTATCTTCAGCCGTATATTAGGCCTCTAACGGACGACAAGCAAAGTTTGGGCATGATCGGGCCGAGGCTGCTATATGAAATCATCACCTAGAAATACGTAGTGACGAGGGCAGAAAGAAAAGCCGGAGAAGTGGTGCGGAAAATGTGCGTGGAAATCGTATAAATTGGATGGTGAATGTATGATTTTCGATCCAAAAGAACTAAAGTCTTCTTTCATAACGAAAAAGTTCAAACAAAGGAAAATCTTTTTCTTTTTCTCAAAAGAAATTATTTCGTTTCCAGATTATTTAATTCGTATCTGGAAATTTGTAGGTTTTCTTTCTATAAATACATAAATTTTTAAAAAGTTAATCTAGTAATGAAATTTGGTTGGAAAAATTACATAAAAATATTGTTGAATAACTTCTTATAGTGAATTTTTTTATTACTTGATTGCATAATATTCAAATAGAAGGTCTAATATTAATATTTTATAACTCTATGATCTTAATATTATACTTATATTAGTGTAAAAATTACGCCATTTTTTACCGTCGTCATAGCTTTTTATCCTGATGAGAGTTATTCACAACGTAATCATCGATAACGTAATCATTTTCGAATTCACGTCACACAACTTTTACGTCATACAAACGTACGCTTAATAATTTAACTCACAGTTATCCTTTTATGCAAACGTTTACTTTTCACATCCCAGTATTTTTCGCGGAAGTTAATAGGCAAAACAAATCTATGTAAAATTCATCAAACTGTCACTAAATTCTCAAAAACGGTCGTTTGCGGTCGGTTTGTTGTGTTAAAAAGTTCAGTGGCTTCGCAACCACAACGCGTTATACGTGTGGGAAAACCACAAAAAAACATGTGTTAATTTAGTTCATTAATACTTTTCCCCGTTTTTTTATAAACAGGATAATCGTATGGAAGCATCACATTATGTAACTCACTTTTCGCAATGAAATTTTTTTCAGACATATCAATATGATTAAAAAATAGATTCGGCTCAATTTCAACACCGTTTGCCAGTTTCTAGTTCTAATATCTCGAATCCGATCGTTTCAGCGGATCAAAATCGCCCACACTGCGCAATAATGCAATTTTTTCTAATCTCCGAGTACAGAGATAATGGTCGTTGAACACCGTCCAAAGTGTTTAATTCGAAATCATAACAATGTTTCGTTTTTTTGCGTCTGCGCGCTTAATGGCGCGCGCGAAAATATAACGCGATTTATTAAAGAGCAAAACAGAGATCGCGCACGATATAACTCATTCTTAATAGCGTTTCCGATTAGTTTGATACATCTTGGCGGAGGTACGGAAAACTTCGCCTCCGACCACCGCTTTTCCGGCCTCGGAAAATGTATTTTTTTTATATATATTTTTCGCAGCACCGAGCCGCGTTTCTGGAAACGTCCGAACGCTAGCACAGAAATAAAATCGGTCTATGTAGTATCGGTGGCGGTCTGCAAATAGATCGTGGCGACTTCGTGGGTCTTTCTGACTAAAAATAGATCCGGGGAAAAACAAGAAAACAATAGTGAAAATCAGTCGGAAAAAAAGTAGCAGACGAGTGTCTGGCTGTCTTTGTTTTCAACACATTCTTCGTGCTGAGGACGCTTTTCCGAGAATGGGTTGTTTATTGGGAAATTGATCGAACTTGCACGTGAATCGTTCTCGTATAAATAGTTGGTCTCTTGTTTACATTAAGGTTTATTTATTGCACAGTGAAAACGGCCGGAATATATCGAAATAATTTTGTGATTTGTATTAAATTATCATAATTTGAACATTGTTATGATTGCAATATTTGTCACCTCTTCTGTGGATATGAATTGCAAATTTTCTTTGGTAACATTGCTTTTCGTGTTGTTGAGACGTAAATTTCTTCCGTGTCCCTGTAAAAGGAAATAACCATTTACTTAACTTGTAATCCGATTTCAACAATATTCATGTATTATAAAAAACTTTCGATATTTGATCTTTAAAAACAGTATAATATAATATTTCGTACTATTATTTGTATCTCAAGTGTACCAATATCAAAAAAATCCTAAATTATCAACTTATATTCTTACACAGTATCATATAATATTTTCACACAATAAAACAACTACGCATAAGAGAAAATAACTAAAAAGTCCGAATCTCGAAACACTTAACACATCACCCAACAAACGCGTGGCGGCTATAAGCGGCGACCGCAAACAAAATACCGCCACGACGCGCGATCAACAATAAAATCCCCAATACACACGCGACATTAACACAATATCATAAACGTGCATACGTGAAAAAAGCTAATTGCACACCGTCTATTTGCGGACACCGTCGAGAAAAAGTTTGGCTCGAGCTTGCGTGAGTGGCTTCCACAAATAGCTCGCAAAACTCTTTCGGACGGGAGTATTCCGGGCCAGAAAATCTCTGGCACACGAAAAAACCTCCAGTTCGGGCCGAATCGATATCGAAAAAGCTCTAAACAAACGGAAAATCGTGAACTTGCTGCTTATCGAATTGTTGACCGACGCGCTATTTCGGCGACTTACGAAACGGCTATTTTCACCCGCTAGTATTTACTATATCGCGTTTCTTTCGGTTCGAATCGATGTTGTGGCTATTTCTGCAGCCCTTTTTTGTATGTCTATTTTCGACAGGGAATGTGTGTCAGTGTCGGGGAATTAGCCGTCAATTGTCCGTTTATTTGCTCGTCGATTTTATTATCTCGTTTCGGTTCGTTTGCAGTTCATTCATCGGTAAAGTAAAGTCTGCAACGCGTGCATGCGTTGAGATAACGTGCTAAATTCGATAATATACCCGCCGATATCGCGTTATTTTTGTCGTTACACATATCCGTTTTATCGGCCGATAAGTCGGATGTGGATGGATTGTTGAGTGCTCGAAAAATTACTACCGGAGCTTTCAAAATCGAGAAGTCAATCATTTGAAAATTTCGATTTATTCATATTTCAAAATTAACCAATAAACATTTAAAATAAATCGTACTTGATTTGTCATCGAAAATCTAAAAAAAAACTACACAGTCTAAGTTCAAACATATCAAAACATTCATACATAAAAAAATCACTAAAGACAAACACCTCACCCACAAAACGCCAAAGATCAACAAACTCGAAAATCGACAAAAACCACAGCCGTAAACGACAACCATCACAACAACAACAAAACAACAGCTGACCGTACCCACGGGAGAGCCCGCCTCGCAAACCCACCCCCGCAGAGTTGCGCAACCGAGCACGTGGCCGTCCACGCACGTGGGGGTCGTCGAGAGGAAAACCCGCGTGGTCAACGGCCCATGGCGGCGGGGGCGCAGCCCCGGGGGCGTAGGCCCGGTCAAGGAGACTACGTCACGCGGCGTCACTGATACGTCTGCGGACTACGCCTCTGCTTTGCGAGTTGGGGGCTCGGCTGTGGAGGAGATTTTTCGCGTGTTTTGTTGAGTGGATGTGGGTTTCGGATTGTTTCGTTCGATGATGTGTGGTGGACGATGTGCGTGTGGATTTGTTGTGGTTCGGAGGTCGGAGAGTTTCGGGGGAATTGTGGTGTTTGATGTAGTGTGGTTTGGGAGTTGATAAAAACTTGGAATTGTCTCTAGTTTGAGCTTTTGGTGGATCGTTTATGTTTGAAAGAAGCGAAGAGGGAGAGGGAGAGGGGGGTATAAGCCTAGTTTAGTTGGTTGTGATTTTGATTTTCAACTACTTGAATATTCAGAGCGTTGTAAAAGTAAGTCAAATTTAGCAGTAATTTAAAATATGAATCAAGTACGATAAATACCATTTGACAATAGAATTTCTTAAAATGACTTTTAAAATATTATACTTTGAAACATATAAACTCAAAGTACTTTATAAAATTTTTATTTAAATAAAAAAAATAAATGAATCACACAAACTCACTCACTCAAAAATCACAATTACAGTTCAACAAAATAGATTTTTTACCAATTATATAACTCAAAAGCATTCACGAAGATTTTTTCGTCTCACTTTGCGATACTTTGGACTTTTACAACATACGTACAATCCACTTAACCTTCAACACCTTGAACCTTTTATCATACATATCGATCGTTCTAATCAAAATAATCAATGCCCTTTTTCATCATAAAAATCTTATCGCCGGCAATACAATACGCATCAAACCGAAATGGCCAATAAAGCGATCATCCCACAATCGAATCAAAAGTGCAACACATGTGCAAAATGACGCCAATAAACACGATAAAACATGACGATGGAATATATTTAAATATAATAATCTGGCATTATTGTGTCACGTTGCAATGACGAAAAACCGATTAGTTGACGGGCGCGATTAATAGTTGATCGCATAAACGCGCTTTGAAAACGCGCAGATAAGGGCGCGTACGTACTTCAGTTAATTCCTTTCGCGCTGATCTGAAATAACGTCACTTCAGACATCCTGAAAATGATGAATAAATTCGCCTATCTTTGATGTTTAGTGCAAGTCGATCAATCATTGACGATGACGCTCGTTTTCGCAGTGCGCCATCGGTGTACATGTCGTAGTTGTTTTTGACTGGTTGTTTCTTGTTTTATGCTTGGTATGAAATCATTTTCAGAATATAAACGTATGATTTCATATGCATTTTTCTGAAAAATATTTGTTATCGAATAATAAAAAAAAATAATTCACTGATGTATTTGAAATTTGAATAAACTTATATTGAAATACCATTAGATAACAATTGTAAAAAATCATTACTGTTCTTATATGGAAATTTTACGAAAGAATAAATAAATTATTTATTTAGCGGACATTCAACATTCTTCTATAAATTTTTTCCAAAAATTTGCGTTGTCAATCAATATACACCCCTATATAGTAATAACTATTGCATAATGCATATTTATTCTAAGTATACGTGTTCACTAACGTGCTAACCATAAGAAAAAATAAAACTCATTATAATTTAACACGTTAGGTGCGGTACGGTGTGTCGTGTAAAACACGCCTAGGTTGAGTTCACACTCCATACAAATCCGATGTTTGTTTATGAATTAAACCTTTCTATTTGAATCACGCGTCCGCATTCGGGATGAAGTGTCGTTTTGAAAATATCCATAGCGTGAAAAACAGCTCAGCGTGAATCAGCGAGGAAAAGTGCCAGTGTTGTAAGCTTAGAAGCGATTTTCCTCGAGAATTTTCCGATGCCAGCTAAGACGCGCGAGTCGAAAGACTGTTTGGCATCGTTTTGCTTTTGTTACATTACATTATTATTAACTCAGATGATTCACATGGAACAAATGTTACGTATTGTGAAAATTTTCAGAATAATCATCGTATCTATTTGAATTATACATACCATAAAATTGTCGACAACCTACAACCCATTAAAGATTCACAAACAACATTCGCTTCACATAATTAACGATTTCCAACATACGCAAAACTCATTTCAATACCGCAACAACCTGATTACCCAACAGCACATCGAATCCTACGCAAACACCAAAAACGACCCAAAGCGAAAACGAAAAACCCGAAAAATGTCAACTGGGCCCGCGTCACAGATTTCCACGTCACCTTAGCGTTACGCGAACCCGAAATTGCACAACGGCGTGCAACACTTGCAACAACGTTTCCCGATCATCCCGTTTAATTATATTCGAGTAACCGTTCCCGAATTAGCCAATGGGAATCGAGTGGGCAACGGTCGCTCTATATATCCGATACGAGTCGAAGGTGAGGTGGCCAAATATAAACCGCGCGTTACTCACGTGTCCGTTGCGTCACTAGTATTATGTATTTATCGGGTGTATTTTGGTTTTTTCGGCTGCATGCGACTGTAATAGCTCGGTTTCGTTTTCGTTTTTGTTTTTCGCCAGAGTCGCATTCCTCGGCGATGAGGAGCGGCCGCTTTTCGGGTTGTTTGTTATCGCCGGGTTTGTTGTGTTGCGGCCGCTGAAGATTTTTATCGTGTGCTTTTTCAGACGGTCGGTGGAGCGTTGACTCTTTGTTGTGCGGGCTTAATTGGCGCTTTCGATGTTTTCTTCGGTGCTGATGTATTTTAGTTTCTTTTGTTCGAATAGATTTTCATTGTGACGAATCGTGCTAGTGTACTTTTTTATATGAAAATAGAAGTTCAAACTTTTAAACTGTGATCGTATATTGTTGATTTGAATTCAAATTTATTTAACTCTTCAAACTCTTTGAATTTTACCATTTTCTCATCACTATATAAAAATATCTATGCTTTTGATGTTACATTGGAAAATCTTGTCCTGTAAGTACATATAATCCTCTATTTATCCGGTTCTGAAGTAACACGGTTCGAGGAAGAAGGTCCAATTTTTTACACGGTTTTTTTCATTTTAACACGGTATGAAAAACATGTATTATTTTGCCACAATCGTAAGATTCAATGCAAGCCAGTATACTGTTATAATTATATGTATGTAATTATAGTTCTTAAATAAAATAATATCGATGTTTTTTTATGATTTAACATTCCGATTTTTTTTTCATATTACAAATGTTTTATAAAGTACGTTTGCATGAAAGATCTATCCAAATATACTGATGAAACCTATTTCTAATTTTTCTATGATCATCATAAATTTTTTACACGGTAGTCACTGAAACGTGTAAAAAAAGGATTGTGCGTACAAATTATACACAAAAACATATGATGAAAATTCTATAAACTTTATTTAAAATAATATATAGGTACTGCCAAGAAATATTATTTAATTAATGATAATTAACGTCATATTTTAAATATTTATAACCTCACTTTTCCGTATATAATCATATCATTAACAAAACAAAATCATGAATGAATTCCGCAATTTATTCTAATATTCAAAGTGAGTTGCAAATATAATTGATTTTCAACAACGTCACTTATCACTATGCAAATTGAAATATTACTGAAATCATTTATTACTATAAAATTATTATAATAAGCACATGATGCAAATATATTCTAAGCACAGATGCAGTTTACCATTCCCAACGTTCTGTAATACTTGTTGTATTTGTTTGAAAAACTAGATTGATTTTGTTTACAAAACGTCATTCACACTCACGATCAGTCTGCATCTTATCGGAATCGGTTTCAAAATACAATGAAACTAGCAAAGTGCACATTTCGAATCGATCGGTTTCGTTTACGTGTCCTCAATTGAATTAGCCCGTTCGGAGTGTGAGAGAGGTCATCGTCGAGCGAAAATTGATACAGTTCGAAATTAAACGACAAATTAAATTGATTAAGAACATACACACACGGACTTGTACGGCACACCAAGTGGGTTAATGATAATTGAGAGCGACGACGAGTGACAAATGTCACAACTCGCAGAACACGCTCTTATTGTTTTGTCTGAACACTAAATGAGCGCCAATGTCCGTCAACGAACGCAGAAATCCGTTGAAAAATTGCAAAATCATCGAAATACAAACATTTTTAAGTGATATAATTACGAAATTGTTGAGAAATAATCTTATCGTTAGAAGCAATGTAAATAAAATCGGACAATTTCTCTATGTTACTCTTAAAATAATCAAAAATTTAAACTAAAATATATCTCAAATTATATTTACATACATAAACTTTCAAATTTCATTTCAAAAATCAGCAAATTCCACACGCTTTTCCGCATGCAATTGTCGAAAGTTCGCGCGCGCGAAGAAGCGGCATCAAAGGCTGCGATTCCCCGCAGCGTTCCACCCTTTGGTCAAATGGTAAAAGGTGCACATTCCTGGCACACAGACCATATGTTCGAGCGGTCATTCATCGAACTATATTTAACAATGAGTGAATCGGGCGAGGACGCTTCTGGAGCGCGTGGGGCAGCGCCGAAATAGACCCGATGTTTTGGCGTGCGTGACGCAAGCGGACCTGTTGCGTTGGCCCCAATTAAGAATTCGTTTTGCACGTAACCGACGATCGCCGCAAATACGTATCGGGTGACCGGGAAATTCGAAAGTAACCCCCTGAAAAAAACCCCTGGACATTAACCCTCTTTTGCAAGTAACCCTCCGGACTTATAAACCTCCCATGCAAAAACTTTCGCCATGATTCAAAACAAGTATTTTATATAAATTTTCACAATAAAAAGTTGATTTTTAAATATTATTTCCATTGGGTGTTAATGTATGAAGGGTATTTGTCATGGGTGTATGTGTCCATATATCCTGCTAGAGTATATGTTGTACTTAGAATCTTTGCGACATACAATAAACAAAAGCTTTCAACATTCTTCATTTGACCATTTAAATTTTTCAGAACAATTTTTTTTTTACTAATGAAAATTCTTTAATATCACATCGAATCGAAGCATGGCATTTGATCGAATGATTATTCTTCGACATATCATCGTTCACAATCATTTCTCGATCGTCTTTCCGATATCGAAAATTCAACATTCCACGAACACCACCGACCCGATCTGAACGACCCGCCATAATCCCCATCGAACCACACCAGAAACCGAACACCACAACCTCGAACGACCTTGAGTACCTCAACATCGACCCAACCGTCCGGCACATAGAAAACGCACAGCGGAATTAGCCGCGAATGATTCACGCCGCAGATTCGCGCTCTAATTCCGGCCGCGAGTGACGTCCGAAATGCGGCCGATATATTTTCGGCGTCGATCCATCGATCCTCCTGAGCGCATTCCTCGCATATATATAATACATAGCCCAGAAGCTGCCAGATATCTTGGAGGGAAGCTGCGAGGAAAGTCCGATGGAGCGTTCCTCTTTGTCGTTCGCGAGCCGCGTCACGCTACGTAACGGCGATGACGCCCGATGGCCGGACACCCCCGCAAAACGGCGGGATGTTATTTAATTTTGGCTATTTTCAGGCGTGACCGTTTCGTTTCGACGATGGTGGAAGCCGGGTGTCGGATGGTTTCTGATCTTTCGGACTTTCGGGCCGGTTTGTTTGAATCGATGGGAAATCTCGGTGTGATGCGCGTTTGATCTGTTGAACCTTGCTCAAGATCATGATCAAATTTTATTTTTGTGACTTTGATCTGTGAAAATTTTTTACTTTGATCTGTCGTATACGAAAACCACTAATGGTTTCAGTCTCGCTGAACGCTCCTGTTATCGTCGAGAATCGAAGTTAATAAGTTCCTGGTCTGTAAATTTATGTTTGTTAAGGGTGGATCTAGTATTCAAACTCAGATAGCCTTTTCTTATAAAAACATTAGTTAATCCATCCAATTACAATAAAATGTCAGAACTTTCGATTTATTTCGGAAAGGTTTCTTATGATGATAATGATTTTGATTATTGATAATATTTTACTTTGTTCCGTCATATAAGAAAATTAATAAGAATCATTATATTTTATGAAAATATTTAAAATTAGCATATAAAATCTAATCATTATAAACTTCATGAAAATATACACAAGGCTCAAAGCTTATTTATATACCTTTTGTCATATTAGCGATATTAATTCCAACCAGTCTTTTGTGCATAAACGTCTTATGAAAAATCCTACTTTAAAATTGCATTATGCGAAAGCCTTCCTTCTGCATGTTTAGAGCTTCCTTACAGAAGATATTATCTGCGCAACACACGTGCATACAACAATGACTCGAACGGCGTATTATTAGAACTGCAGCACAATATGCGCAGCATTTCCTCATCGAGAAAGCTTCCATCAATTTCGAAAAGTATCATAAAATAACTTCATCCGACCTTTTTTAGACAATTTTACGTAAAATTCGTCACAGAATGAAATTACTATTCGGTAAACGTCGGTCGGTTCGTTGCACCACAACAACCGTCCCACGCCCAATGGTCGGCGCTTTCGACTTCGTACCTACATAATACGTATTGTAAACACTCTCATGATCGTACAATTTGTACAATAACAACGGTCGATGATGAAAATCGTCCTCAAGTCGTAATAGTTCCAAAAAATCGTTTGCGTAATCACTTCGTAAGGGAATGTTGACGCAACGCAGCCGATATTTACGTTTTATCGCATTACCGTGTTTATGTGATATTTTCGATGGGAATACGTTTATTTTTTTCATAATACGACTGTTTTTAAGGTTTGTGAAAACGAGGACGAATTGTTTTATTTATTTTGGTTGTGTTGAGTTGAGTGCGACGTGACCGAATGCACGAAACACTTTTCCAGTTACAACGTTATATGGGTCAAACCTCCTGTTGAATTCTGTAGGACTGCAATAAATTTATATCTTGCTTAAGCGGCTGAAAGATATTAAATTTATATATATAGGATAATTTCATCAAATTGTGAAATCAAAAACATACTTGATGCATGTATACGTAATCGAAAATAGCATTATTTCAAATCAACAGAAATAGTTTTATTAGATTTTGTGCAGATCGTAAAATCGTTTATTTTTTATATGTTAAATACTTGATTTGATTTATTCATTAAATAGTTGATAGTTTGACCTTGTTGGATTCTCGCATATAATTGAAGTTAGGCTACATATGGCAATCATTAAATTGATATGATTATTTATCTAAAAATAATTTCAGTATTTAATTTAAAAAAAATTCTTTTATTATCATATACTAGTATATAAGCCCGATGTTAATAACATCGACTGTGGTTTTTTTAAGAAACAGAAAACGATAAAATGTGAAAACCCGATTGTGTGAACCCGAAATGTGTACCCGATTTGAATATTTAATATTTAATTAATAAAACCTTTTGGTTTAGTTCATTTGTTATTTTTTTGTGACATATAGGAAAAGCCAGAAGCGGAGGCTACCCGATGCCCGTACTCGATTTGAATATATTTAATATTTAATTAATAAAACCAGTTCATTTATCATTGTCACAATTACGACATATGTAAATGTAAAGCCAGAGGCAGTACGTAATAAGCATCATATTGTAGACGTTAACTGTATACGCATATATAAAGACCATATTCGCGAAAAAGCGTCATCGAACAGACGAACACACAGAAATCCGCTATTATATATAGGGGATACGCACCAACGAAGAAAAATTTGTATTTCAGTGAACGTTAAGTAAATAAAATATAAAATTTTACATATTAGTAAGTTGTAGAATAAACATTGAAAACTGAAATCTGAAAAGTTTTTCGTATCCGTTCATAAATTTTCCAGGAATTAAAAAAAAACTCATTTACTTTTTAAATCAAGAATAAGAAAAAGTATAGAATTTTCCCAAACATAAAATGCAATATAACAAAATAAACCCAAACACCCGACCCAAACATCCGCCGAAAGAACCGTCCGCCGCGAAAAACCTGAAACAAAACCATCTCCGAGCGCGAGCTTTCCGCGAGCTTTCCGCGAACTTCCGCCTAGAAAAGCGCCGCTCTCCGACTGCGACCGCCGCCGCACGCACACACAAACACACGCAAACACGGGGAGGGGGCCCCGCCGCCCCCCACCGGGAGTCCTCGGGGGGGGGAGGGAGGCGGGTGGGCGTTCCGGGAGGCGGCCCCTCCCCCCGTGACGTCACCCGCCTCCACGCGATTGGCCGGCGCGAGGCGCGCGCCGCTACCAAATATGGGACAGCGCGCTGGCCATTGATAAAGGCGGACGCGAGCGCGCGCCCGCACAGTGCCGCGGCGGGCGGCGCGCGCGATACACGTTTCCTCCTAAACGCTTAAGCGGACCTACACTCGCAACTCGCGCGCGATTCGATTCAATATACAATCGGAACTGTGCAAACACGACGGCGCTGTTTTTGATCCCGCTGGGCGCGCGGCCCGAACCCGAGCAGGTCGTGCCGGCGCCCCATCAACACCATCACATAGCTTCTCAGCAGACAGCAGCCATGGTCATGGACGCGCTCGAGCTGCCGCTATCCGCCCACCTGTTATTGGGAGAGCCTCCGCCGCAACCCCACGCCCCTCACATGCCCCACGTGTTGGGGTTCGACTGCTTGTACAGGCAAGGGGGCGCCCCGGACCCCCCGGAGCCCCCGGAGCCCAGGGGCGCTCCCGACACCACTTTGCACACCCCTGTCACCACGGCCGCGGACGCGCCGAGCTTTTTCGGCGACTGCCCCCTCACCGTCGATCCTCCGCCTATTTCAGGTAGATCGAAGATTCGATGTGTGTTGATTGTTGGATGTCGATGCTGTTGTGTGACGTCTCGGTGTTATCTTGATCGCGTCGGTGGGTCGTTTCGGCGAGAGGACGATGACGTTCGGATGTACGCACGCGTATGACATTTGTAAACAGATCGACGGTTTTATCTGTGTGCCATTGAATTGTTTATCCATGTGTTTTGGCGGTAATAGTATAAATTTGCACATCCGTGTTTAAATGTCAAACAAATGTGACTTTCGCATAATATTGAAACGTTGAGTGATTTCGATTTTAATTTATTCTCTATTCAAACGTCAATTTGGTCTCATTGTCAGTGCATGATTTATTTTTCAATAATATTATTTAGAAAACACTCGAAATTGAATTGATTGATTAGTGAATAAATTTTAATGGAAAAATATAGTACGATCCGTATGTTTGAAGCATCGCCTCATAAAATACTCATGACTCATACAATAGCATCGCAGCATCCTAGAGCGCAAACGCGCCAATATGTGCGCAAGTGAATTTAACACCGAATCTGTCATATAAATATAATCAAATGTATGTATAATTAACAAATGTACGTGCGGCGGCTGCGCGTCAAAACGCATCGCGCCGAAAGAGCGATGCATTCGCGTTTTCTACCGTGTTTGTTCCACTTATAAAAAAATATGTCGGTTAAATTTGGTAGTCGAAGTAAAAGTGCGTTCCCACACTACTATTTTTTTTTTTATTTTCACTGTCGAAGAAAATACGTTGTACTGTACAGTACGTGAAATGTCAAGTCTCGAACGCGCGGGCAAATATTGTGTTTGGCCACTTGACGCCGCGTGTCAACAACGTCTCGGCTCATACGTATATGCATGCACAATATATACGCTCGTATGAATGTTAATACAGATATGTGTACCGACGTGTGTACAGATAGACAGACGGACGGACAGATAGACATACGGTCGCCCTATGGCCCGCAAATTAACCCAATCATGCCCGCACCGGGCCGGGGGCAAAAGGGTAATTATATTAAATTAACGACTTCGGTCGTCTCGGCTCGCTCTGAAACACTTCCTCGCTTTTTCCCTCGATTGTGTGTGTATTTTTTTTCTTTGAAATTTAATTATTCGTCGTTTTTTATGTGTAATTGGTTGATTGCTTTTGATTTTATCAATTATGTGAGAAAAAATTTCCGTATTTTTTTCTATCGAATCATATTGCATTTATTTATATTCATATACATTAAAAAATGTGCAAAATAAATTTATGATAATATACCAAATTGCATTTTTCTAATGTAATCAAACGCGATACAAAATCTTCCACGCTCACGATTAACATTATTTAAACACGTTATTTTACTCCCGTTCAAAGCTCGCTCATTGTCTATTCGTTATTTGTACAGAACATTAAGCTCTCACTTTTCAAATACGCGCGTACAAGACATCAAAAGCCTTCATACCACCGCGTTAAAAGTAATACATTTATGTGAAAATCCATTCACGCGTTACGAATATAATACGAAGACGTATCACTAGCACGAAATCGAGATAAACCTTCGGTACAATAACACGCGTACCCAAGAACAACAGGTTGTTAAAGCGAAACCGATCGACACGGCAAAAATGTCGAAATATCGAGTTTAAATTTGAAATATGAACGCGTCGAACAAATAAAATCCGAAACGAACGAGCCCTTCTCGATACAGTGGCGTTTGTTTGCTCATCACTCTTGCGTTGTTTGCCCACAGTACGTTGGAAGCTTCAATTACGCGGCGTTTTCACGAAATATTGTTAACCGGTCAAGATAAATACTTTGGATGTATTCAAAAATTGACACATCATAATATATATTATAAATGATTCGAATTAAAAACGAAAATTCAACAAAAATATTGACTCGACATGAGATCAGATCGATCGATGATATAATAGTAAATATTGCGATTTAATTGATTTTTTTAGAAACAGAAAACACTAAATATATATAAATAAACGTATAATAGCGTTAAATAAATAATAATCACCGCTTTAATCAAACAATTGAACCGTTGACTCTGCGCGTTCGTCAAATTGGTTAATGAAGCGCTTTATGTGGCGCTTCGGACGTTTCGCTATCAATCCTAATTAAATAATCGCCTCGGTCGCCTTTATTTGTTTATTTATTTATTTACGCGCGTACGGTTAAATATATGTTGCGTGTAGAAGCACGAGGGCATATAAAGCGATATTTCAAAAGAGATATACGACAATTTTACGTCTCCTATCAAATTCCGCTTCGATTTATGGCGCGTTGTAAAATATCGACGCTTAAAAAAACGCCACTAAATTTTTTTACGTGTATGTGTGTGTTTTAAAACTGTATGTTTACCTTTCGGATTTTTTATTACTTTTAATAAAATTGAAATTTACGCTCCTTTAATATTGCACAACAAAAGACGTTTTTATTCTGTGAAAAAACCCGATTTTTCCAAGACAACACACAATTTGATCTGTCGATTTTTTTTTTTAAATCTTTAACCTTTTCATAATGCGAAAAATGCATTCGCAATGGGAAAAAACCGAATTGTGCAAGCGTTTAAAAAATTCAAACTTATGCTAATGTTTTCAAACGATTTCGCACGAGTTTCAAAATTGGCCATTCATACGACGCTGCAGAGCAAAATTGCTCAATCGTGTGCGCAATTGCGCACGCATAATATGCGCATACCTCCACCTGAGATGTTCACATCGTGACCAGGCAATAAAGGAATCCGCTCACGTACCCGGATTGAGCGCCCCTGCAATCGTCAAGATTCAAATCTCGGCTGCGGATTACGCTTTCCCGCCATATCCAGCATAAATTTTCGAACGCATAAAAAAATCATTATCACGAAGTCGGCGCCCTTTGTTGCGGAGCCTCTACGCCACTGTTTTAATGTTTTGCATATTATTTTCGAATTAAGTATATGTGCGTTTGTGTAAAAGATAAAAGATTAATAAATCTTATGTTTTAGCGGTAAATTATAGTTTTTGCCGTAGCGAGGTGGTATAAATTTAAAAATGTTTTGTAAACGCTTCCGTTTTGTGATCACATAAAAATTAAGATTCATAAAATTACGTAAGATTGAACAGTTAGAATATTTGAATATTTTTTACATGCTTAAAGTGCAATATATAATAGTTTATCAAACAAAACAGATTTTTACATTATAATATTTATTGAAATGATGATTTGATAAAATTATAAAACAAACGTTTTTACAAACTTTTTTGGTACTTTAATCACTTCACTGTTGTAAATATTAAAATTTATAAATAAAACCCAACATTTACCAGGACTTTCAAATTAATATGTTCAATTCAAAATAATAATTCAATTTATTCATTGGAAAAAAAGCTCTTATAGATAGATGGAATGATTCGATACTTCGAAGTGTTCAGTTTCAATTTTTTTAGATTTTATTCGGTATACATAATACGTATTGTACGTGAGCTTTTGTATCCCGTGTGGCAATTGATTAAGGGGCACACGCCGCTTCAATTGATTGCATTAAATTAATGTCGAACACGATAATGTGTATCGATAATGTTGAGGAAATATAAAGCAAACAGCGGGTGGCAAAACTGGTCCCAACCTCCTTTATAATATTATATTTTAATATATTATTATGCGTGCGCGTCTTACCCGTCCGAAGTTCTGTTATTATTCCCGGCGATAATCTAAAAAGCAGATGCGCAACATGGTTTTTCGAGACTTTTAACGGCCGTCGGGGATCCAAATACGAAAAAAATCATAATCAGATAAATCAATCGGATCCGTTGCGTTGAAAAGTTCCCGAAAAATAATTCATTCCGCACGTCGACTTTCACAAAAGCGCAATAAATAATAAAGCGTATGTCTTATCTTGATCACGTCGATAATGAAACCTATGCATACATTAAATTTTAATACAAATGCGACATTCAATTTATTATCGCCATATCTCTCGATCTATCGATCTGTATTAAATAAAATTTCGTTTAGTCATTCTAACACCTCGTAGACGTTTTTCCCAAAGAATTTTCCTTATAGGAAATTCGTGATCCATTTTCAGGCGATTGTTCTCGTAGGTCAGTTGCACTCGTTATGCAATTCAGTGTTTATTTACGGTTTCGTGTTTACGATCGTTGGAGACCTGTTGTTGTAGGCGGCCTTGTTGTGGGCGGCCGCCCCCGCCCTGAGGCCGTGGCCTTAACCCCGAAACGGGGACCGAACCCGACAATGCTGTGGGTTCATGGAACCCTTTTCTCGTCTGAGGACGTTTTTGACATACGAAAGGGAAAAAATAATCGGCGAAAGTCCAACGGGACGATCTGTGTTTGCAGTTCATGATTCACTACTGTTTGGAATGATGTAATGCTTCGCGTTTGCGCATATGAAAAACGCTCGGAAAACGAATTTGATTAATTATTACCTCGTTTTTTCTTTTTAATGTGACAGTTGACACATTGGTTCTAAAAAGAAACTATTAGTCATGAGGTGTATGAGGTTTTCAATGATAATGTATCAGTGCGGTGTAATTGCGCTTTGTTTATGTTGCGATTTCGTGCAGTCGATCGAAAAAGTTTATATAACATCTTGTGGAGTTGTTAACGATTGTATTTTATGGTGTGTGTTGCCGATGTGATAATGAGCGTATACGCATTGAAATATACTGCGTATGAAATGAACACTAGTATAATCATAAAAATATGATGATCATAATGGTCTTGACAAAATACGACGCGTTTTAAAATTATTAGTCCGTTAACATCTCGGAAGGTTGTGCATCTAACACTTGGCATTTAACAATGACGCGTCATTTCTCTTCGGCAATGGGAATCTCTCGTTTTCGAAGTGACTTCTTCAACATTTTTCAAAACAAAAAAATATTAATAAAAACACACACAATAAAACATAATCGCATCGTAACCGCAGTTTATGAGTAACATGAGCCGTTAAACGTGAAGTGATTATCAAGTGTCCTTCTTGGATCTCTCTTCAGCATCTCCGGAGCCATGACGCCATACGTTATACGAATATGTCTTCGGAGAGAACATCGAAAAAAATCTTACATTCAATAAACATACACACAATGCGTGCACGTCGAAAATCGACGGGGAAAAAACGCGGTAATCTCATTTGCATTGTTTATTACGCGCCGATTTAAAATAATGTACGGCGGTTTTTTTTTTCCTTCCCCGAAACAACAATCACTTTTCATAAATAATTCATTGCGTCAATTATCTCATTCATAAGTTATTATTATTATACATAACTTATAATACGTCGGGTTCGAAATATTCGCTTGTAAAAATCATTGCTTTTCCGCAGCAACAGCTTCCTGCTTTTGTTGGCGATAACGAAACTGAGCGATAAGTGCGAAATCATTAATGCACTAAAACATGTAATGATGAAAATTGAAGAAAAAAAATAGTAAATATTATAATCTATTTGACACGTCCTGTTGAGATAAAAGCGAACTTATCGATGTATCGTATACAATACAGCATACAGCTTAATCTGAAAGCGTTGTAATTGTTAAGGGTCATGAACGTGATATTTAATATACACAAAATATAAAATAAATATTCGTTTAACTTTCGCGATAAGAAAAAATATAACGAATTCAGTTGAATACAATTTACAGATACCGTCAATGATTCAATTCAAAGCACAATTTCTACCAGCGTGGACAATAAGTAAAACGATTTTAATATTCGGTTTTTTAAGAACTATTATCATATAATTCAAACATTTATAATTTTTTTAAATATATTTTTCGAGAAGTAAATTTTTTCAATCATAACATTTGAATGGCAGCATATAAATCAATCGAAACAATAATCCGCCTATTCTAAAATCACTTTCGTGTTGACCCACGCTTCAGTGAAGCAGAACGCCCTCGCCACCATCTTCACATCGGATCGATGACTGTTGACTTTGGCGATCCCTCCTCGGTTCGTTCCACTCAACTTTGTGACGGTAAAATGACCTTGACCCATTT
>JAOXNN020000052.1:548203-559246 GCA_028571205.2 Hydropsyche betteni | reverse complement strand
ATGACTGTTGACTTTGGCGATCCCTCCTCGGTTCGTTCCACTCAACTTTGTGACGGTAAAATGACCTTGACCCATTTACCGATCGGGAAAATGTGGGAGTCCCATCGTCGGAATCGTACAACAAACACCCCCACGTTCATTATCGCCACGTGTTGGTGTCGTAATTGGTCAAGCATTGACCGCCAAAGGAGAGAAACTCCCATGCACAAGACGAGTGTGGAGGAGGAATCCGTTTACGCACTCTTACCTTCTTTCGGATGTTGTGTAAGCTTCGGGTCCGTTTTTGAGGGGGTGGATGTGATGGTGGGTTGAGGCGTTGACGGAAAAGTGGCCGATTGTTATGCATATGATAAGAGTGTGGAGGATGTTTTGGTTTGGGCACTCTTGCTTTCGTTACGATTGTTGTGTGCGCTTGGAATCCGTTTTTCGAGGAGGTAGATAATGGATGTGGATCGGACCGTTATTTGAAAATAGTCAGTTGTCGTATTAAAAAAATATATTTGTTTCTGTGATAAGTGTATTACGTTTTTGAATGGATGAAATTGATGACTAGTCATTATATTAACGGAAATGCAGTCATTTATTGAATTAGTAGAAAATCCGGATAAATAAATGAAATTATATTACAATTAAATTGTAATTGTAGTCGTTGAATTATTCAATACCGCAAAAATTGTCATTAATTGAATCATTATTAATATGATGAGTTCCTGGTTCGTTGGAAAAATCTTTATTTTTTACTTATTACAAACCTTCTTACCTATCACAAAAAAATATTTGCAATCTAACTGTTGTGTTAATTCTGAGAATAATTAAATAATCATTGTGATGTTTCACAAAGACAAGGTCAATCCTTCGATAACGGCTAGACATTTTCCTGTATCCTGTATGCGTACCATCGCTAATACAATATTATTAGTTCTATACGAAATATTCCTTATATAAGTCAGGGCTCAATTCCAAGAAAACACAACTCATATCATATCATCGTAAGATCAATCCGAATTAAGCACAAAATTTCCACACACCCGACAGTCAAATCGAGAAAGCTCACGCGCTACAAGCATCCTCAATTAGAATTAAAACGTAAAAATTTACGATACACATTTCTCTCGATCGACTACCACATTCTATCTATATCAGATCCACACGTGAATAAATCAACATTGCGCAACTCTCACGCGCGCATAAAAAAAACTAAATTTAAATCGTACACGTGTAAAATCGTAGATATCATCGCGTTTCCTCGTTAATGACCCGCTCCGATAACGCGTCCATACCCGAAGCACGATCTCGAGGAATTATTATTCCGCCTATCCGCGTTTAATTATTTTCGATACACGGCAATTACCACGGCTACCGAGATACTCGAAATCGGCCACCGCTGCGTGCACATAAATCACGCAACAATTACGTCGAAGAAGCGGCAGACGTTGAAAACGCCCACGTCCCAGCTACCGATAGGAACACACCTCCTGGTCTCGAGTGGTCCGGAAACCGCGACCAAGACTGTAGACCCATTGTAGACCAGAATAACGGTCTAAGTCCAATCAGGCCTAGCTGCGACCGGGTTTTATCGGGCCCGATGATCTATAAGCTCGGCGCAATTGAATTCTTGATTGGAGCCGCTCGGAGGCGTCACAATGGCCTGACCGCGGTTCGACAAAATTTACAATCTGTGCGGTATGAGCGTGTCGATTGTTCCGAGATAATGAACGTTTTCCCTTTTTATGTGTTTCAGTTGTAATTAAGTCGCGGTTGATGCGAAGGTTTCGCCTTTCGCTCGTGTGACTCTTTGGCGCCTTTCGGATATGTTAGATTTTCGGAATCGCTCGGTGTTTGTGTTGTTACTTTGTAGAGGATGTGCGCCGTGGAAGGATTGAGAAGCGCTGATTTTAAATATGACCGACTTGCATTCGAATAATGTATGCGCACAATAAGGAAGCTGTGAAAGCAGCTCCCGCTTGCAATTCTAGTCAAATGCACTTCGAGTTTAGAAAGTTTGCATTTTAACCGATCCGATATTGACACGTTTCTTACTAACAAATTAACATTTTAATCATTGATTTACAATTATTCTAAACTAAAAAAGTATGTAAACTGCACACAAAAAAATTAAAGGTCGTATATATGTATTTTTAGAATCACAATACCAACTACTACGAGATATTGCGAAGAATTTCGATGGCCTGCGTCCGTACAACAATAGTAAGCAATTTTTATCATATATTTACACTAAAACAAATTTACACTAAAAAACAAACACTCCTTGATTATTTCCAAATGTATTTACTGTGTTTGTGTGCTTTGTCAATATAACTGGACCGGATATGTCCGTTCCCTAGAGCGCTTATCGTTCACTGCCATACTAAGTCCGAGCAGAATTACAATAAATAAAGAAACACGCATTTTATTCCACATAAATGTTAATAATTTGCGTTGTTTGAAATTATAACGCTATATACAAAACCGTGAATAATTGAAAAGTCGTAGCTAGCACAGTATAATGTAATACGTAGCCCGAGGAATTTTAATAAAATCTTCGCGTGCGTTATTATATCGTCGCAAGCGTTCATTACATTGTCATCATCGCAATATAATTCAATCTTCGAGCGTATTATTTTTTTCAAATCGTGGGACCTTCTAAAGATTCGATCATGCTCAGTTGACATTTTGTGCTCATGTCGATTTTTTATTTTTTTTCGTAGGTTCGTTGGAAGGAGAAGAGTTGTCGCTGACTTCAGGAAGTCCTTTGAGCGGACGCGGAGGCCCCAAACATGAAGCATCTCTCAGTCCAGGGGCGCGAGAAGAAGAAGCCAGTAATGCCAGTACTACTAGTGCCACAATGTACCCACCCCCACCCCCTCCCCCAGACCTTCACAAGATCTCCTATAGAGGCATCTTTACGGGAGCACCAGCTACCCAACCACAGCCTCCACCACCTCCCCTTTCTCCTCCACCCTCCTTGGGACAATGGACCCTTCCTAGTCCCGACAAAACCCTTTTCCAACCGATGTTCAGCTTGCAACAGTACTCCACGGGTAGTCCTCAGTACGACGACAGACCCGAATTGTTGGGACTGGGCGAGTGCAACTTGAGACCGCCGCCCTCGTACCAGCAACTCGAAATGAACACCTCAGACATGGGATACAGAGCGCCCCAGGGTGGCAAGTACCAATGGTTAGAGACCCCAGTGTCGACACCTCAGCAGGATCAGAGCTACATGCCCCAAACACAGAACATATCGGCACCTGGGCCTTCGGGATTAGTACCGAAGCAAGAACCTCCATACATACCCGCTTCTTGTGCGAGCGAGCAGCAGCAACAGCAGCAATCCTCCGGTCATTACACGGTAACATTAGCCGAATACAATCCGTCGACGAGTAAAGGTCACGAAATTTTATCACAAGTATATCAACAGAGCAACGTGCCGCTGAAGTTAGTGCCGGTGAAGCCGCGCAAGTACCCCAACCGTCCGAGCAAGACGCCGATCCACGAACGGCCTTACGCCTGCCCCGTGGAGAACTGCGACCGTAGATTTTCAAGATCGGACGAGCTGACGAGGCACATACGCATCCACACGGGTCAAAAGCCCTTTCAGTGTCGCATATGCATGCGCTCGTTCAGTCGCAGCGACCACCTCACGACACACATACGGACCCACACGGGCGAGAAGCCGTTCTCGTGCGACATATGCGGGAGGAAGTTCGCCAGGTCGGACGAGAAGAAGAGGCACGCCAAGGTCCACCTGAAACAGAGGCTGAAGAAGGAGAAGAGCTCGGCGGGAGGAGGCTCCGGGGGTGGCAGCGGGCCTCCGCCCCCACCCGCCCTGTTGCCATTGCAGTTGCCGTCAAGCACGGCACTGTGAGCTGAAAGGCGGCCCAAAAGCCGCCCCCGACTGTGATCTCCCATTAGGATTTACTACATAGGCTACAAACTATAAATCTTAACAAAAAATATGAAAATCAAGAAGTAATTAAAGCGGCGAATCCAACACTGTGACTGGTTTCTATTTGCGACTGATGCTGCTCGCCGTGCTCCAACATCGTCGAACGCGTACATCCTAACTCATATGATTAGGTTCCAAAACTCTTTTAAGATTTAACAAAAAATGGCTTTAACTACTAAATAATATGTATTATATATATATTTGAGAGGACGACAAGTCTAGATAGGATATTTCAAGAAAAAAATTAAGTCGTCGTTGTGCAACATGAAAGATATTTTTGCGTACTGACCGCGTTCAGGCGGATCGGTGCGATATTTTTTAAATGTGTGTGTATGTTTCAAGTTTAAAAACATTTATATATTTATTTTCAATTGAAGAAAACAGCACTGTGTACTAATTTCCTATTGCACAACTGCGACGTTTATATGTATTTTATCGTGTTGCCAAATAACATTTAAAAAAAAGAAAAACGTTCGTATTAACGACTTCACCGTACATTCCACGTTGTAGATTTTTTTACGTGATTATTAAAATAAATTTAAAAATATATGATATATTTAAATGAAGAAAAAATGGATTGTTGGCTATTTTAGATTGGATATTAAATTATTTTTATTGTACCTTGAAATTTTTATCGTCGGATTGTTGTAACTATTTGTAATCATTATAGTCTCGAGGCACCTCACCTGTTGTTCGTCAATGGAAGAAAACATTTTTTGGATAATAGACAGACAGACAAACACTCGGAAGTGCTTCGGAATCATTGCCTTATCTCACGTGTCTTTTTATCGCTCTCTTCCATACTTCCAAAATCGTCCCACATTTTTCACTATCCCCATAGATGATGATTATATTAGTATATCCCCTCAGAGCTTATAATTAGCGCATTCTATTGATCTCATTTTACGTAAAGTTAAGTTTTTCGAGGAAAATACTACGAATACTGTTAGAAACTCGAATCGGATTATTCGGACCGACGAGTGGCCAATAGAATACGGAGAGACCCGTTAAAATATGTTGTATATTTTTGTTCGTATTTACTTTCGAATCTCCTTTTTAACGCATTAGCACTTTTGTATGAACATTCGTCGTTTGCTAGTCATTTTTTTTATTAATTAAGCGTTCGTGCCATTGAAAACAGGCTACTCTTCGGTCTCTCATCTCGTTTTTACAAATGAAAACTTTTTTATTTTTTTATAAAGTGAAATCAAAGAAAACATTTTCCGAATTATCTTTATGTATCAAAATACGACTTTTAAGATTTTTTACACGTATGGAAAGAAAAATTTTTGGCATCAGAGATAAGATTCCAACACAATTGAGGAAACATTGTGATATCCAATATTATGCTAATTTAACAAAAAATTTCTTATTCTATGTAATGAATTTAATATTGTTGTATCTCGTTTTTATTTTTGTGTCCTTAGATTTTATCGCATTTAATGTGTCTAAGTGCGACTTAATTAATTTATATTCGTTTAAGTTAACTATTGACATACTTTTTAAGTATAGTGCAATCCGAAAACGGTCAACCATATTGTCTTGGTAAACTGTTGTTCAAATAAAAAACTAGCTCTGAAGCTTAGGTTTTTTTTAGTATATGTTTTTTCTGAAATAATTTTTAACTTCTTCTTATCTTTCTTGTATCCCTATTTCCATATTCACCCTTGCATTGTTGAGTGATGAGGCATTAACTAATCAAGATCACCTCCAAAAACGCACTTTTTTATACTCTTGTTTAATGTTTTTTTTATTTTATTTATATTAATATTAATTGAAAATGTTTTTTTTTTAATATATCTATGCGAGTCTTGTGAACGTTGAATGTGTATTTTTATATGTATTATATTAAAAAAGAATCACATCAAATGTGTTTTTCGAGGTGGTAACTTCGCCACACTAAAAATCGTACAAAATACTCTTTAATTTCCTTTTCGGCCTAAAGCCTTCAATTTGATTATTGTATGTATTTTATACATGTACTTTTCTTAATTTTTTTGAAATTAGCCAAATTTTAAGCTAAAAGGCGACTGGTTATGATGTAATTATATATTTTATTATGTACTTTTATTGTCTCTCACGCTATATGGACTAATTGAATTATTTAAAAATTAATTGTACCTTTGTGTAAATATACATCGACTAAAACCTTTTTATGTGTAAATATATTATTATTATTATTATATTATTATTAAAAGATGAGACAAAAAACTATTAATTTTATTTAATTACTAAATATTAAAAGAAAATAAATGAATAAAAACAAATTATAATCTTGTTGACTACACTACTTTCGTTTTTCATTTTCTCCCATAACTTCCCAGTATTAACATATTAACAAAAATTTAGTGCAATCAGCAAGCACCATTAAAAATACCAACATAAAAATTAGAAAATAAACTCCAGAGTAATTATAACGAAGAAAAAATACAATGATCACTCTAACATGAGGCTGCGTTCTATTAATTGGAGCATACACAGTTTCACCTTTAACTATTATTGGGTCAAGTATTTTATTGCAGCACTCGGTTGCTTCGTTAACAATTTTACCGATCATTATTTCAAACAATGCGAGTCCATCTAAAGCAGACTTATTACCCTGCACAAACAAAAAAAAACACAAAGCTCTCCTTCATAAAGAAAAACACAGTATGATATCATATCCGGTTCGCAGATCACTTTTTGTCAAATCGTCTAATTCGAAAACGTATAAAGACTCGAAAAAAAATCGAATACTTGAAAAAAACAGACAGCAAACCAGTCCAACCACGTCCGAACAATAATAAAATCGGTTATGTCGTACCCGGTGTCCATTATTTGCCGTACAGAAACGCTGTTTAAATATTTACGTGGTTGCTTTTGCCAAAAACGTACTGTTTCACGTGGGCAGGTGATCAAACATGCCCCTCCACCGATCGCTTGGGTTTTCGGTGGTTTCTTCAAGAAAAGTCTCCGTGTGTTGACCTCCAATTCTTTACCTCTATAGACACGATCGAAATAATTAAAATCTGAAAAAAATAACCGTGTGTGTTTGTGTGCGTTTAAATAATTAACAGTGGACCCGAAAAACGCGCGTATAAAACTTGCGGCTTGTACGTTCTCGTGTAATTAAGCGATGGAGAGCGGGCAATTAAAAAAGAAGTTTCGCCTTATTCTTCCGACGCTAAAAAGGTTCTGTTTTATGTTTGTTTGATTTTTTTACGTGTATACGTATCCGATTGATTTTTTGATTGTGCTGGCTTATATTTTAATATATTCGTTCCGCGGGATTTGTATTCAAATCATAGTTGTTGGAAAATATCGCGAGTTTCATAATACGGGTGAGTCTGTTTTAATCGTTTGAATAATTATGATGGCAGATGTACATATTTAAAAAATAATAGTCTGTGGATGAATTGATTTGATATCCTACACAATTGTTTTTATATATTATTTTAGAAAATATGGTAGTATCGCATAATTAAAAATATTCTGTTGACATTTTCATTCAGTGACACGTTCACAACAACAATATCAAGTTTCACCTCATAAATTCACAATAAATTAAATCCTCCGCAGTACAATGTAGCAAATTCATTCATTCATTACCACTTCAATTGCAATATTTTCCTTATTGCAAGAAGTAGCATTATCACCATAACTTTTCCCATCATCGCCCAAATATATTTCTTTTTCTATCGCAAACAACGCATGATTACCACATAAATTTAACAATTTAATAAAGCGCAGTACATATAATATTTCATTGCAGTAAATACGCCCTGGGGCGGTAATTCATAACATATCTGACCTATCGACACGTATTTCGTTTATTTTCATTAAAAATCGCATATATCAAATTGTTTCCGCGTCATACGAAGGCAATCATTACAGCTGCGATTTTCATGGTCTTCGAACGTTCACTTTTCCATATCGGACCATTTTCTCTCAATACGCAAGTGACTTGCGGATGTTTCCTTGGAGAAGATTCGAATTTCTGATTGATTTATATGGGTTTTCGTTTATTTTTCCTCAGATTATGCGGGTATGGGATTTGGTTTTGTTATACGTACATCTAGATGGTAATACCTTGAACTACAAAGGTCACAGTGACCCGAGAATATAAGAGACCGGTACGTTCACGCCCGTTGACCCGCGAGCACACCGTGACAATGATCAAATTTATCACCTCTAATGATCGATAAATGCCGTTTAGCACGAGCTTCGAATTATCAGTGTAAAAAACTTCGATCGAAAAATTTAAAGAATTAAGCGCACGAATCGAAATAATTGCCCTCGGAGCCGTATTTAATAGCGTTACTAAATTGGCGCGAAATGTGCGCTGTGTTCCGAAGATTCGCTAATAAATGAGTAGATATTAGCATAAGTCACACCGCGAGATTTTTATCGCATTGTAAATATCGCGGTTTTTTTATGAATGGAAACAGATAAATATTTATTTATTCGCTTGATAGAACGTTCTAATAGACAAGATGTTCGCATATGAGTCAGATTAATTCGAACTAACTCTTTCCGGCGAACACGTCACGCTCGTACAAAATTGTGATAAATAAGCAAGGAACAATTCTCCACGTTTGTGGTATTTGTACGTTAGTTTGTGGAATATTTTTAATTTTTGAGAATTTCCTCGTCCTTCACTATGACTAAATTCGGTTCATACCGAATATCATAGTATTATGTATGACAAGTATCAAACTAAAGAGCCGCAGTCATGTTTTTCATTGATGATGTATTCACATCGAGTGTTACATACTAAAAACCGCACTCGTCCTGGTTCGTAGGAAATTGTAATTACCGATCGTTTCTCCATAAATCATCGATTACACGCGTTCGATCCTTTGGAAATTCTACTCAAATCGCCGAAAATACCCATAACAAGTGTATAACCGAACAAACGACCTTTTAATGCCCATTATAGTATTACAAATCGGCAACGCTCGTGCGCAAAACGCGCAATTAAAAAATCGTTTTCGATTCAATCCATCATGTTATCTATCAAACTTTTATTTTTTTATACCCGTTCGACTATCGATTCTTCGATTATAAAGAATTTTCTCTAATGATATTCAACAGAAGTGTTTTATCGACCGAAGACATACATGAATGTCTATAAGACACGACGAATCGGGTTTCGCTCATTGTATCGAAATGATTTATAGAATTTCTGTAATGGCCTCTTTGTCTATGAGCAGCTCAATTCACTCGATAAACAAAAGGCTCATAAGTATTTCATTCTAGTGCAATTGATGAAAATTAATATTCCACTTAATCAAAAAACGTAATTGTTCGTATAGGTTAATAGTGAATTGGTCAACTCGGAGGTGCTCATGTTTTATTGAAGTAATTCTCAAATAGGGATTACCTCAATAACGACTCAAAAGGTTAAGAATTTTATTGAACAATAATCTTGTAAAATATTTCTCAATACCAAATCGTTTTCAAAGTCATGAAACGGTCGAGGTTTGTCTTAACATTTCGAATATTCGCCTTCAATTTACGCTCGCGCCAACTAACGCGTTGAATTTGCATACAAAGACGACTCAATTAATCAAAGCCGATTCAACTAATAGCGTGCATACAACTTACATCAAAAGTGCGCTTTATTAGTGTAAAACATTTAGACGCGTCGACAATCCGAAAAGCGAATAAAAAAAGCACACCGTTCAATCATAAGTCATTTTAATGGACGCTCAGAACATTTCTTTCTCGTATGGCGTTGTGTGTACATAAACGTCGAACCTCGAAGAGGTCATCCGACGCCGACAATCAACAACCTTTGGACAACAAAAACGTCCATGTTTATAATAATTAAGAACACTTTGTTTCGGCGGCATATTCCCGATGACCGGCGTGACTTACCTTGGCGCGCTTACATCAGCGCTTTTTACACAATCGATATTAATTTGCAATTACCGGAGAGCCAAATAACCCGCGGTGATAGAAGAAGATGGAGAGGACGTTTTTTCTTTCGTGCCACATTAAAAAAACCGACGATTTGAATATAATAATAACGTACGGGATTCACAAAAGTCTATTGTGCGACGCGTGAATTATCGGCCCGCTTTATTTTATGTCGCAGGTGCCGCAACAATGCACAATGGTGACTTAAATAAATAAATATAAATTTAATGAGTGGAGCCGAATCGTTAAATGGGGATCGTTTCGAGGATCGCATTATGTGAAATAAAATATTAAATGAAAAAACGAACGGAAGGATTTTATTTATGTAAAGGTTGCACACGAGGATTATTGAAGTGCGTCACCTGAAGTCGAACCTCACGGTTTAAAAGACCGGCCCCACCCAGGGGCAGTGAGCTAGTCTTCAGGGTCGAATCGTCCTTTTTTCGTGTTGAATATTATTCATTTATGCCGAATTTCTTATTAGAATTAATGTGATAAATTGATAAATTCATATTTGTACAATTTATCTTCGCATTCCGAAAACATATGATGAATAACACTAAATAAATTTATTTCATATCACTCTAACGGCTTAAAGAATTTCAAATATAAATATTATAAATTTTATTTACTAAGGCATCAACGTGACTGGTTTCATAATCAATATTTCGATAATGAATCAATTTAATAATGACATTTGCGAACAAAAAAAAAATAACTCAAGAAATTGAATACTAAAATCATTCTTTTCCAAATAGTATTATATCATATTAAATATCAGTAGGTATATAATGATGTCCATTTACTAATTCGCTAAACTCATATTTTAATAAAAATTATTTAATCAACTTGGAAATCTCTTTTTTTTTAATACATACATAAAAATTTTTCAACAAATTTATTCTGACAAAGTTAAATATAAATTCCAGATTCGGACCTGGACATAGGTGCGCTACGACAGGGGTATTGTGATGTGGAAGATTGTTGTTTCTGACTGAAGAACGAACATATGCTCCGTTGTACGTACAAGTATCTCTCGCTCTCGAGATCGTTCGTAAATTAAACACTCGGGACTTAACCCTTTAACATTCGAGACCGATCGTTATCGCCGAATCGACGATCGGATCGAATATTAAACCGCCGACCTTTGCGCATAAAATTTAAAAAAAAAAACGCTATTCGTATTATAATTC
>JAOXNN020000052.1:516071-548103 GCA_028571205.2 Hydropsyche betteni | reverse complement strand
ACGATCGGATCGAATATTAAACCGCCGACCTTTGCGCATAAAATTTAAAAAAAAAAACGCTATTCGTATTATAATTCGGTCGAATAGGAAAGCCTCTCGGTAGCCGTCGCTTATGGAAATTAAATTTGCGTATGGAAAATGTGCGTGTGTTTGCTAATGACCGGTTGATATACTGTGCGGTCGACTGTCACAACAGATCGTTAAAAACACGAGTTTTCGCCCGTAATAATTGTAATATATTATGTTTTAATAATTTAATCGGACGGGTGTGAGTAAAGGTTGGATTATTCAAGAGAATGTCGCGCGGAGGCTTCGATTGTTTGATGGCGTTAGATAAGTTCAACTCTGATGCGGATCATTCTGAATGTCAATCAAAACATTTTTGTGTGCATAAAAGTGGATTATCGATGAGTGATTTTTTTTTTATATTTCATCAACGTTATATAAATTCTGTAGTGCGAAGCTTTTCTTTCGAACATTTCTGCTTCTTTCATTAATAAGGAAAATGTAACTTTCATGGAATTGAATATGAATTCCTTCTAATTAACTTTTCTCGAGTTTCAATACATAATCACGTTTATTTATTACATGTTATTGTATTTAACTTGAATAATCCGTAAATTTAATCCACAAATCAGCGCATTCAATAAAGCTTTTCAATAGAACGATATCAAACGTTTACAATTTTGTTTACCGATTTCATAATATAATACTTCCACAGGACTACACTAATGTTTCCATTGAATCTAAATAGCCAGAATCAACTTAATTTCACTATAGCTAAAGCTGCAAAATTGAAAATTATCATCGACACATAGATTATAAAACGTTAACTACACTATAAACACCGTAAACAATCGCCTCGCAAAACATGCGAACGACTTTCAATTATGCGCGCGCTTTGCAAAACTAGAAAATGGTTTTGATACGAGTCGTTACGGTTCCGCCATTATAACGCTATTAAGATCCGGTAAATTTAATATATGAGTAAGGCACACTATTTAAAACACCGCACACACATTATAATGTGATTTTGCTGAGCTTTAATCGTCCTGACACTGCTTTTCGTACTCGTCGCTTTCGAAAATAACATACATACGTTCGATACGTATTTTTTCATTTCGAGAAATTATTACGTCTTAAAAATGGACGCATATGAATTTGGTTGTCCGGTTCGGGCCCCGTGTTCACAATGACCGTAACTGATCAGTCGACCGCCGGCTCCAAATGAGGTTTGATTTATCCTTTTTAAATTAAGCTGCATAGAGCTCAATCCTGGCGATATTCACTTATGGATGTTCATTAAACCGTCCTTCATTTCGCTGTATTGAAGGGATTAAGGTGCGCGTTTGGATTCCTATAAAATTCCATTGAAATCCGTTTGAAATGACTACCTGTGAATATGATTTATTTATCAATAGAAAATTGCAAGTTTTGAATTCGTTTCCTTCAGAAAAAAATAAATAAATTGCCTTGGATTTGTGAATGAAAATGGGCATCACAAGCGAGGTTGTATTTAATTATAAATCACAAAAATGTTATTCATGTAGACGTTTCACGCTTATTCAATGATGACTTTCGAATCAATCGATAATAGATCATCTCAAAATAATCTCCTTTATGAAAGAAGACCTCCACGATTCAAGAATGTTTACATTGTAGAGTCACAACATACCACAAAATATGATCGCGATATACGTGTTGATTTATATTGTTACGGACACGAATAATTTTCGAATTAAAATAATCAAAGCATATTTATAGTGTATCTCAAATTCATATCTTAATATCCAAGGTATTCTAGTTAAATTTATATTTATGAAGCGATAAAATATAGATAAGAATCAATATTTTTCAAACAATATAAAAGACTTCGAGTGTTGCACAAAAACAAGCCATAAACACTTTCATTTCGAATCTTAAACACAAACCGCACACAAAAAATCAATCCAAGATCGAATTCGCTAAAACAAAAAAAAAAAACATCCGATTTCGAAACCGCCAATCGATACAACGACAAATCCAGAGGCATCATCAATGACTTGTTGTCGAGATTCGACGACGGCCCCAATAAATTCAACACTCTGTTGCAATTTCCTGCTTCTAAACCTCGAATTTATCTATTGGCAACAAACGCGCGTGGGATGACTCTTCGAGCGACGATGATGGCGACGATGGTGAAGGTGCTTCGCGGCTACCACAAATCGCATATGCCTCATCAATTGCGTATGAAATGATTAGTTTGTGCATTAGATGCATTAGATGGTATGAGAACCCTTTCTAATGTTTTGCCAGAGCAGTCGTTGTATAATGCTCGCTGTATATTGATGTATAGTCAATGTTGATCTTATTGATCTGACGGTGGTTTTGTAGATCTCATGTGAACGATCTATTTATTGATACATCAATGAATAAATAAAGATTTCAAAGTATTTTTAATTGAAAATTCAAGATGATTTTCCATAAAGTTTCTCATATCATTAAGCACTTTCGAAATCAATACGTTAAGTATACAATTTTCATAGACAGCAACTACTAGTATCGATTGGATTTTTCTCGCACGTCAATCACAAATGAAAATAATCACTCGAGAGCCCTTTCCTTTACTTTTCCTAGAACAGATGTCAATGAAAAGTTGCGATCGTTTGGCGCCATGTTTACCTGTTGTTGTTTGTTGACCCGAAGAAGGCCCACTTTCGCCGATGGCCTACGCCCACATGATAAAGACGAGACAACTCTTCCGATTTTTACTATCGAATCGAAATTTACGGTAAAACGCCTCTACTGCCGTATATCGGATATAACGGAATAAGTTCCCATACAATTGCAAATGTAATAGATTTTGAATTCACGTAGATAGCCTCTTCTACGTGTAACAATTTCATATGAAGCGTACTACGCTTTGACAAATTGATACTCAAATCGACATATGGACTTATAGCAAATTTTGAATATGAGTTTCAATCTTATGTTTATTTTGATTTACATAATATAGACGAGATTGTAATACAACTCCTGCCATTAATTTCTTTTTCATAAGCACATCCAATCGAATGAATAGATGGTTTAGCAATATATACTGTGAAAATTTCCGGCTTTTGGACCTCACAGTTTGGGAAATCGTGTGGCGGAACTCCATATAAGCGAAAAGGTGTTGGCGCCATTACGACCACGCGTTCTCTATAACGTAAAACTTCACCAAGTGCGCTCTCTTGTCTCTTGTACTGAAACGAAGTCTTCAGAATCGTGATCACGTACATTGTGTACACGCTTCATAGTCATAACCGTTAACTGTGCTTAGATGATATCGAATTTTACCGAGAATATTGTCGAATCATTACTGCGATGAAATTAATTATATCGCCAGGAAACTGTTATATCGCATTAGATTTATTGAAACACTGCCGAGATAACGATACGTTTTATATAATATTTCGATTTTAATATAATTTATCAATGAATTTATAATGTAGACGTCAACAACGCGTATAAATTTCAACGGGTTCGGCACAACTCTCACACTAAATCATCTCAGAAACATACTAGATAAAAAACCTTGTGCCGATTACAAAATGAAGCGATTCCGAAAAAAATCAATAAATCTCATAATACACATGATACAATTCAAACTTTGTTTATTATATTTACCAACGATATTTCACATTGTTCCATACACAAAAATTTACGACGCCTCCATACCTAGGCGCGTCTTTCGCATCGTTACAATATAAATTTTCGCCGCCATAATTGAGATATAGCGATTACTTTAATGATTCAAAATTAATAAATCACGCCGTATGATTTCGAAATAAATTTGGAAGAGGTATTGATAGGTGGACGTTAAAAAAAAACCACATACACTAGATAATAAATACGATGTATCCGAGCGAACCGCATAATAGCTCTTTTAAACCGTAACTCGCCGGTGATTTATCAATTTGGCCCGTGGCCACTCTCGCGCCCAAAGTTTCCACACAAATTTCTTCCATGGTTTTTTCACCGTACCTTCCTCCATAGGATCCAAAATATAAATCGTAGATGCCGATGGATAGACGAGAGCTGCGTGCCATCGATGGCGCCTTTATAGCGATCGCGATAAATGTAATGAGATGCTAGATCCGACGCGTCGACGATCTAGATCGCAATCGGTCGGATCGTGAACGAAATTAAGCCAAATATATTTCGACGCTGATTCAGAATCCCACTCTTGATTTTGCATGTTTTTTTTTGGTTGATGGTCGAAGGTATGGTGATCAATAGTTGCGCTGGGAACTAGATAATTTGAGAATGAATAAATTATGTGGGTTTATTTATTGCTTGTTTTATGCGAGATTGTATTTATCAGTTTGGTTTAGATTTGATTTTAATGTGTGATTTATTGTTGGAGTTTCGTTAATATATCTAATTAATTATGTAAATATGAATGTGTTTAATTTATATTAAATTTTATCTGAGGGCGTACATGTTTCGTATCTAAATTTTTATTTTTTATACTTGTAAACTTTCTATAGAGGAAATTATTTATTATATCATAAAGTTATAAGTCAAAAAACTTCGACTGAAATAATTTTCATCATCTTTAAAGTTTTAATTAATCGTTATTAACTTTCCAAACATTATTTATTAGAAGATTTGATTATTTTTAATTATGTGATAGGGGCAGTTCATTCCGCATTTTGAAACGGTACGCAATTATGTTCATTCACCGATTCATATTAAATATTTTTATATTAAACCAAAACGGAAACATTCACATCAACACACATATATCCAAAATCTCATGCACTCATCGATCTTTTCCCACCGATTAAATCAATTAAAAATACAAATACAACACTTAATTGACTTAGACGTGCTACATTCGAATCAACACATGCAGCTTAAATAGAACACATTTCTCGAGCTTTCCGCGTCGATCAGAATCATCTAATGATCACGGCCAATTAAGGTGCAACGGCTTATGTATGCACGTGATTCAGCGGCGTTGCACTCGCATGCAAATTGCACTTAGGGACTGTCATCGAGATCTTGACTTCAAACTGACATTTGCACTAAATATGGTTAGACGCAGTGGCGCTTGATCCATACTGACAGACAAACGAACCTCAGCAATTTATTACACCCCGCAAAAGTGCTCTGTCAAAGGCCGTTCTCGAAATCCATCTATGGCTGTGACGTATCCTGATTTTTATATTGCGAATAAGATTGTATTACTAATACTACCCTTTTAATACTAATTTAAATAAAATATAAATTTTTTAACATATTTAAATTTAAAAATGATCAATTTTATTGCTTATGAACAGTACGAATCTGCCTTATTTCATTATGAACGTACTGCATGAATTTACCGTATTATGGATGGATTTTTCGAGCTGTCCTATACAATAAATCGCAGTTAGTACCCTTATACTTCCAAGAACTGATTGATCGTCGGTCAAATAGGATCAGCATCGCAATAAATACGATTAACGGGGCGCGTTGCGTTCCATCGAACGAGTAGTGCATTTCTCGCCGATGCAACTATTACTCTCGCTCAGCGTGAAACTTTACAGGCCCTATGGGAAACCCGTGTACGTATTTATATACGTATAAATAAGTACAAATACAAAAGGCTGAAAGTACCGCCGCAGAACGTATTGAAAACCTATCTAGATCCGAAAGAGTTCTTTGCTGTTCTTAGCTCGGCAACAACCGGTTGTTGAATTTGCGACTGTTACGCACAAAGTCCCGATTCGAATTGATTATTTTTGCCATTTTATTACTCGGACCTATCTGTTATGGGTATCGTTAAAAGAACGCTAACAGTTCGCTTTTATATGATTTTAATTAGGAATTTACTTTGTCGATCTATTCGCATTCATGAACGTTTAATTGTACGTCTGGGTACTCTGAGGATATAAAGATATAATGAATTAATTAATGATAAAGAAGACCTGACATTATATTAATATGAGATTATTTAAATATTAAACCTTTTTTATTGATAGTTTGGTGACGAGAAGAGCGAAATCGAATATCTCAATTATACATTTTATCGGACGCATTAATTTTATGAGGTCGTTTCGGGCTATTAAAGAAATATTCTCGTGCTATCTCCGGGTTGAAATTAAAACAGAAATATATCAAAGTATCCAATTTTCAATATGGTAAATATCGAACGATCGCGGCAGTTGTAAATTATGCAAAAAGGCAGTTGTCGCCTTCTGGGACGTGTATACGTATGCAAAACAGGCCGATAACCATATCTATTATAAATCCCAGTCGCTTTTAATAACACCCGACAATGATCGAATCCATCAAAATCACTGCAGAACTATCATTCGGAAAAAATCCACGGTAAAATAAAAACGATTTAACGGTTCATTACTATGCAACGTTCCCGAGCATGTGTCGCTTTACTATGCATGTTTTGCTCGTTACAACGAGATAATGGCGCATTACGAGCATATTTCTAAGAGGGATTTCTATATATAGAACGAGGCTTAGATTTATATCCTAGTTGCGTTTCCTAGTCGGTTAATAGTTTATTTGTCAGTTGGTCCGATAGTGCAGCAACACAATGTGTCAGATAGCAATGCAGTCGATATTGCATGCACGTTTTACCAACGACTCGCCCTTATTACCTAAATATTTTAAATTAACGACACGAGTTGCAGAAATTTAATTAAACATTTAAATTTATATAAACTCATATATTAAATATCGAATTAATATTTTACAGTATCGCTGAAGTATCAAATCGAATCGTAAACCTATTGTGTCTATTCCCGTTTTGAATATTGAACAATATTTACAATCCACTGTATGCTCACCGTATACAAAACACAACCGTTGTACATATTGTTAACTGTCAAAGACATTCGGACCGACGAAAGTGACACTTTGTTTGACAAGCTCCACGGAACAATTCTCACCTCGTTGTTACGATTTGACAGATCGACTGATTGATTTGCCGCTTCGAGAATCGAACGTGGGCTAAGTCGGTTTATTTTATGTGAAAGCGAAGGATAATGGACATTAGACAAATTTACGACTATCGACACCCGAAGTCCTTGCAATTTCACTGCGAAAAGTCTTTCCTGCTTTATTAATCGCGACATTTTGACTCATTACATAGAAAAAAAGCAACAATGAAAGGGTTCCGAAGTATTGATGATGGCCTCATTACGGGTCGGCGCTCGTTAACGATCATAATCTCTTATTATACAGACGTTAAGTGCGCGGTTAAACCGGCCTCGCATATTTATTGTGCAGATAATTTCAACAATATTTTCAATAAATACAACCAGATTGCACATCTCTTTTTGCCGTTCTTGCACACGCGCCTCGCAGATAAGTGCGCGACGTCGCTCATGCGCAATCTCGAAAGATACTTTCCGATCCTTTTTTCAACGTATTAATATAGGGCGAGATAAATCGAAACGTTGTCCAAAGACTATCGCAATCTGCATATTCTTTGACAACGTATAAAATAAGCGATGTGCTTTATAAAAAGTGGCGGCAAAACCGCTTTGATGCCCGCGTGGTTTTCAGTTCCGAAAAGGTGTCGTCGTTAGTTCCGCGGCTCAGTGTCAATTGTGCGAGATTGTTATTTTTTTCTTTTGGATTTAATTCTGTGATTTTTGTCGTTGATCTGACATGATCTTGTCCATCTTCCGATCGGATAATGATCTTAGCTTGTCGCATGCGCTAATCGGCCTGGGCGCCCTTCGCGCTCTTATTATAACGAAATTATTCGAATTAGTTTCGTATTCGGTCGCTTTTATTTTTCGGCTGATCGCATCTTGATTTTCGATTAAATGATGAGTTGCTTCATCATATCGGGAATTATCCATTTGATATTGATGCTTCGATTAAATGAGATTTCGTCAAATCGGTACGCGTAAGTTATATATTAAGTCTTGCGTGTGCGATGTCAGATAAGCGAATACAAATTTGATCTAAATTTGATCTCAAGATATTTCAATTCAATTGAATTATGTATATTGGTGTAATGAATTAGTAATTTTATGAGTGCATAATGTATCACATTTTCTGAGAAATAATTAATCAATCAGGCAATTGTTATAAACCTGTTGACCGAGGACTAGATTTCTATCAAAACTGCTCTATGCAAAAACGTAATAAATTATGGAAATTTATTGCTCACTAAAATCATTGAATGAAATCAAAATGGCAAAAATTTGAATATGTCTCTTGAAACATGCATTTGTCCAAAACCCACCGATTCAACAGACAAAATATTCAAAACCAACACATCACCAACAGTAGCCGAATCTAACGAAATAATAAATTTCGCACATCCAATCTAATTTTCTCCATTTTTCAAGTGCTTTCACCTCATTTTGCGCAATTTTCACACCTCATGTCGGGCATGAAAGCGCACAGTTCTAACCAATGGCGACAAAGCCTCACCAAAGGTCAGCCCATTGATAAAATTGGCCGTTCGCTATGCCGTGTACAGCCTTCTAGTTTCGGATCATTTCGTGAATGGTTGGTCGCGGGCCACGTGGGCGACCAGCGGGCACGTGGGCAGCACACGTATATTCTGTATAATGCATAATAATTGTAGGTATAGTATTTGTATATACCTTTGGACTTATTAGGCGCGAGCTCATAGGAAGTTACGAAATCGACTCAATTATGCGCTGATACATTGACAAATTACAAGCGTACGTCATCCATATTTATAATGCGCTTTTTCGAAAGTTCTACGAGGTCTTGTATAGTGGAAAAAATGTGGTTTTTCACGAAATTTTCTTGTTGGAATGAATGTGAAATTTGTTTATTTTTTATACCAATTAAATATATCATATTTATTATGATGAAATATTATTGAACTCAACGAAAAATTAAAATCATAACGCGTTAACTGCCCAATAAAAATTTGTGCTACGTAGACATTTCGCACGCTTACGAACATCAAAATATAATGATCTGCGAAATTTCACAAACAATTGCGACAACTTCGAACATTAACATCTTATATTATTCATATTTTCTCCACATGCTCGAAACCAGCGTATCACTTTAACAACACTAACATAAACCTCTTCACAGTTGATTCGACACCGTCGTCGAGATCGCTAAATTTTCCTAAACCTGCCATTTGAAAGACCATTGTTAGAGAATTGGTGAACGTTTAGGCTCACCACAGTATACTTTATATGTAATATTGTGGATTTCTTAAGCTTCGATACACCCACGCGTCAACACCTCCTCCACGAAACTACGAAACGAATGCAGGGTTGCCAATCAGTGCGATTGTTGCTGATGAATGAACCGAGTCGGTGATATCATTGCAATTTCGACACTGAAACCCATAAAAGTGACTGTCCTTCGTTCGCAACAGTAAATAGGCAGTAAAGAGGTTCACAATACTTCTCGGTTACCGTTCGTCTACTGAAGTGTATAGTTTGAAGTTAAAGTCGACAAAACCGACTCTGCCTTATATGGGACGGTCGAACTTTCCGGAAAATCTAGAGTGTAAATGGAGAGCGTTTTAAATTAATTAAAATTAGAATATGATCTTATGTGGTACAGGATGTTTTCAAATTGATTATTGCGATTTAATATGAAAATTATTAATATACGATGTCGGCTCTTTGACATGGTTTATTTGTTTCTTTGCTGAAATAAAAAAAAAATGTCTCAAATTTCTCATGATATTCGTAAAAAACTTCTGAAATTTACTTTTTTATAAACTCCCATAAATTTCTTGACATTTAATAATAAATAAAACTAAAATTTCTTAACCCATATCAACGATTGCCAAGCTTCTGAAATCTATTGAGCAACGACTATTTCTGAAAAAACCATCATCGATAAATAACCTCAATCTCACAGCCATCAAACACCACCGTCTGCTCGACTCGACATCATCAAACATGACCAATTAAACAGCACGAAACGCATCTTCCACTTCACCCTATACACGACAATAACCGCAAAGTGACAGTCGACAGTTTCACCGGCTAAAACGTTGGCCATAATAAATTTATTACGAAACTCGAAAGCGAAACAAAACAACGCTAAGAGCAACAAGCGGGAGAGAGAGGAGCGTTTCCTCATTTCATTCATTAATTCAATTCATTCATAAAAAGGCGTAGTAGTTGGGCACGCTCCAAGGGCCTATCGTACGCCCACGTACGACACGTATTTCTTCATACGATCGTATGTATCGTGTGGATATGAAAGTCGATATATTTGGCTATCGGATGTATGATCGAATTGTCGAGAAAATAAAGAAGTGTATCAGGTGTTTGTATCTGATTTTTTAACGACATTTATAGTGCGGTGTGAGTTGCGGTTCGATTCTTAGAATTTCGTATATCTGGGAATTGTATTATTGAATTTAATAAAAAAGATTGTTCTATCTTTATTTGTATGCATTATGCATTCGATGTTCATATCACATCTGTAAAATTTCAATGCGTTCAATAAAATTGGATGTAAAATATAAAACGACGAATGAAATTGATGTATAATAAAATGTGAAATATTTGCATGCTCAGTTAATAAACGATTTTTTTTATTCATATACAATATAATACAATCAAGATCAATCACATTTTTTTCTTGAGTTAATAAATCGTTACGTCTCGGAAGTGTTTGAATAAATTGAAAACTATCCAATATAAAATTCGATATATATTTTCAATATGAAATATGAATATTTGTTACTGTTTGACTCCTCCCAGATTTTAAATTAAAATGTTATTGATTTAAATTACAAGCCGTGGGCGTCACGATGAACATTTGCTTCGCGTTCATTCACAGTAAAGTTTAAATTTTATTCCATATTTACGATAACATAACCTTTCTACATTATGGTAATATTCGAAAATTATTATTTTATCTCGGGCGAATGTAAAATAACGCGAAAACAGATTCTCTGCCACGCACGCTCCTTACGATAATATTAAATTACAATATGCGGACCGTTATAACACGATACGTATAATACTTCTAACCTTTCGCCGAAACACAAAAGGATAGATTTATCAATGAAACTGTGCGATTCCATTCATGAAATATTTTCGTCGATCACTGAAGTTCACACGGCAAGATCATATCGAAGATCCAACAAATCCTGCACGACAGGCCGTCGTAATAAATTCATTCAGCCGGCTCTTATATCGCAAAAAATAATATATTATGCGAAAATGGCAAGAGTGAATTTCGGGGAAAGCGTGTGCCGATTTCGCGCGCCCTGTGCCCTTTCTGGAGGGAGATATTAGTTTTCTCGGAATTTTTAAAGCATGGTGTTTCTTTGCTATCGCGGGTAATTTCCTTTTTTTATGGTCAGTCTTATCGTCTGCAGTAGGATCGTTTTAAATTTATCATTTTGTTATTTTGAAATGTCGCCTCGGACGGCTTTTCAAACAGTTCGGACTCGGACGCAACGTTTGTTCGAGATATTTTTATCGATGATGTATGGTTGACATTTTGTAGTAGGCTCTGATCGAAATATTCCGATTAAAGTAATAACTTTTTTATATAATATTTGAATAAATTTTATACCGTTTATATACGAGATTTTATTACAATAATTTGCTCATTATAACTTGTTAATTGAATAGCTTATGCTTTCCAGGAATTTCCCTACGATTTCCACCCTTCATGAACTCTTTAACCTTAATATTCTACATAATAATATTTTAAATTAATTAACTTTTAATTTTTTCTGTATATAAATGTATTTTCACATCTCTTCGTATTATTTATTAGAGAAATATAATTTTTTTTAGATAAGACCCTCGAATATCTGTTTCCTGACCTTTAAATGTCGAAGGTTTTGAATATTTTCATTCCAAAATTTGTTGCGATTTATCGTTTAATATTCGAAAAGGTTACAAAAACATATGAAACATTTTGATATTAAATTTTACGAATATGTCGCATAAACATTCACATTCAAAACCACCCACTTTCCTCGTCCTAAAACTACCGAAAACTTATCACGAATAACGACTTTCCACGCAAACCCGATCGCTCACACCTCCCTCAATCAATCCCCGATTAATCGCCATTCCATTGCACTTAATTCGAACGAAAGAAACGTTCAATCTTCCGCGATCGATCTCGTGAAAAAAGTTCACGAGAAGATCGATACGTTGCGACCACATACACGATACGTGTCGTAATTTGATTTAGGACTGTTCACCTGTTCCTGTTATTACTGATTTATCTGGCCGGCTTTTCGACGAGCTCGTGCCATCCACTGTGGGGAATCGACACCGAGGAACGCGCTTCGGATTCGAATATATAAGCGAGTGTGAAGGCTTTTTTATTGGGCTCAGGTGCTAGATAAGCGGAGCGGTCCGTGTTCGCCCTTTGTGGGCTCGGCGAGGCGTGAAATAAAGCCATCGGCCTCTCGATGGAGGCTTTATACGTGTGTGTGTGTGTGTGTATGTGCCAAGAGACGTATACGTGCTTCGGATGGTGTATCTTTAGTGGCCTGGTTTGACCAGGGAACGCAATTAAACGGATAGAGGTGTTAACTGGACGGACCCGAGATAAGCTGCGCGTTTCGGCCCCTCGACCTGACCCCGTACGATTGTATAATACGAAATTTGTACCGAGCTTTATAAAAGGAAAAAATCGCTCTATATACGAGAAAAAACTGCTTTGAATATTTTTGAAATGTTATCAAAAATCATGTGCTCTTTCATACTTTTTCACGTGTGGGCTGTAATATCGCTCGTCGTATTTATGTAATCTTTGATGTTTGTAATTGAACATTTCGTTTTCTATTTACTCAGATGTACTTTGAAAATGATTTATAAAACATTTCACTCTTTTGAATGTCAAAAGGCATCTTTTAGGGTTCGAAATAAATGCTCTTGTAAAGTGGATCGTGCATTTTTGAAAATATTGAAACGTCCGTGTCACTCGCGCGCGTGTCTCTTTCGCTTTTTTTTGTAGAACAAAATCATTGAATTCATTCCGAGTCGGACTCAATTCCACTTTTTTTTTCATTTTGTGACTTTTTTCGAATTCAAGAGGACACACACGGACCGTGTCAATAGCCTTTTGGTCCGTTTAGGGGCAGATGAAGATGTAAAATGGTCTCTCGCCCGCGGTCAAAACACGGCACACCGTACGAAAAGGTAAAACCTTCTCGTGTAATACACGCGGAGAGGTCGCCCGATAAATCTAACCCCATCCGGGAACATATCCCTTAATTATAAAAAAAATCAATACAAAAAGTATTCCAGATTCGAATGTCTAAAAGTGGTGCTAGACTCCGACTGCATTCTTCTCTTTATAAATACCTCCCGTGATATTTATTCGGTTTAACGGATGCTTCTAACGAGATTGACATATTCCGCACGCGAAATTATGCAAGAATTATAATATAAATTAATATTCAACACATGCAAAGACACGTGCAATTTTCTCGATCCGTTCACTTCCTCAATTCCATCATTTTTAAACGAAAACCACTTTTTCACATCACTCTAGCCGCGGAGGAGCAATTAAGTCTCGCCGGAGTCCTCTTCAATGCAAAATTTATCATCTAACAATCCGACAATTCTGATGATATACGATTCGCTAAAAGCGCGCCGACAATAGAAAGCGACGATCGCAACGGACAACTGTTGATCTGTCTCGAAACGCTTTAAAGAATGTATAAGGTTCCGATTTCGACATTTCGACTGTCCATTCTTGGAGGTCAGAGCCGGCGACCTGAAGATAATTTCTCTGACCGCCTATAAATCGTCCCATTATGGTTAACGGCTCTCGCATACGCTTAGGTGTGTAAGCGTGAAAAGGTGTCAAGAGTCCGAGGAGGACCCCAAAGAGAAGAATCGCCTTAAACTTTGACATTAGGAGACCCCCGAGAAAATGAAAAAAGTGATCCATTACGTCTCGGACTGCTTTTGTCGACGAAAGTTCGGGACTACTTTGTGCCGGGTGATTTATGGGCTGCGTTCTCGTTCTCTGCTGCGTGGAATTGCATTTTGAGTTAACGAGGATACAAATCATGTTTGGTATTGTATAAATTGAAAAATAATCGGAGAAATATATATAAATTACATATGAAGCTTGAGATATTTTTCTATATATTTGTACATCGTAAAAGATACTGTTTTCATACTTCAAATAATCAATAAGCAAATTCAAATTTTATCCTCAAGTTTAATACGTTTGCCATAAATTTTCCTGAATAGAAATTTTATCGAATCGTAATTTCCTCGTATGAATTTTTTCTAACAATAAATAACACATTTTATGTGACGTGCGTAATTCCGTTGCATCACGGTAGCCGAGGTTTCGTCATCAAATTTCATAGCACTTTCTCGATGCTAATATCAGTAAATGTGTTTATTTTTTTTTTATACGCATGCATGATAATGCAGTGTGCATATACGCAACCCGTTGGATTTTGCAACCATACATTAAAGTTACAGCCTTGCGGATGATGGCTTTATGACCCTCCCGACTTCGTTTACAACAGTGTTAAAAGATAACTGAAAAGGACGAATCGAAAATCTGCGAAAAAAGCCTTTAGTTATTTCAAAACCGAATTAAGTATCACACAGATAAAGCGTTGAAAACTTATTAAGATATGAACTTTGTTCGCATGAAAAAATTTTTAGACTTTTTGTATCGAAATAACATTTAAAATTTACAATTTAAGCATATGTTTTATTACTTTTTTATAGCCAAGATAACAAGATATAATGATCTTTATCAACATCAATCAATTTGATTTTGACGTTTGATTATAAATTTCAACATTTTTTTTTTATATAAAGACGAATAAACCATTAACATTTAAAACAATCGTTTTCCCACCTCAGGTGATACCTATATTAAATTTAAAAAAAAAATTTAAATAATTTTATTTATTATACGTTTCGAATCAATGACATGTACTAAAGACACAGCAAAAGCAGACAACAACCGCGAAGTCTAGATCGCGCCTCGGACAGCGCCTAACGCTACCCAGAATGAAATATTACACTTTTACCAACGCGATTAAGTCTTGCGAAGCCTATCATAACATTATAACGCAATATACGTTTTAACTTGAGCAAAAAACCGGCGTTTTCGATACGCGATCGGCGGAGAGAGACCCGCCGATTACGGCCCGTGGCTAATGGTCGCCGGGGACTTCTTGGTTCTTGGTCTTCCGCAAAGCACGCTGAAGGCAATGCGTTCAGGTCGAGACGGTAATGGACTCCACTCGGAGCTTATCAGTGAGAAATGGCCCATAATTGTTTATCAATGTCGTGGCGAGTCTGCGGGGTGCGAAATAGCCGCGTTCTGTCTTCGGTAGGCGAACGGTTCCAGTGAGACTTGTGTTGGATTGAGATTTGAATTTTCATAGATTAATGTATTTAAAATTATATGTATTTCATTTCGATTTTTTGTTCAATCAAATATTTTGAAAAAATATACACTCGGGTCTCGTATAACACGGTTATATTTCCACAAAAACAAATCCGTGTTATACGAGGTTTGAAGTTCATACAAAATTAGGGCTTTCGTTCGAAAAAAATATAAAAATTTAATATAAGTCCTTTTATTAAAATATGTACATTTACGTATTTAGATAAAATGTATCATAGATGTTTAAATTAATTTTTTAATGTGGTTTACGAATGATTTATACATTATACGTCAGCAAATTTAGTTTCTTGACAAATATAGTGTGTAGTTTTAATGTGTAGTAAGGAGGTTATGTTTGAAAGTTTTGCAAATCATTTTCCTTTAGATTATAATGTTTATAATCTAAATGCATCGTCACTTATAATACAAAAATTACTCAAGAATCTCAATTTAAACACTTTTAGATAACTCAATAGATAATTTATGTGAAATATAATACTTAAGTAATGCATTACCTAATTCATTTTAACTTGTTTTAAAAATAGGTCCTAATTCTTGAACTGCATTAAATCAAATATTTTATTATATAAAACTATATTATACGAGGCCTGAGTGTATTTAAAAAATATATATATATTAACATCATTGTAATACATAGTCAAACTAAGTCTATAAATCGTAAATTAAGAAAAGAAGAACCTTCTTTGAAATGCGCTTTTATATTATATACAATTAAATTTTTAAAATCAATCTGCACAAACTGCAAACATATCAATTACTCGAAAAAAATATCAACCGCATTTTAACAATAAAAAATATTTAATAACAGATGCAACCGCATTACCGCAAGTGATTAAATTAAACGACACCGCGTAATATCAATGATCGAGACGAACCGCAGATGATGCTCACACTTTAGATCGCCCTGTTTTATTTCATTATACAAAAAACCATTTTTTTCATCGATGACCATATAATATCGACACTCAGGGGTACAATAATTACGAGAAATACCCGTATCGTAATCGCTGGGTATTACAGGTGAATTAACGCGTCGCGCGGGACGAATACCGGATTAGCCAACTCTAGATCTATTAAGTCCGACTTCGCACAAATTCGCGATTTTGTTACCGCAAATAAAAGAGGATCTCCTCGGTATATATCGGTGACAGTTTTTCCTTTATACGGCTTTAGACCTTGAATTGAGATCGTGTTTCTTCGAAACGTACAGGTGACGATGTGTCCAAATAGATCGGTTTATACGTGGAAATTTTGACGCATGTTATAGAAAACGTTTCCGTTTTGAAATGTTGCATAAATCATGGTGTTTGTTGTCGTTTATGGTGTGAATTTGTCGATTTATTTTGATGTTGAGTGTGATTTATCGATTTCGTTTTGATTGGCGGTAATAAACGTCAAATTTGTGCATGGTGCACAGTCCGTCCTTAACATATACGTTTTAGTATTTTTTTTTATAACAACATTGCATTTGAAAATAGATTCATGATGAACAAGTTTATAAAATTTATACGAACTGTGACCTATGATTGTCTGATTTGAAGATAGCGAATGAACGCTAATGATTATGGACATTGAAAATACAAAAATTCTAAAAAAGGAATATTACACTTTATTCCAAGTAAACTTAGGAATGCGACCACAACTGACCATTTGTATCGTGTCCTTATTAACAACTATGAGTAATATTCTTTTAATGTCTTAAACGGGAATTTTTGTAATCGAACTTTTTTCTAGAAATTGCAACGCAATTCGATAACGAAAATTTTATAACATATAATCAAATATGATATTACATTTATACCGATTGAACCATATGAGATTAAGCAATTATATTTAAATTTCTTCACCACAATGATTACATATCGGAACGAAATTTTTAATAACACCATAATCACATTCAAACCCAACACAAAAAAACACCCAATCCCAACTTATCCGCAATTCACCCAATTATAATCGAACAATACGCCCGCGCGCCAATTCTTATGCATCTTGACACACATTTTCGCGATTATCGAAAGCGCCCATATTACACACCTACAACAACAACACAAGCAGCAGCAGCAGCAGCAAAACCCAAGACAGATCGATCACGACCATCGATCCTCCTCTTACACGTTTAATTGTATACATACGACGTCGAGGATCAGTCGGGCGATTAATCAAAGCCTCCATTGTGCGACCGAAGCACTGATAACAATACACAGGCCATTGCAGATGCGGCAATCGAGAATCGCGATCTACACGTGTAATCGTTCACCTGTATCGCTTCCAGATCGCGCAATTATCCCGAAGCTCCTTCATTTTTCAGCCTTCATACTGATATATGGGCGGTCGTATTTTATTGCCGGGATCATGCGCGGAATCCTAATTAGATCTTGTCGGATGCTGAAAGTCCGTTTACCGCTAGGCTGAAATTGAGTTCGCGTCCCGTTTTGTCATTGTCAATCTCGCGGTCGCGTGTCGCCGGTATAAATCGTTCGCGTTTTGACCTTTCGGTGTTTGTGTTAGATAATGTTGTGTGCGACATTTGCGGTGATTTATTTATTGGATACGTTCGTGGATCGGCGCGGAATTGTGCGATTGTTGCGCGGATGGGGAAATGTCTTCGGGAAATTGAGCGCTTAGCGAGTTTGCGTTCGATTGCTTTTGAGATTGGATTGCTTTTTACTTTGAATAGATTTTATTTTAATTACTTATACTCGGAACTTATAAGATTTATATTCTATTTTGTTTTACTTCATAGAATACTCAAACAAAATATTTTTTATGAGACAATTATGTAACTGATATCAATATCAAAGTTTAAGCTTACACTCGGGCTTCGTATAACATGATTTCGATATAATACAGTTAATGAATTGTGATTATATGTATATTGTATTCTGTATTGTTTAGTAAAAAAATAGAATTAACAAACATCAATATTTTTTCGGAATGAAAACCCAAATTTTATATATATGAACTTCAAACCTCGTATAACACGAAGTTTTGTGGAATCATATAACTGTTATACGAAGCCCAAGTGTACAATAGTTACCATGAATTATCAAAAATAAACAAAAAACAATGTCAATAGCAAAATATGATTTTAATATTAATTTTTTAATAAATTCTTATGTAATACCATAGCAAATGTTATGCGAGCTTTATACGATGATTAACAACAGACGCGTCTTCATTACGTCGACTTTTTTATTCGAACAACTTGAATGGACGTTTATGCAAATAACCCATATTTCAACGACGATTTTCTATCAATTTTTCATTTCATGTAAATGGCTCTTTGGACGCGGCGTGCGTACGACGCATAAAATCACCATTCGATGCTCGCACTTCCGATAGAGTCATTTAAGTAAGTGCATTATATTACATATTTATATTTATTTATAGTTTGCAATAATGAGTCGGTCAGTGAGTGAGCTGCACCGAGTTACGTGCTCGCGCAATTATATTCGTTTCGTTTATTTTCCCACCCGACAATATTGCAAATCGATGTAGAACAGGTTGTAAATTTTCCGCTTAAATGTTGTTTAGTAGCGCCCGCCACTCCCTGTATTCAGTTATGATTAATATCTATATGAAAACCGATAATTTCGAGCGAAAATGTCGGAGATATTGTTTGCTTTTGAAATCGATCGTTGTGTATTCGAGAAATGTGTATTATATGGGTATAAAATGTTTAACGCTCGTAAAACGTGTGTTGAATGAGAAGCTTTCAAAATATAAGATTATGTTTTGTGCTAATGTTTCACGTTGAAACGTTATGATTTTCGAGAAAGGCAATAAAAAGTTCAATTTATATAAGTGAACAGTGTTTTTTGACGTCGTGGCCCGATTTTCAGAAAGCATACAACTTTTAAGCAGTTTACAAAGTGGTCGTATTTTTTTCGAATAAATTTAATTAACGATCTCAATTATTCAACAGCGGCGGTACCTTATCGGTTCTGCGTATCGCAAAAAAGCTCAACGCGGTACTCGATCTAAAATGCGATGGCTCAAAATGGCAATTTAAAACCAGAATCTGAAAAAAATATACGATTTCGATTGACTCAGATCCACATGTGAGGTTGCTTTTTGCGTGTAAAAATAATCAGCGAAAATTAAACAAATAAACCTAAAGCTTTTTCCTCGCATATGATGAAAAGACATCGACGCACCTTATAATGAAACCCGAAAGTGCGAGTGAAATTTATCTTGTTTTTCTTTTTTGTAGCATCTTCGATTCGGTTCGGATCGGTTCAACTTTTGTATAATTTACCGCAATAATCGTAACGATAAATTATGTTCAGCTACAATAAGATAATAATAATAAATAATCGTTTAGCGTCAAACGATATTACGATCTCGTTCCCTTGACACGGTTCTGCGTTTTCTTCTTTTTTCTGCGTCATCGGGCAAAATTGTGACAAACGATGATATTTTGAATAAGTCAACGACGATAAAACGCAAACCGTACAAAACGTACACAATATAATAGTAAAATATTTATTTTCCGATTGAAAACATCGATGATTTACGTTGGCGAACGTTCGATACGTAATAATAGATCGCTTTCGACGCACCCATTGTTTACAGATAAAATATTACAATGTATTTATTATTTATAAATTTTATCTCTATATTCCACTCGGCCGAAACGGAATGAGTCCGACATCGGATCTGAATTGAAAAATTATTTTTTTATACGCGATGATTTCATATACACATTTCACCGCAGAAAACTTTCTAGAATATTCATTGTCAATCATGAGTATTAGGTCGCGCCAAAATTAATCCATCATTTTCGCACGAGAACAATCTACATTACAACACTCAAATTCTCAAAATTTACTATTCCAACACAAATCTAGATCATCGAAACGATCGAGTCAACACAGATCAAACAGCATCCCGTGAGTCACCTTCGTGGGTGTCACGATAAGAGATTGCACTGTCGGAAGACAGGTGAGCCGATGATGGCCAGATGTTGACCCCAGCAGCCCACTCGGGTCGTTTACCACCAGCCTGGCCCGAATCCGCCCACGTGCCATGGATCTGGCTATGGGCGGACGTGGCGCCGTTTGTCTCGGAAGCGCCACTGGACAGGCGCCTATGGTGCAACTTTGATGTCGGTTGTAGCCGATATGCGTATAGTGTGGTCTGAATTTTTTTCAGATTTAGGTTTGGTATGGTTTAAAGATAAATTTGTGTTGGTTTTAGAGAGTTCCTTGGTTTTTTTGGTCGTTTTTTAGATGTAAGTTTGAAGATGATGTATGAATTTTCGTGATGAAAATTTTTATATAATGACGAAATTGATTCATAATAACTTAACGAATATTTTTATAGTAAAAAAATTATGTGTGTTTGATTCTTAATATCAAATTACAAATCTATATATATATATGAAAATTGATGTTTGGATATAATATTAGACGTCGTTTCATTCCAACACCATTTGACCGATCACTATGAAAATTGGTAAGTATACGTATTTTTTTGTCGAAAAGGTTTTGGTATCATTAAAACAAAAAAAAATCAATACGTAGTCGAAAATCTATCGTTTATTGAATTTATTTGCCTTGGTTACGCAATTCATAGAATCATATCGAGCTGTTATAATACAATCTGACAGGACAACGTCTGCCGGGTTCAGCTAGTATTATATAATAATAAAAATATGCTGAATATTTTTACTATTATAAATGTACAAAATTTTTTCGAACTTTTTCTAATATGTTATTTTGTAACAAAAAATAAAATAAATATATTTAAGTGCGATATTTATATCGATAAATTCTAATATAAATGTATTTTTAACGTTAAAAAACTGGGAAATTCCAACATAAATTTCACAAGTTGCTCCGATAGTTTTCCCATAACAAACGTACCGAAAGCGCATATCTAAGCAAAATTTATGAAAACTCACATTAATATATATTCGCTTAAATACATTGACACACTAATATGTAGTAAATTATCGTAAATCGTATACCGGAGCCGAAAAATTTTTCAAAAATAATAAACATATTTTATAAACGAAACGGAACAGGTGAATCGACATAATATAGTACGCGTCGATTTCGCGCAACGAAACACATTTAAATAAAATTTCCGCACAGGAATCCATTTCATATAATTCTTCAGCATAATAAATAGATTCGACTACCAAAAATCTGAAGCCACAACATAATATGCGCGATTCTTGCGCTTATAGAAAAACGTTTTCGCTTTCGGGCCATAGCGCTCGTATATAACGAAGACTCATGTTTAATTCAGGCCGAAATCACTCGGCTACAGGACGTCAAATAAATTGCGATTTTATTATTACATTATTGCGTATGATATTTTGCTTTCGGAACGGCCTGTGTCCAGTGCAAACGCGCCACAAAGCCTTATTGACACGGGTCAAATTCGTAGCGAAAACATTTACACGTCTAATTGTCGTCTCGTACAAAGAGCGAGGAAAGTATTTGTGTGTGTGTATGTGTGTGTGCACGTGCTTGCGGAACGTTTGAAAAAATAAATACGATTTTAAAATTTTGCCGAATGCGGCGATGGATTTCCATCGAAAATTTAATGGATTTGGTGGATTTTTTCGGCTTTGATGTGGAAATCTGCAATTCAGATCAGACGCATATATCACGTATCTGATGTATTGTTCTCTTGAGCCGATTCCCAAACTGATTAAAATCTAATGCTTTTTTTTTAAACCCTTTCGTAAAGAACCTGTTTTTTCTAACATGGAATTTATCCCAAGCATATTTATTAAATATATACAGAAAAGTTTCATTATTACAACATGGATTATGTTTCAATATATTTATTTAACTTTTATGCACGATAATTAAATTTTCACCTTCTGTATAATGATATATTAAATTTAAATGTCTTTCAGCAGCAATATATTAAACAACAAATGACTTTTTCGGGTCGCCGTTCCCTTTCGCGTTTTGACCGCGAATTAAAAAACCAAGGTGTAAATCGAGTGTGCACTCAAGAAAACCATCTTAAACAATCAAACAAATCGAGCAAACATGGATGACTCAATACGTCCAATTTGACAAACATCATCTTACCTCATCGCTGTCTAAGAAGCAGAACAATATTTATAAAAAAAATCGACAAGCATTAAAGTTTGAATCTGTCGTAAAAAAAAACAATCGATCACTCAAAAGCGCCGCCATACACACCAGATAAATTTTGAAACTAAATCCTAATAAAAGTGACATTTGATTCTGCGGCAAAAAACGAATATTCATAATTCAATAGATACGTATGAATAAATCTAACGGGGAAAGTGTGCGAAAATGTGCTCATGAGGCGCCAATTCGAAAATTTATCAAATCGAATAAACTATTCGAGACCACCATGGTTTTTTTACATTGCATAACAATTGACATTCGACGAATCCATTTATTTATTAGTTTAATACAGAGATGGTCAATTAATGACGTATTATTTTTTCGAATAACTCAACAATTGTTTATTTTATACTACGGTAAATTCAATCAAATCAAAATATTTATATAACAGGAAAATTGTGCAACCATCAAATATTTAAATTGAATGTGCTAATAATCCATAGTACGCTAACATTGTCTTACTTCCTACTCCAAGAAAGATATTTTGAACAATTTATCGAGACATGTGATGGAAACGTCATTCCATTGACCACATCTGTTCAACATTTACATGGCCCACACGCATTTAACGAAGATGATCGTGTTTTGTGGGAAGTCGCGTTTGCCATGACAATGAGTCTTCCTGGGCGTAGGTTTTTGGGGTCCTCGAACTTGTCTGATGACAAAACTGACCTCAGATACTTGTTCGCCTGTTATGTTATGGTAAAAGTGTGGGATTCGAACGCACTTCGATTAGTGCAGCCTAATTGCATTCGTTGACGTCTCGTGTCGTTTTGTGTTTATGGTGCGTGGTACGTGAAACGGGTATCGGTTTAATTTGTAATATGTAGGTGTTTTTTTTTTGCATGTGTTTTAATTTGATCGTTTTCGATTAATTAGGATAAATATGTATTAATTAAGATTTTTTTTTGATTTGGTGTTAGTGGGTTTTTTGTGGTTCTTCCGTCATTAATCTTAATGGTTATTTGTCGCTTTTTTATGCCAGTAGTAATTTATTTTTATCGCTTTGCCATAACCATTTAAATTGCATAGAATATAAACATGCATTTCATAAAAATATCAAACTGGTTCAAAATTATCTTTTTGGGGAGATATTGGAACTGAACAATGCATGGCGATTTATGATATATGTTAATCAAAAGCTATTTGAATAATTTCGTAGTATAATAGGTAATTTATTTAATGGTATAATATACACAAGACAATTGTTAGTAGATTTTATCATATTAAGAAGTTATTTCATTTTTTTTTAAGTGACAGTGGATACAATCCTTGTTTATATGCCACGGCCCGTGTCAATATTAATTTCATACAACACAAACCATATATTATTACTTAATCAACATATTTTTGTATACCATATAATTTTATTAAGCGACACCGATTAATATAAACACAAAATAAACATTATCAGATCGGATAATCGAGTGTGATTTGTTGTTCCTCACGCGCTACCGTACAGTATCAACCCCGCAATTTATAACTATGATTTTTTCAATACGAAATTCGAATTTCATACGTACACACATCGATACGAATTTATATAATATTTTTATAAAATACATTATGAACCCTCACATAAGGCGTGACGCAAGACTGATACGTAAAACTTTTCTTTTATATAAATGGGACACATTGCGAATTCGACTTTAAACGAAATGTAAACGTGTCCGTTTATCCGAGTAAATGTGTTTTAATCCGCTCAAGTTCAATTTCGCAAGTTAATCAAGATATTTTTATGCTTTCAATCGAGGACATTTGTGATTTCACTTTCGCAACGGATTACAGCTGCAGCGGCGTTGTGTTGCAAATTTGTACTCTAACATTATAAAGTTTTTGCTGGTTATACATGAAATTAATGAATCTATTGAATCGAATTTGAATGAGTGACCTTTAGCACCGGATATAATTTGTTTTTTATATTGAGATTTTTTATGCAATTTCATATAATAATATTTACAAAATATTCAATATTTTTGTATAATATAATAGGAAATTGTCTACATTCCACGTCGATATAGTAAAAAATGAACCGACGTATAAACAAGCATCTCGACTATTTATTATCGTGAATACGTTAAAAAGAATAACTGTTGAGTTTGCTCTTTTTTATATTTTATTTTGTTAATTTGAAAAGCAGACGAAGGCTCATCCTCGCCCGCGGCGCCAAAATATCTCGAAAAACTCATCCTGCATATTGATCGGAGCCAAGCTAAACAACTAACTTCTACATACAGCAAATTCTCGATTTACGTAACAGAAACCTACAACAGACTAAAATTTCACATCAATACAATACGATACAATCAGCAGCCACAAATATCTTATCGGCAACATCTGAAAATAAACTGAATCAATCTGAAACATATCACATCTTACGACTGCAGAATATGTTCTACAAATCGAATTCGAAGCTCTCAGATCGAACTGGAGCACTTGTACACAATAGCAAACAACACAAGAGGGAGGTTGTTTATCGACAGATGTAACGTGCGAAGTTAACGGTTACGCCACACGTACAACACGATCGTTGTAAAATAGCCGTCTTTATTAACACCACCTCAACTTCGAGGACGATAATCTTATTCCTCGTGTCTTAATAATGTTTCGATCGGACCTGTAAAATCAGTGGATTTGTGACGTGTCGTCCGCATAATGTCTAAGGTCAATTTTTGCGGGATGGTTACGACTTTATACGGGTAATGTGTGGTTTAATATATTTTCTTTGAAGAAATTCGAAATTTTTGTTGTTTTTCAAATAGGAAATGATTTTTTTTATAAAGAAAATTATAACCAAATTAAAAATCTGTAATAATATTGTCCGATTCGTTTTGTATACAAAACCGAACGTTTATAATATCGTAAGCCATGCTTCAATTTTCGAGCGCAAAATTTTCCGCGAAATTCAAATCCAATTATACAACGAAAACAATCAATCGCACAAACGAGCAAAAGTCCAATGTTATTGAAATCAGTCGATGGCTCGTGATCGAATAACTATTTTTAGAAGCTGCAGTCATGAGCACTAGTGCATATATCCATTCCTTTCTAACTCGGTACTGAAAAACGAGATGCAATAATCGAGTAAAACGTTACGAAATGCAATCGTTGCGATTAACCTATTCGCGGCCTTCCAAAGTGTCACATAAGCGAATATGCAAATGCACTTTTTAGCGCGTTTTACAACACGCATTCCTTCGCAACGCGTTCGATCGATACTTTTATGCTGAAATTTCCCAGACTCGAACCAGCATCTGCATCGTCAGCTGATCGTTATTCCCAACCCATATACCGAGTATATATATGTATACGTTTGAGGCTTCGGAAGTTCAAAGTTGAAGGCTGCGCGTGGGCGTATCGATTGTGCACGCGACCCCGTTCAAATCCGGGCAAGTCCGGGCCACTGCCAATGCCAATGGGTTAACATCCACCTATTCGGCGTGGTATGGGTTAATTATGGGTGTCTGTGGTGTTGGGGGTGTGTGCGACCTGGTTTCGGAAGATGCAAGTATTTGAAGATGTTAAAAGAGACAGAAATAGGCTTTATTGATTCGTTGTACTCTTTATTCACATGTAGAGAATTAAATTAATATTTCGAGTAATTACTTAGCTGCTATATTCTTAAAGTCGTTCACTTATATAATTTACAATCCAAATTAAATTCATTCATGAAAGTAATCGGTTGTAATTTTAAGATACCTTTCACTCAAGTTGTGTATGTGGCTTATATGAGGTAGAAACAATTTAATAATTACATGTTCCACTCCACGTAAGATTAATCGTAAAGCATTCTCACTATCTAATGTTCTGCAAATTGATATTAATCTGTAATCTTGAGAAATTTTCGGTGGTTTGCAAAATGTATCGTAAAATTTAAAGGTCATACATTTAATTTTAAGTAAATGGAACGTAAAATATGTTATTATACTTAAGTTTTCTACATATTAAATTTTATAAGTGCTCATTTCGTTGAAATTCCAGAACTCGAGAATTTGATTTATTACAATGAATGTGTATAAAAACCTCCACCGATCACGTATAACAAATAAACATTCACATTTACTTGATTCATGCTTCTCAATAATAAAATTAAAAAAATAAACTCGGTCCGAAAAAATCATTTTTAGTATTTAGCTTACGTAGAATATTCGACTGATGACCAAAGAGGTCATCAGTTCAATCTCGAGCGAAACAAAAATAATTCTCATTTGAATATTCATCCGTTTTTTCACAAAAAATATCATGTTATATAGTAATTATGTTCATATAGTCATCATGTCAATATTTTCAAAAGCAATAATTAGATAGCACTAATAATTACATATGCGAATACTTCCTTCAAAAAAAAAAAAAATGACAGGCGACCATCTCATCGTACAAAAACAAAAACACCACAAAGTTCAATGACTAATGATAATTATTCGTCGAAAAATAATAATTGAACATACAAAATCGCCGCAAACGAGCCTCTCACACATGAAAGCCTCAATCCGGGGATGACACAATCGATGCAGCCTACCCCATCCGGGTTGGGGCTACGGCCACGGCCAATGTCACAAGCCCACCCACATTCATCCAGGTCACCCGCTGACTTCAACCCTGACCATGATGGCCAGGTCGAGGAGGTCGTTTATGAAGGCTCGATTCACTGCCAATGCCACTACGACCCGATTTATAGCCGAGGACACGTGGGTGACCCGAACGTCAAATACACACCTGATTCTGTTATATGTAATAAATTCAGAATTAGTCTCGCATATAGTAAGAGGCTTAATCTCCGAGATTACAACTTGAATATTAGGCGGAGTCGTTAACCCAATCAATAAATTTTCGTTGCCGCAGAATATCCCACGCCCTGACACAAAAAGCTCGAACAGACGAGCGTAAAGCGTGTAAAAGCTCCCGAATGAATGAATCCGTTATACAAAGTTACGTAACGATACATATAACGTTACACGCGTTTCCCGGAACGGAAGAGGAGCTTTCCAGAATGGAGCGGATCCATAGGGCAAAGCTCCACCGCAGCCGGAGGCCCAAGCTCGTGGAGGACTTTGGCTCTTGTACGAGGATGTTTTAGGGGTAGAATCGGGTATAAGTGGAAGCTTTCGGCAGTATTGATCTGGCCTGTTGCCATGGCACCTGTTGCGTTACGTCACCTGTTTCACGAGGGGCCGTGTCCTGAAAAAGCTCGGATACTATGTAGCGACCTTTGCGTGACATTCGATGATTGTTGATACCGTAATTGAGTGGTGGTTGTATTTTTTTGATGCTTCATTTTGTTTGGGTTGTTCTTTAAAATTTTAATTGCAATACGATTTTCATTGAATTTCATTTTTCCTGAAAAAAGGTGATTATGAAAAATATTCCAATTATTTTTGAAATCGAAATTTTTATTATAATGTCGGTTTTAATATGCATACACATATATATATTTTTCATATTCTTTCGCTTTGTTTTGCAAGTTCGTCGACTTGATATATTCAATTAATAAAAACATACTTGAACGTCGTTTATTATTACAGCTTTTCTCTGGAAAAATATATTTATTATTTACTCAATTTGCTAAAAATCAAATATCAACAATAATATTTGGATTGACATTCATTCAATTATTAAATTGATATTATTAGTGTGAAATACAAAAACATATCGTGGGTGGCCACTTCGAAAATGATTGATATATTTTTCTCACTTTTTCATATATCCTTATTTTTTTACTCAACTAACTTATTCTACAAATAATCATTAATGTGCAAACAAAATTCTCATTAATTTCAATAAATACACGCCATCTAATCCACCGTGACAAAATCGAACGTGTCATTATTCCATTCAATATTCCATCATAATTGCCCTCCATTACGAATAAATCAACAGTAATACAATTTTTTAGATACAAAAAATTAAGTGGCCACCCACTTGGAGGGCATAATTCAATTTTCCGCACATGAAAATATAGAAAAAACAAATTCTCATACACACGAAAACAATAGATTGATCGATCGCAGAAAAATTGAGTCGCCCCCACGTGGGAAAATACATGGGCGTATACGCTTTTCCGAATGATACTTCACGGAGAAATTCATAGAAAAACAACATATATATATATAAGGAACATACACACGTGGAGCATGTTCGCATAATATTATATATATTTTTGTAAGGCGTGGAGCACAATGTGCGCGAAGTCTGCCGTTTTGAATGAAACCCACACACTGTTTACATAACAAATAGTGGATTTTCCGAGAGGGAAATTTCACCATACGTGGCATAAAAGGTGTTGTGCAATGAATTTTCACAGGATCTGGAAATTTTCACGCTCGAAATTGCATCACGTTCAATTTGGATTGCGTAAATTTGTTTTTAAATAGACGAGTTCCGACGTGCCTTATGAAACGTGTTTTTTTACCGTTCGAAACTTTTCTATGGAGTTATTTTTAGGTTATATCAAAATCAAAGCACGTGAAAGAGTTTTCAGAAGTTTTATAATTTATAATTAAGAAATCGTGTTCATGTTTCTATAGAATTTAAAATGATATTTGAGTTTCGTAAATACGAAAATATTTCGAGTGTTTTATAATGTAAATAATTTTCCCAGTTTTCGACGCATACAATGATATATTGTTATACCATAACATTGAAACAGGTTGATTGTGAAGCACTAGAAAGTATAACAATGGTGTTTTATGAAATTATTTTGCCGGAATGAAATGATGATGTAAACGTATATATAAATCAACTTGAGAAACGTCAGGTTTCTTTGCGTATTTTTTTCTTTGAAAAGTTTCAGTTCCATAATAGAAAATGGCTTTGAATATTGTTGCACGTTTTTATTATATAAATTCGTTCTTTCATTGTTCGATGGGAGGGTTTTGATTTATTTTTATGACTGATTTGCATTCCACGCTAAAGCTTTACGTAAGCTTTCTCCGATATTTTATAAAGTCTATTAAAAGGTCGTTTGTTTTTGTATTTAAAATTAGTCACAAAACGAAACCTATTGATAACGAAAAACTTATTTTCAAAAATCAACCCAACACATTAACCCTTTCCACTCGCGAGACTTTTCCGCAGCAGATATGTCGATGACCATTTTCCGAGGTTTTATCTACAACATTCGTTAAATTCAATTTAAAATATTTATAGAATCGGCATAATATTTTGTATTTTGTAAATGGTACATCCAACTCAAATCCCGAGCTATAAAAATATGGAATCTTACAACAACTAATTATTTTTCAACTAAAATTAATTAACGTATACATTTACATTATATTACCAACACCTATAAATTAAATTCAAAACATAACATACTGAAAAATAAGAACTCAAATATCGTACATCGATAAACTCATCCAATAAAAAATCAATTCATTCAAAATCCATTCATGAAACCTCAATACCGAATCCATCTGACATATTTTGAACCCATACGTTGGAGCTTTCATAAACCGCCCAAGTCTATTCAAATTCATAAACGATTGAAAACCATCCCTAAACGGCCACACTATGGAAATACTTATCCATGAATGAAACTGTAGCGACCTTGGAACGTACAATTCAAACGTAGCCGTGCAAAATCGATACAAAGCTCCATGTGTTCTTTGCGACGCCCCGAACTTTCGTCGCGATTTTCTCCATTTTCCAACCGATTTTCGCGCACTTTATGCACGTTTTGTAACAGTGTACATCCTTCAGAGCTCCCTTTTGAAAAATCGACTGTCAGTCAATGAAAACATCGGTGAAAAGTGGCACTTTTCAAAAGCTCTCGCTCTCTTCCCATTCATGCGAAGCCTAAGCTATGACGTCAGCGAGGGAGTGTGACGTCAACCACACACTACGACACCCAAGGTACTGTTGATGTTCAGAAGTGTAAAACCATTACGTAATTTTAATGAAAATTATTGAAAAATTCTTTTATTTGATAGTCATTGATCTATTATACTTTTATGGTATTGATTTCTCACGATTTAATTTTCAAATTTTTCTATAAATATAAATGAATGAAAATTTTGATATTTCGAAGAAAAATCCGTAAAATAATATTATAAATCGACTGAAAATTTTCGTCAACAATATAAAGCTTATACAAAACAATATAAAGCTTACATTGAAAACATATTCCATTTCCAATATATAATAATAATAATCGGATTCCATTCAACCCACATAACAATAAAAAAATGTTGTGCAGCGCGCTTTTCCGAGAACGCGCCCGCTCGACCCCATTCTCGGAAAAGCGTGGGCGATTTTCCGCATCGTATACACCAGCACGAAACGCACCGCCAATGCAACCACCCCAGACGGAGATTTTCCATCGAAAAGCGCCGATTTCGACCACCAATCAGATTCCAGCGCCGCGTTTCCGTTCCGGCGGCCGCACGCTTTCCCGGCGCTTTTCCGGCCCCCGCACACGCACGGGTCAGTTTTCCCACGGTTTATGGCGGTGTGTGTGTGCATGGGTGTTGTGGTAGTCATTCATGCGTTGCGCAGTTCGGTGTCGGGGTGTGTTCCAGGAATTCTGGCCTCGGATCGATGGCGAGGACGATGCAGATGCTCTTTGAACGCACGCGCACTGAATCCTTTCGGATGTGTTCTATTGCCGGTTCGTGAATATTTTATGGTGAAGCTGTTGATAGTTCAATGGTTCTGTTTGAAATATCTATTGATGCCAATTGATATATTGATAACTTTAAATTTGAGTGGTTGTGGCATTGGTGAAGATTTTTTTTAAAATACTTTCTCGCTATTGAGATACAAAGTTTTTTCAAACTTCAAAAAAACAGTTGTAAATTATAATATTTTTTTTTAAATATAAATTTTAGTTTAGTATCAATTTTTTAATAATTAGTGCCTATGTAAATTATAATATTAATTTTGCGAATGAATCTATTATATTAGAAATGACATTGGATTATTGGTAAATGACTTAAAAACAGTTCGGTAATTTTTGTGTTTCGAATATTTTTGAAATTTTATCGTTTTTTGTTAAAAAATGTTTTTTTGAATTTAAGAAAAACTTGTTTTTTGTAAGTATGCGGTTTTTTTTTTTTTGAAAAATGCCATTTTTTATGAGAAAGTATAATTAGTTTTACGATTTTTTCGGTTTCTCATCTTATTTTTCGTTTTTTTTTAATTGAATTCACTGGTAAACTAGAATTAGAAAATATTACCAGATTACCGGTAAATTAAATTTTCACTAATTCTGACATCCCTAGACTCTATTCGAATCATTCTTATAATAATAAAATTAATTAATCGAACCAGTAACCAATTTTAATGTCATACACCATCCATTACATAAATTCATTGTTAATTTATATCTAAAATTATACGATGAATATATAATATTAATACAATAATAATATATAATACAACAAATTCATTATAAAAGCCCGGAAAAACATCACCGAAAAATTTCCACTTAAAATGTCACACGCATCATCCAGACATTTTCCACGTCGGATTACTACGCGCACGCTACCTGTGGAAAACCCGACAACGTGGCCGGAAAATCGATAGCCCTAAAGGACGCCCACCTT
>JAOXNN020000052.1:494369-506947 GCA_028571205.2 Hydropsyche betteni | reverse complement strand
ATAAGAAAAAAAGGGTCAAAAGGTCAATTCAAAACACATATATACAATAAAATATATATTTTGATAATACAATACAGTTGCAATTAAATTCTTCGTTTTACAGTATCATATCCCACATCATTATATGGTTTGTTATTTTTTTTTTACATTACAAAACTATACACTTTTACACAGCCTGTTATCATCGCAGAATGATTAAAACTAATAGAAGATAAAACAGACAAATTATTATTAGTAAATCAAACAAGAATTAGTGAAAAGATTTTATAGAAAGTTTTTTTATGATTCTTATTCGTGTTCTATGGTTATTTAATGGCAAAATTATATTGACCCACTTATTCAAAATTTGTAGTATGGACTTAATTATTTTTTAGTACATAATAATGTGGTAAAGTGATTGATTTCAATAATGGTTTAATTTTTTTTGTGAAAGAAGAAATGAGCATTAAAAAACATGAAATTTATGATAATTTGTCATTAGATTCCCTGTAATATAAAGGTTAATAAAATTTAATAGTTTTGAAACAAAATCTAATATAAAATTAAGTGAAGACATTTGTAAAATACAAACAAATTGTAGAAATCTGAAAATATAACAAAAATATACATTATTTGGATGATAAATGCCAACATTTAAACATTCACGAATCTGTCCAAATTCAACAAAGGTAAATACACATATATCAGAAACATCAACAATTATTGCGGAACTAGAATATCATCAAATAAAATAAATCAATAGAAACTGGGTAAGTTAAGTATGAGCGTATACAATTAAGCAGCGGAAATTTATAGAATATGTTGATCACCAGAAACGAATTTATTTACCAGCAATAAACCAGTCTCGTAAAAAAACTGAGTTATACTCATAATATATGATATTTTGCATTTTCTTATAAAAAATAAATTATAAAAGTTATTTGGTTTTCATCTAAACCAATGTTATCAAATACATACTAATTATTGATAAAATATTAACTTGCCACAAAACTTAATGAAACAAACATTATTGGCAAATAAATGTAAAAGAAATCTTAACGTATATTTATATTGCTTAATACTTTAAAGGTATTAGCTTTTCATTATTTGAAAATAATTATGGTATGGTAATTGTGATGGCCATGTTAGAATAATGAAAAAAAAAACTTAACAAAAAAAACATGATATACATTTCGAATATTTAAAGAGAAGAAAAACTAAGCAACGTCAGCATAAAATTAATGTAAATATAATGTGCAAAGACATACTCGCTATACAAAATGTATAAAATAACCATCATTTTAGATATATATCGTAATTGACTGTATTATAAATATAAATGTATATAGAATAATATTCTTTTTACAAAACATGTTTTATCAATATATAATTTTCACTGTGAATCTTTTAAAATTTTAAATCCTGAAAAGGTAAAATACTTCGTGCTTATTTCATAAGGCATACAATAATAATCATATTATTATACAAATATAAGAAAGGGTATTGATATTTTTTTCATATATTTTCGATTCAAACTTTATTTTGTACTTAAATTATGATTTTTTTCAAGCTCAATACGCAAGGATAAAAATTTATTAAATCGAAAATTGCATTTAGTCCAAAAGTTATAATATTAGAAAATAACTCGAAGCCGTACCCATAGTAGTGCTAGAGATAAACATGACTTAAACAATCGCCGAAAAGCATGATAGAAAAAAGACAAATCTGAGATTACTTGCAAGATTCGCAGAATTAAGATTAATGGTCTAATGTTATAAAAAAAGACTTAAACACTACATATCGTGATATAAATTCTTATGATGAATATTCTGATGTTATGAGCCATATAAAATACATAGTCAATATGAGTACAAAATATTATAAATATGCTTATATATACACATTTATGAATATAAAGACAAAACACACAATAATTTTAATAATAAATATGTATGTATATATATATGTATAACAAAATAAAGGTACATCAACATCACATATAGTCCTTTAATTTAAAGCTTAAATATAGTATTACAATATGTTGCACACAAGTGTGCTCGAATCCTCGCTTTCTATAAATATTTACGATTTGATCATCAATGAATGAAAATATCAAAAATAAAATTATATAAATATTCAAACAAAATACTTGTGAATATTTCAAACTATTTTCAGAAGGTAACAGAGTTTTAAGCAGGAAAATAACACTATTACATCACAGTTTTCAGGAACAAAAACTCTCAATTTAAGCGAGGATTCTCTAAAATTTTTAAAATAAATATCTATCAACTATTTACTGAAAAATATAAAAGCTTATAATTTTACTGACTTGCATATATTCTCTTAATGTTTTTCTTATTTTTTAAATGTTTTAACATTTTTTTTTATATTTTAAATTATTTTCAATATATGTATATCATATATCATATACAGTATATATTTACTACAAACTAATATTCATTTTCATCATTGCAATTAAACTTGAAACTAATTCCACAAATTACATTTTAATGTAGAAAGCTTACGACTGAAAGTAAATGTTATGTGATTAAGATCATGTAATTTCTTCAATCAATATAAAACCAAGTAAATATATATACCAAGTTAAGAGATAATTAATAATTCACACAAAAAAGTTTCGAATTCAAAAAGAATACAATATGAAATTATTGAAAAGGAATGTGTGTATATATATATATATATATATATATAATTTTTTTTTTAAATACCATATGTATTAAACTTTCAGTGTTATTTTTTATGATAACAATTGTTTATATAAAAATATTGACACTATGTAAATTCGAAAAAACTTATATAATAAAAATATGTTCGATGATTCATTCCAATCTTGTCAGATATTGTTAGTGTCAGAAATTTTGAAAAATATTTGTCTATATATGTTTGTAAGTACTAGAGCCATGTAATAAAACATATATGATATAATCAAAGCTGAAGAGTAAATTTGAACAAAAAGCAAGAAAACTTACTACAGAAAGTTTCAGTTTAAAGATACTTAAGAGACGTGATGACAAAATAAACTTTTAATATTTAATACAGATTCTACAAACTAAATTTAAAAAATTAACAAACTAAAAAAAAATCACACAAACTATCACTAAAATGTTTCAAATGAGAAATTTAAAAACAAATATTTAACATCGAAAATTTTTTTTTCATCAATGCCATTAGCAAAATAAAAACTATTTTACTCACTATTGTATACCGATCCAGCGGAATCATTACAACCATCATTATCAATATACAGTTTGACTACAAATAATAATAAGACTATAAAAACTAAACGTTTCATATATCATCAAACACAAGTGTTAATACATATACATTGGTAAGATAAATTAAAATCGCACAAGTATATGTTGCAAAACAAAAATCACTGCACAATCAAATATATTTTTGTGCCTAAATACAAAAATATTTTATTTGTACAGTAAATATATCAAGTGATTCTGAAAAGAAATAAGTTGTTGCGGACTATTATCATTAAATCAATAAATATATGGTAAAGTGAAATGCTTATTTTAAGTGGTAATGTATGCAATCCACATAGTCAAATTATTCGTATCACAATTAAAAATCATGAAGACCCCCACTCGGTACGCCAGATTTAACTTTGTCAAGTATTTGATTGACAAATTCCGATGAATGACCAGCTATTTGAATTTCTATATGGAAAAATGAAAAAGTAATTAAAAAAGAAAGTTCAGATATATTTGATCGAGCGTATATATTAACTTACTCGTCGCATCGTGAACAACTTTGTCTACTTCTGTGTTATATTCAGGTACAGTTATATTAGGATCAGTAAATTTCTTTGTTATTAATTGTTTTATTTGCACAATACCATTCATTAATTGCTCTGAAAATAAAAATAGATAATTATAAATCAACTTTTTGATATTTTTATTATTATAATTTCGATAAAAATAACTTACTGTGTTCGCGTTGTAAACCATAAAGTTTCAGCTTATTTGCTTCATGTTGGGCCTTTTTCTTTAATCGACAAGCCCTCGATGCTAATTTATTTTTCTCTTTCCTGCTTTTTGGTCTAACATTAAAAGGTAACTCGCTGACGGGGATCATGTCGTTAATAATCTTGCCAAGATTATCCAACTCTTTCCCAATTGTAAAAAGTTTCCTAGGGTTCGGTGTCAAATCGTTTCCATCGCCTTTTCTTGCTTTTCCACTAAAATTTAAAACAAATGTTTATATACTAATATCAGGCACAAACCATTTTCTGAATGAAAATTTTGTTACCTATGTTTAATACCGCGCAAGCTACAACTAGGGCTGAATACTGGATCCGTAACCTCGTTCAATACGTGGGGATCTTCTAATTTGGTTTTCATGACGAGTCTTTGTCCTTTAGGTCCTTTAGCTTGAATATTGTACTGCCAAAAGTATCTTTCGCCTTTACTAGACATTTTTTTGCGAATTTTATGATCGGTTTCATCTCCATCAGAATCTTCAAATGTCCAAATATAAAATTATGATATAATAATTTTAAAAAACGTAGAAACATAAAATACATTTGTAATTGAATTTATTCCGTAGAATAACAATATTTAAAATAAACATAACAAATACGTCATCAAAGAATGATGCAATAAAATTAAATATTACATTTGTGAAAAATAAATATTATAAAAAATAACTTACCGTTGTCTGATGAAAAATCTTCATATTTGTCGCTATCTTCGTCAGATTCCTCATCTTGCGATAGATCTTCCTGAGTGCCAGGACTTAAAACGCCACCAGTAGAAAGAGACGATGTCGAACCAGCTTCTGCGAGGGAACCGGTAGACAAAAGATGTTTGCGAGGTTCTCGTCTTTGCCAAATCTGTAACAACAACGTTACTTATTTAAAACACTCACAATCGAATCGAATCAAACAATTCATAATCCGAAAAAATTGATATTTCCGTTTTACATTGGCATAAAGAAGAGTGTTTTGAACATATGCCAGAAATTGAACCATAGCAGCTTTGTACTTAAAATACATAATCAATCTTTCAAATGATTAAATAAAAATAAAGGACGAGCAAATTTCCAATGATTCATATACTTAATGAATTCATTAAATTATCATGAATTCCGTAGTTCATATAAAAAGGGTATTTTCACACTTATTATTCATAATATGCGTAATGAATTAAATGCATATAATTGACATGGCATAAAAAATAAAATCGATTGTTTAAAATGTAAATTGAAAATAAATATCAAAATAAATTGAGACATTTTGGATTTCAATAGTCATAAAAAGAAATGGCTACTTTTTGAATGGTCAGAATTTAAATACGATTTTGGGCAGATTTTTTATCCCATTTATATGAATTTATTTGACATCGGTCAGTATTTTGATCATGTTTTGGTCAGAATTTTAATCAAAAAGGTCAGAATAAATATTGAATGGTCAGAATAATATTAAGAACCCTAACCTAACTTAATCTATTCTGACCGTTTCGTTATTAAATTCTGACCATTTATTGTTTTATTCTGACCGTTTTTGATTAAAATTCTGACCATTTAATTTTTTTGCCAAAAGAAATTGTGTTGATTATAAATCATTAAACAATTTTTTATTCATAAAATCTTTGAAACATAATTACGGATCGTGAATCAGCGTAAATTATAGATCAAGAAAACATTTTCAACAACAACATATTGTTTTTTAAATATATTATTACCTGTTCCAGACTAAGATGCGTAGGAGCAGATGAAGAAAGACGAGCGGCAGCGACATGTTTATGTTTGAGCTGTACAGACGTAATTGGGGGCAATGCCTGTTTAGTAGTGAGCAACTCCTGCAAACCGAGACACGGAGAACCGTGCACGCTGCTGTGCAAACTGCTCGGTTGGCTGCTGTGGCCGCTTCCGGGCGAGAAAGCGCTGCCGCGATTCCGACAGTACACATCTCTTTCAATATCTTCTGAGTAATACAAATTGAACTGGTTGGACGAAGGCTGCACGACCGTCGGCGGAGGTAACTGGAGAGACGGCGTCGTAGACTTGTACGTTTGGGACAGAGAATCGCTCAGCTGCTGGTAGAAGTTCTGTTCGTCAGGCAAGTCGAGATCGTCGAAGTTGAGGTTGTCCAAGAGGGTGTCGTCGCTCGCGTTCAGCTCTGCCAAAGTTGGACCCTGAATGAGATCGGCTTTGTCCACCTGAAATTGTAGAATTGTACGTTGAATAAAAGATTACGTTTGAAATATATTATCGCTCGAATATCATTTCTTGGATATCATTTAAGGTTACGTTTGAAATATATTATCAATCGAATATCATTTTTTAGTGAGGATCAAAAATAATTACAAATTTTACTTAATTATTAGGATAATTTCGAAAAATAATAAACGACTGTGATTATTTGGATAAATTCTTTACTAGTATATTATACTTCAAATGAAAAACAACAACATGTTTGTATCACATACATAAAAGTTGTGTTTGTTAAAAAAATCCTGAGTATGACCGTGAATGTCATAACAATAGTGTTATAATGCAACGTTTCGGTAAAAGGAAATTATTCAATTTAATTAATTGGCACTGAAAACCTTTTAATGTTAATGATTACACCGCAGTTATGTAATAGGAAAAAAAAATCAATAATTTACACAATTGTTCAGTCATTTTGATTATTATCCCCAAGATGAGAAGAGTGGATAATGACAATTGAAACCCATCACATATTGCACCATATGTGATTCATCGATTCCAAAAACGCCGAAATTCGCATCGAAAACCGAAAACAGAAACCGAAAACCATAAAACCGAACGCATTGACATTTCATAGTTCTGACATTGTGCAAACAACGACCCGCAGCCATATTGACACTCGATCTCGAAAATTTTCGCGAAAAAGTTGTGCAACCCGCTTCGAAAACGAAACATACCGCCAACCGCGCGAACGCGACGAGTTGGCAGCACTGATACACCGATACGATACGATTCCACCAGCCAAATGCACAACCACCTGAAATATGTCGTCGTCGTCCATCCGATAGGGCTCGCACTTGGTGAGGCACATGTCGGGTTCCCCGTCGATGTCGCGGCTCAACTCCAATTGCAGATGGGTGAACGGTTCCGAAGTGAGCTCAATTTCCAAACATAAGGGCGAAGTGTGGTTTTGGTCCCTGTGCCTGGGTATGGGGACGCCATCGCGCTCCTCCCGTCCGTCGTCCCACTCGGCCATGGCTTTGTTTACGCGGCGCGACCTTGAGAAAGCATACCCGGGGGCTCAGTCCCCGAGCGAAAAGGGGGCGCGCTTCAACACACGCACTAAAACACCCCAATTCGGAAGGGTTTGGGATTTAAGGGGCTCCGAAGGGTGCGCTGGTACACTGGCTGACGAACGGGCGACGTAAACACAGTCCGAGGCACGTGTGACACAACAACACAACACGCACCAACACACTTAAACGCGAGCCGTGCATGTATACGCGCGCACGCGCACACTAACAAAGGGCGACAGCTGCGCGCGCAGGTTGTAAAACTGTGGCGCGCGGACGCCCACGTTGCGTCATGACGGCTCGATAATGGCGGGCTGCGATCGTCAAGTTTATGGATACGAAAGACGTTCGAAAGTATGGCGGGTGTTTCGTTTGGTTTTTCGGCGATAGGGTGACCTTTGTTTTTTTTTGTAGAGCGTTCGAGTTCGCTTTCCGTGTGTTTGTCAACAGAATAATAACGTGGTCGTTGCGGGAATTTTGTTTTCGTGCGGGGCTCAATGACAGTTTGCGATTAGATGTTGTGGAATGTTTTGCTGTAATCGAATATTCTTTGTCGATCGATATGTGGATTTTGATGTATTTGAAATGATTTGTTGCGCTTGAGAAGTTGGGTTGTAATATATGTATATAAAAATGGATGTTTGTTTGTTGCCGTTTCGCTCCAACACCATTTGACCGATCGCCATAAAAATTGGCATATACATGTATTTTTTTGTGGGGAAGATTTTTAGCGTCATTAAAATAGGGTGACCATATTTCCTGGAACCCAAAACGGGATGGTCTGAAAAAAAAATGTTCCCCCACCTATATAAAACAAATATTTTTTTGTCGAGAAGACTTTTGTTTCATTGAAATAGGGAGACCATATTTCTCAAAAACCAAAACTGGACAGTCCGCAAAAATTAAATTAAAAAAGTAATTTGATTTAAAATTTAATTCCCAAACAATGCCGGGTACTACCGCTCGTTTTAATATAAATATTTAATTTAATTAAAAATGACGGTATCTGCACAGATTTCGAACTTATCTTTGTTCTCTTATCGCCTCTTATCAGACATAGATGGCGTACTAAACCATCGATCAAAAATAAAATTTTTGCAATCTACAAAAGATGGTAACATAAAATAAACGAATATAATCGCTTATTGGATCACAATTATGCAATTGATAAAGAAAATAATCAATTTATTTATGCAAATTTTATTGCGAAACTCATTCATAGATTGTTTGCAATACTCGATGAATTCAATAGTAAACAAACCGTCAATATTTTCCATGGCCATATTCAATTTTGACGAATCAATATAAGTTGTTTTTCATGCAATTTTTAAAATTATCTTAAAAATACAGAGACGTAAATGTGCATGTTATTTCAAAGATGTTAGCATGGTCAGCTAGGATGCACGCGAGCTATGTTTATTGAAAGATTATTGAGTTGATTGCAAAATTACTTACCGGTATTGTTGAGGAGACCAGTAACGTCTGTCGTGGACCCATCGGTCCCCATTCCTGTAAGAAAATAATATTTTTGTTTAAAAATTCATAAAAATAAAAACACTCAAAACAATCTATTATACGTCATGAAAATAAATCATATTTCAATTGTTTCTAATAAATATTAAATACAAAAGCAATTGATCGGAGGCATACATGATAAAAAAACTCTTTATAATGTTATCGAATTGATAAGGAACATATTAAACGGAACTTCAATTTGAGATGATCTCAAATCAGATATTTAACTGCTTCATTCATTTTCGATTTGAATAAATTCTTCTCACGTATGTAATGATAACGATACCATTGTTTACAATCATGTGGGAAACTAATTGATTTTTGAATTGATTAATTGAAATTGTTAGGATTGTTTACGGACGTGACATTTAGAAGTCTATTTTGATAATTTCTAAGCAACAGTAAGGTTGAAATTGAAAATTCGTTGATAATCAAGGGTGATCAATCAATCGTTTTGAAATCCGGGCATTAAATATAATATAAGTGTCAACTATTTGATTAATCACCTATTATTTAGCAAGCCACACATGTTGTCAAATATTTGATTTAACAAGAAAACTATCACAGTTTTATAAAAAAAAATCAAAATCACTTTAATATCACGTGGTGCAAAATTATATACAAAATTTCAAATTAATCATAGATAATTTCCAAATAATAAAAGTAATCCGTTTAATCGCACAATCATGTCATTAATCCTTTTACAATCATTTAAGATTTTTAATAGAGCATTAAAGATCAATCATCGATATCAAACACGTATTTTTATTTGTGATAAATCATTAAAATTAAGTATTATATTATATTTCAAACTAAAAAATTGAAATTTTTTCAATAAAATTTTGCGAAACTTTTCTGAATCATTATGGTTGTAAAGGTTATATTATCGACAATAAAAATTGAGGTGTGCGTTCGATATTGACATTGATCATGACAATATTGATATCATCGGTATTCAATGACATACAGAATGTCACGCACGTTTAGTATAATGGCTATCGTAATTTTTGAGTAAACTAGGCCTTTGTGTAGGTTTGCTTTTCCGCTTGTGAAAATTTGATGGAAAATTGAACGGGCGTTTGTTTGGCAGTGCGTAGTTGAGTCATCTTGTTGAATGTCATATGTGTTTTGAATGATCTTGAATTTTGAATCTGTGTGTGATTATTTTGATAGTAAGTTAGAGTTATTATTGGTATGATTAAATAAAATAGTTCTAAATCAATAAGCAAATAATCAAAATTTTATGGGTCAATGTTTTCAAATACGTGATATAGTTTCTAATTATAATTTTATCTATAAGTTATAGTTCGCTATAAAACGAATAAATGATCTCAAATTTTAAGAAGATGATATGTAATGATGAATTTTTATATACAATATAATGATTAGTTAATGTTTTCTAAATTTTGTAAAGGTAATATTTTTATATAGCTAATTTTCCAAAAAAAAAAAAAAATTCCCACAATAATATTAAAATATTTTAAATTGGCACATATTATAATATTTTATGGAATGAAAACTAATGGATACTTAATTTGATGTTTAAGTTGATTATTTGAAATGATATAATAATGGTTTTTACGAGTAAAATTTTTAATTTGATAAACTGAAGAAACAATTTATCTTACAGAAAAATTAACATTGACGCAAATCAATTGTTTTAAATTTAATTCAAAACGAAAAATCAGATTATAACAAAAATTTGACAATCAAAAGATGAGGTCAATATCGTTAAAATCGAAATCAAATCAACCAAACAAAAACGAATACCTTGTACTTGTTCAGACACACTTTTTTCGTGAACGGATTTTCCGGCCTTGGCCACCTCTTCGGTTTTCACGTACACCATTTCAAAGGAAAACTCGACCGAATTTCAAAACTAAAACTGTCAAACTTCCGAACAGATCTTCAATTTATCACAAAGTAGTAAAATTTCCATTAAAGAAATATAGAAAAAACAGGAAAAGTCAATTTCGCGATCGGGACGCATTCTCGCGATTCCATGACAATCGTGCGAACAACGTGATCGTCCGACCGAAACTGATCTGCTCTGAACTTATCTTTGTTGATTCGAAGTTACATCAACTATGATAAGTGTAAACAACGACACAAGCCTCAGACGTTTCTAATCTGTTTGGCGAGTCGAAGTGAAAATTTCTCTGGCGCCGGTAACAAGCCTTAATTCATAGTTAAGTCTGAAATGATTTATTCTTGTGGTATTCAAATGAGTTTCCCTAGTTTTTTTATTTACTTAAATGTATCGTGTCTTTTGAATTAGTATGTAAAGTAATTAAAAAATATTTATATTGAAAATTTATATGTTTTATAAAATTCATATATTATATAGATTATAGTTGTTATGACGTATGTACATTTTGGCAAAATCAAGTATATCTTATTGATATGCATTTATCTGAGATTTTTCTGTGTTTATCACAATATAATTTTCATCCTAATCAAAAGATAACTTTTGTAACATTTCATGAAGATTTCATGTATTTACAAAAATTTGATTTAATTAAAAAATGAATAATTTTGAGTCATTAAAAAAAACACTCAAGCGATTAAGAAATCGAATATATATCTTTCAATAAAAAAATCATTTAATTAAAAAAGTATAATAAAATACGTTTTAACAAATAAAATAATATATATTACAAAATATTAAAGATTAAGATAATAATTTTCCTCTAGTAGATTTTATTAGGCCAACTTATATCCTTTGTTGAAAAACACCTATGAATACGTAGGTTGCGAAATTTTAATTTAATTAATATTATATTTGCACAATAGATACACCGATTAGATAATTGATTTCAATGTTTATTTAACATTTATGTTATGTATTGCGATTTTGTATTATATACAAGGCATGTTTCAAAATCAAATCGCAAAAGCGATAAGAAAAAAGAACTTTTAAAAGATTATGTGACATATTCAAAGATTGTATATCACTAGTACTATTAGATGATTAATTTTTTTTTGGAAATAATTAGGGGGTTTGAAATAGAAATATAAATTTAAAGTTTATAATTTTTATATAAAAAATAATGATAGTAATTGTGCACGAAGAATTGGACACTGAACTATTTTATCTTAAATGTTCCATTTGCGATTTACGGTTATTACATGTTGTAAACTCATGTAATTGAATCAGTTCTTGAAAACGCAAGGTTACTAAGGTTAACAGTTGTTATTGTCTTTTAGCGAGTTTATTTAATTATATTAAACTACTCTCAACAATAAAAGAGTATTATTTTATGACAATAAAAATATTCAAATTTATACAAAAATTGTATTAACAGTTAGCTATAATAGTTACTCATCATGTCGAAACTAAAAGAGTAATAAAATTCAAAAATAGTACATTTTCCTTATTGATAAAACTGATATAAAATTATGAAATATTGATATTATTGATACATTTCAATTATATTGTCTTCTGTAATATTGTTAAAAATCAATTTGTAAATAATAGAACGATTGAAATTTCGAAATCTAATGAAACAAAGTCTCAACAATTAAATATAAAAATCGATTAATTTGAGTATCAAAATCTCAACAACTGAAAATCAATTTTATGCCAGAAATACGTTTAACATATGTTTTAAAATATGGTCGAAGTTCCCAAAATTGCATTTAGGGATCCCAAATATTCGTAAAATCAATTGTTCGAAAATCGAATATGAAATTGGAAAAATATTCGAATAAACGAATATCAGAATATATAATTTAATAGATATATGAGTACTATTATATTTTACTAGTATATAGGCCCGATGTTAATAACATCGGCTGCGGTTTTGTTAAGAAACGGAAAACGATAAAATG
>JAOXNN020000052.1:471909-494269 GCA_028571205.2 Hydropsyche betteni | reverse complement strand
TGGGCATTCGGATCGAACGCAAATGCTTCGCTGTCCTCCTCGTCCAGTCCCCGGCGTGGACGATCCCGCAAGGTTACCATCTCCTCATCCTCGCTGTCGAATTGCAGCCGGTCACCGCGAGCAATGTCGCTGAGCCCCTCAACGTTGCGGACCACCCATTCGCCATCGAGCAAGCCCTTTCGCAGTTCCGCAGAAACCTCGCCTTCATAGCCGGACATCAGCGCGGCCTTGTCGAGCATCGCCGCGACCAGCTGATGCTCCTGCTCCATTTCCTCTTCGTTGAACGGCGCCAGCCGCGCCTTCAGGCCGGATAGCAGCCGATGCGCTTCCTTCACCTTGCCATCGCGGTGATAGGCCAGAGACGCGTCGCGCATCGTCAGATACTGATCGACCAGCACATGCGCCTTGGCGAGCGGCCCGCTGACCGCTGCAATAGCGGGCGGCGCGACGGTCAGTTCGTCTTTCGCCCGCTTTCCGGTATGGGCCGCGCGGTAATCGAGCGCAACCGTCATCAGCGGTTCGTTCGGGCTGAGCGAAACGGCGGGCAGATTCTCGCGACCACCTTCCTTGCCGAGCGAGACGAAAATGCCGCCCGCCTGGTTGGAAAAGAACGCGGTTGGCACGGTGATGCTGATGGCGCCGTCCCTGCCTTGCTCCATCATCGCGTCGGGCACCCCGAATACGCCGGAGATTGCATAACCCTTGACCGGCGTCATCGTGATATGAATGTCATGTGCGATGGCGCTGACCATCGTATCGACCTATTGAATCATCGCAACACCATGACCGCATCATTTTCGTATTTCACACGCAGTCAAAAACGAAGTTCACCAAAACAAAACCTCCAGAATGTACTACAGTTTTTTTTTTTTCATGCGGAAAAGATTGAGAATCAACAAGGAACTGAACGAAAATATGGCCGAAATGACTCTCAACAATAATGTGTCAAAACAAACGGGTGCGGCACGAGGGGGGCGCCGAGGAGGAGAGCGGGGGAGGGGTTTGTTTGTGACGGAGATCGGGCGGTAGGGGGAAAATTGGAAACGGAGGCTGCGGGGCGGAGGGCGGGAAAGTGGAAGTCTCGAGGATTCGCGAACACGCTCGAAATGTTCACGATTACGGGAAGCGGCCAAAATAGATTTTGCCGCAACGCGAAAATATTACGAGACGACCTCGATATGCGAGTAGTTATAGATTTTTTAGAAAACAATATAATATGCTATTTAGATCGTTTCGTATGTGTATTTGTATTTTATTTTTTCACTAAATCACTTATAATAATTTCATATACACGAATTTATCATTTACAATCGACACACGAATACAATATGTTTTTTTATACTTTTTACGTACAATTTTTTTACACTGGTAACATTGCGCAACAATGGCGCCACTTGTAAATGTCAAACGAGCGTTGATTCGATCCGCCAATTTTCCAAATATAAAAACTGAACGTTTCTTGCTAAAAATTAGTAATCTACATCAGTCTGCATTTATAATTGTTAATGAAATAATTACTGATGTTCCCAATTAAGCTATACATCGATGTAATTTTCGACAATTAAGGTCAGACGTTTGTCGGCTGAAATTGAAGACAATGCAATTATATTTAAACGTTTATGCATAAGAACGATGTTTTGGGTTTATTTTTATATTTTGAACCAATTTTATTGAAGCATTTCGTCTCCTTATGTAGTCTGATCACGAATAAAGGCAAAAACCAGTTCTGAGAGTAGAAAGTAATGAGCGAAATGATACGTTTGCGAACTGCATCATCAGGTTCTAACCGGTTACGATCCTTCGGGGTATATGGGGTCTTTAAACTTTAATGTCGGTTTTTCAAATAATTTATAAGGTGCATCGAACCGTGGGATCATCGAATAATATTGTATCTTATCGAAATTAACAAAATGACTATCGTATCGAACTGATTGGGATAATTATAAGATTTATGAGTACTTGTCTGATTTTTTTTATATGATTGTGAACTGCAATTTTTCTTCGTGAGAGTTTTAACATAAATAAAAAATTGTAAATAATATGGAAATTCAACAATCATAAGATTTATAAGTACTTGTTTGATTTTTTATATGATTGTCAACTGCAACTTTTCTTTGTGGTAGTTTCAAAATAAATAAAAAATTGTAAAGACTATGGAAATTCAACAATTGTTAATACATTGTATCTCGTGAAGATGGGTTGATACTAAAATATGCAAATATATATACGAAATTGATAACTTTATTACTTATTGAAACTTCATCAGTTAAGTGATAAGTTAAGTGATTTAACAAATGAAATAAATTATACTTTTGATGAATTGAATATTTTCTTTTTACGACATGTTTCCCCTTCATATCTTTATATGTAAATGTATTTTTTTTTAATATCGAAATTTACAATTTCGCCAAATGCAGTTCCGATCCGATTCAATGTAATTGAACCCAACCGGCCCGAGGAGACAAACATAAAAAAGTAGAAATCCGTTTCATAATATTATGAGTAATAGTAATAGCAAAAAATTGGAGAATGTAAATACGATCTAACGTCATGTTTTGATTATTATAACAGTAGTAAAATTGACAATGAGATAATTTTATGACGTATTTCAAATAAGATACAAGTATTGCATTCAACGATTCGATTACTTATATAAGTTCCATTTATATATTCAAAACGATATCGAATACAATAAACATTGAATATCTAATTCCAATTTTTTTTTTTTTGATTTCAACCAATCATTCAACGACCATCAACAACCGAACACCCCAACGGAAAAAAACCACCCAAAAAAAAATCAAAAGCGACAACCCCCTCGACGCCTACGACTCGACACGCAAATCCCTCCCACGCCCATTTTCTCCAAACACTATCGTACTACCGAGAAAGTCCACCGACGGCAGTAACACTTCCATCGACAACCACGTGGGTCGTTTTTGGGTCGAACGGCGCGAACGCTGAATATAATATGGCCACTCGTGCCCCGTCCGGCGGCAGGTCCGCACGTGCTTTTCGCTCTCGTTGCCAGCTTTCAGTCCACGCCGACACGTGGTCGTCCTCAGGAGTGATCGTAGACTGTTGCCGAAGAGTCCTGTGAACTTTTCCAGGATGGACGTCGACCACGCTCTCGAGGAGATGATGGGGAAGATCGGTACGTCCGGTTCGCGCTCCGGTCCATTTTCACGTTTATAAATACATCGGAAAATTTGGATTTGCGGAGATAGTGCATTTCGAACGGTCGAGGTCGTAGTTCGATGTCGGCAACGTGGTTTTTTTTCATAATCGGCAAATATTCGAGGCAATTAAACAGATGGTGTACTTTACGCGGTTTATCGATGGAACTTTACGTCAAATATTGATTTTGATGTCGTTCTACGGTTGCAGTATTATCGTTATATTTTTTTTTATTTTTTTTTCGGTATTTGTATTGTTTGATTGAACTTAAGTTATCGCTTGGATTTGAATCTGTGTAAATATGTTGTGATTGAGATTTGAGTTTTATGTGATACCGTTTCGAATGAATTAATTCGTTAGGTTTCGTTTTTATCGGTGTGTGGTCGTGGTCGTTTATCAGGATTAGATAATTTACGTATTTGAATAATTTTTCGGAATCGATATGTTTAATATAGTTTTCATTAATTTAGTAGGTGCACTGTTGACCTGCTATAATATAATACTAACTAATAAAAACTAATTAGCTTATCAAATCAGTTGAGATAATCTTAAATAATTATTTATTGACATTGAAATGTAGGTGTTAATTACTTAACTGCCCTTTTGTTATAAACATATTTTTATATTGCTGTATTAAATAAAGTAAATTATCAAGATTGCGAAAACTACGCTATGAAAATTTTCATTTTGTATGCACATGTGTTTTTTGTTGTGAACTCCGAGTTCAACAACGCCGTAACGGTTTTCCATTTGAAAAAATATACATAGTCATACGTTTAGATAAAATTTATTTAGTTCCAGATAAAATAAGCATTATGAAAAATAAACATCTTTATCATTTATATTTTTCAGTAAAAAAAAATCATTTGAATGTTCCACACAGCAACAGTCGCAAATATTTTATTCAAAAGCTTATGTTGCTGTCCAAAATTAAGCCTATTTTCAAGCATATAATAAATATTGCAAATTCTTAAATAAATAAAAACTATGTTCGCAAAATTAGCAGACAATAGGCGATGTCACTTATCGAAAGAGCACACCAACTTGTAATCGAAGATAAATAAATAGAACCAAAACGTAATCGTTGACCTCGAATACTCATAACGGGAATGCAATATCGTAGATTTGAAAAAAATTAAGAGATAAAAATATAATGTAATTAGAGCATGTTTTTTTCAAAAAGTGTTGACTTTTCAAATTAAAAAACTTTTTAAAATTCTTCGTATGGATACAAAATATTGCTAATTATAGAAGTTAATTGCGTTTAATATTTTCACATAGATTAAAAGAATATAATATATAATTATCGAAAATTAGTTCAATAGAACTCAACCAGTAATTATTCGAATAAAATGGTAAAATGGAAACTAATTAGTCGCTAAAATTGACCAAAGATGCGTGACAAATATTGACAGTTTGTTTACGCAATAAATGACATTTATCGACAAATTTATCATATAAAATGTATGGACATTATAGACGATAGACGCTTTTGATCGTTCGCTTTAATTAGACTTGTGCCCTATTTTTTTATATTTCGAAATTAATTTATTACTTCGTATCATGTGTGACAATTGGATACATTTTGTGGCTACTATAATATTTAACCCTTTAACCATCGAGTATTGGAGTATAAAAACCAATTGTGTTGAATTGACAATACTTGTTTGTTTTTTTTCAAACGAAATTCTAAGTATTAAAAGAATTAATTATTGTGAAATTTTCAAATTTCAACGACGTTGCGGCACCATTTTTTTAGGAACGTATTTTTTTGTCGATTTAATAATTGAATTCAATGACCTTAGTGTTACTCTGATATTACTGATTTTGGCGTTTTAATCGAAATATATCAAATTGAAAAAAAAAATTGAAAAAATTAACTATAAGTGAAATTTAAATTGCTAAACAGAGTTTTTACATTGTTGCTGCACGTTTTCGTTGTTTTGCGTTTTGATTCGTTTCGATATCGAATTTTGAATAAGGTCGTTTAAAAAAGGTTTTGTATACTTTCTGTTTACAAAACGAAACTCGAATCATGTACTTTTTCATTCCATCATTTCTCAAGAGAAATTCGAGAGTTGCCTTTTTTGTACTCACACTCGTTGGGCCGAAATGATTCGGATCCATGGCCACGATGAATATGCGTTTTTTTCTTTGGTTCAACAGTGTCATGATCCAGTTTTCCAATTTTAATTTTTTACCAATGCTCGTCGTCGACAGCCAAAGTTTATTTGGTCAACAAGAGAGGCGGTCAGCAAAAAGTGTTGTGTTAAAATCTTCGAGGGTATCGGCTCCAATTATAATATTCAATATGTCGCTTGTCATGCGGCCAATTGATGTGGAATTTTTATATGATTTATTGTCGAATTTAACGAGTATTGATGCATTTGTGTTAAAATTTTGCCGAAAATCTACGCCAATTGGTCGAAATGGAAATGCGCGGTGTTATTTGGGCTATTTTCGTGGAAGCAGGCGCGTTAACTGATCCGTTTATAAAATTTTGTTTTCGATTGATGATTCGAATTCGTATAAGTGAAAAAACAATCGTTTTTATGCGAGTGAATTAAATTTGTGCTCATTATTTTTTTTTACTGTGATGTGTGAAAGAGTTAGATGCGATACTAATTATAATTTTCGATGTTATTTTCGCAAATACGACACGTAAACCTAAAAAACTGACTTATGTTGTATCGAAAAATGTCTTGTAGATCACAGTTATTATATTTGATAATAAAATTTAAGATTTAACATATAAAAAGTCGATAAATCGTTTTTTTCCAACATATATCTGTGATGGTTCACGAGATAAGATGAACTCGATATGCTTGTATTTCACATAATTTTAAAACTTATAAGCAAAAATTAAAATAAATACGAACTAAAGTTTATTGTATAAATATTTATGAATAGAGCAGTAAAGAAAGTATTTGCCAAAAAATAAGCTCGGTGAAATTTCCGAATGACGTTGTTGTTCTATTAAAACGATCAAATATAGAAAAATACCCTTGAGTTTTCATAAAAATTTTGGCATATATTCAAACTATAGAAGTCGGTTTTAAATAATCGAAAGGGAGCTGAGTTCCAACTGGGATCGAATGATGTATTTTCACTTCAAAATTAATTTGGTTTGACTTCACGCTCGAATAATTTGTTTTCAGATTTTTGTATCAGCCAAGTTATCCGATGGTTTATTGTCCTCGTTTTGATCCTGTAATTGTTAGGAAAGAATCGTATAAATTTAGAAATATCGTTGAAATCAAAATTAATTATGTTACTCGAAAAAGTAACAGTGAAAAGAATCGTTAGTGCATGTTGAACAAAACATGACTGTTTCATCGTCACGCTCTGAAACATCAAAGAAATTTTCGTATTTTGTATTCAAACTTTTTCATTTAAAATCTCATTTGAATTGAGTAGGTGATTGCTATCTTTTGACTCTATGATATGAGTCGGCTTGTTATATATTGTATTTTTTTCATTAACAATAAAGTACTAAACATGATACGTTATTATGCAACTCTGTGCTAATTACATAAGTTCATTGTCTATTTAAATTATATTAAATTTGAATGATTTAAAATTTAACATTTTTATCATGAAATATATAATACAATGAATAATTCATTTATGATAAAAATATTAAATTTAAAATCATTCAAATACATATTATTTTACTAAAATAGACAATAAATTTATGTTTTTAGCACAGAATTGCATAATAACATATCATGTTTAATATTTTATAACAATTAACATCACTATATTACAATATAGCTTCATGTAACAATTTACCACCATCATCACTTTTATAGATAAATCTCAATTATTTACAAACACTTCGACAATACATAAAACTTTCGCTTTGCCAGTGAAATTGCAACGAAAACAAAACAAATAACCTAAAGTAGGTCGAATCTCCATTTCTCTAATCTATTCTCGTAACAATAGACAAAATTCAATATCTATTTTACATTTGCAATATGCAATTATTCTGAATTTGAATAAGAGTGTTTCGTTGTAATTTTATGGAACTGTGTCGTTTTTTACCCTTCATTCTGTCATACAAGAAATTCATATTTCTATTTAACATGTCTTGTAGGTGTAACTTAATACGTTTGCGGTAATTGCTAATAATTGAACAAGAGTATGTGTCTATATTTTAAAATAATATTTGCTGAGATGTAATAAAACCTATAAAATATTAATATTGGAATGTGCACGTGAATAAAATCAAACATATTTCCCTTGAATGTGATGAATGAAAAATAGATTTACTTCCTATTATAGTTCATTTGATATCAACTTGAACTTTTCTAAAAAGGTCATATAAAAGTTGTGGATATTTATTCGATAATGCTTATCATTTTACTAAACATATTTTATGAAGAAGTTTTTAAATGTCATTTGACAATACAAATTTTCTATATTCAAAAAGTTTCTACTTTATTTACTATAAAAAATGAAAGTACGTTATGTATGCCGCTCTTGAGTAACAAAACATTTTAACGAATGATAAATAATCTCATTGAAATATGTTCTCAATTTAAATTGTTTAGAATGGGCAACATGTCTTTTTTTATTACGATCAATAATAGACACATTAATAATTATTACATTTCGGTTTACATTTAAGATTCCGGGCTATTATTACTGACTCAAGTATTCAGAAATACATCTTATAATTAGTTTATATGTAATTGTCTTCTGTTGTCATAATAATTTAATTTTAAATCAATGTTTTCTTCAATAGGGGAGTTTGGAAAATATCAATGTTTCCAATTCATACTACACATCCTTGCTGCAGTGACAGCAGGAATGCATATGTTGTCGCTAACTACAGTTGCAGCTGTGCCCGATCACCGGTAATTAATAAAACATTTATATTTGTTAACAATATTATGAAGTTTTAATATAAAATTCAATTTTAGATGTGCAGTTCCGGGAGTTGACACAAATATATCAACAGCCCCATGGGATTCAATAGATATATTGCACGCAATCCCTAAAAATCCAGAAAACGGAAAATTAGAAACATGTCTGATGTATAATGAAAAAAATGAATCTGTATATTGTGATTCGTGGGTTTATGATTGTAAATACCATCCATCATCAAGAGCCATTGAATGGAATTCTGTCTGCGATAGACGTTGGATGGGTGCGTTGGCTCAATGTATTTACATGCTTGGTGTTTTTACCGGTGCAGTTGTGTTAGGCGGACTTGCTGATAAAGTCGGAAGAAAGAAGATATTTTGCATCTCGGCTGTGGCGCAGTTAATATTGGGCGTAGTTGTGGCGTTTATTCCAGAGTACTGGTCATTTTTAGTCGTAAGATTCGCTTATGGAATATTTGGATCGGCTGGATCCTACATTACTGGTTTTGTACTTACTATGGAAATAGTTGGAGCGTCGAAGAGAACTGCTTGTGGAGTAGCTTTTCAAGCTGCATTTGCTGTAGGAATTATGTTAGTAGCAGGCTGGGGAGCTTTGATAAAAGATAGGATGTGGCTACAGGTTATTTATGGTCTCCATGCATTAATTTTGATACCTCACATATGGGTGATGGACGAATCTCCAAGATGGTTGTGGTCTCAAGGACGTACTAAAGAAGCAGCCACTATTGTGCAAAAAGCACTAAAAATGAATAATAAGGGTTCTATAGAGACATCACAATTTCTATCTAGAAGTAAAGCACAATCGAAAAGGACTGAACCAGCAGCTGGCACTTCAGATCTATTCAAGACACCAAATCTAAGAAAGAAAACATTGAATGTATGCCTTTGCTGGTTTGCTAATTCATTGGTATATTATGGTTTATCTTTGAACGCTGGAAAGTTGTATGGAAATCCATTCCTGATGTTGTTTTTGTCAGGCTTGGTAGAATTCCCGAGTTATGTAGCGATCATATTCCTTTTAGACAGACTTGGAAGAAGATCATTAACGAGTGGTCTGATGTTAGCGGGAGGATTATCTTGCATAGCTGCTGTCTATTTAATTCCAGGAAGTGTACCCGCAATCACGATTGCGATGTTGGGAAAATTATGTATCGCTGGGTCATTTGCAATCATTTACAATTATTCTGCAGAACTATTCCCAACAGTTGTGAGAAATTCTGCACTCGGTTTGGGTTCAATGAGTGCGAGATTGGCTGGTGCTCTTACACCGATGATAACATTACTCGATACTCTGAGCCCGACAATTCCCGGTGTAATATTTGGAGTCGTGTCTCTAGTATCAGGATTTTTGACGTTATTCTTGCCAGAAACTAACGGTGAACCGATGCCTCAATCGATCGCCGACGGTGAGCGTTTTGGCGTTGGAGATACATGCTTTACAACATGTTTGGGTAATAAGAAAAATAAAACTCACTCAATACCAGAACCGACACCAGAAGTCATGATTCCATTAGACGGTTCGACACGGTAGTTAAGCGAAAGCTGCAAAGGCAATAGCAATAATTATAGCATAACTAGTGATAAAAGAAAAAACAAAATTCCATTATATCATAACATATCTATGTATTGTATTTACATCCAACATACATAATTTAATTTACACTCACAACAAAATATAGTTTTATAAGTAATATATTTCGGTGTTTTCAATATATATTTTGTCATTGGAATAAGCTAATATTTACATCTATGCTAAACACTAAGGTAGGGTTATATTGGGAAATAATCAGCTTCAACTATTAACAATTTGACTAATTTAAGCGTGATTAATATATTTTTTTTAAATATAAAATACTTGCTTATCAACTCTGCAAATTTATCGTATCAATGGACTCCAGCAGTTTGCAAAAAATATATTTTTCTATAATGGTAACAAATCTATTACATTCTATACATATAATTATTCTTTCACAGTTAACAAGTAATCACAAATGGGTTTCAAGCCCACAACCGTTCAATGAGACGGATGCTCGCAAAAAATTATTTCTTTTTTGCATGAAGCATATTAATCAGCTTTTTTAAGTTACTAGCCAATTAAAGCCTACAAGCAAATTTGACTATTCAAGAAATGTCCCGTACTTCTTTAGATGTATGAAACGGTAACAAACAAAATGTGTATTTAAATATATTAAAAATTAACCGTACATCACGGATGTATAGATAACATTATTAAGTATATATTGCAATAAAATAAAAATAAAAAGCCATAAGAGACGAATGTCATTTTATACAATGGAAATAAGTCTAACATAGAAACGTTGAATCTTTATGACCAAAACTGCTGACTCGTTTATATTCTGCTTTTTATGATTCGACGTAATGAAGTACTGGACTTATCACTTTAGAGTTCTATTCATATACCCTTTTTATCGATATTTGTAAGAAAATGTCCGAGAGAGTGGAAAAATCAAAGAATGCACATGAACGTCAAACAGATCAGTTTAAATATTGTAGTTTTCTTTAATCGATAAATATAATTTATACATAATACATACTTAATTGACTCATGCATTATACAATAAATAAATATATAAACAATAAGGATAGACATCACGAAAAGATATAAAAATAATTTATGTGAAAGACAGTACAATGTTGAGAAATAGAATTTAGTTTGACTCCTAAATTATTATTATAAAGAAGATTAAAATTTAGTTCTTAAAAGATTCTAGAATTTTTTCGCTAGTAACAATTTAATCAATAATGTTTATCTAGATCTAAAATTTGATTTTCAACATATCGAATAATGAATACGTTCTCATGCAAATTCCAAAAGTAGTCAATAAACAATATAACCGAATCGAGAATGCGTCGACGTTCAACAACTTCATTTAAATAAGAAACGAAGTCTCGATCTCGTACGTGCACGTGAGTTGAGAAAAAGTGTTAACGAGCGAAACACACGAGCGTATGACTCGCGTTCACAGATCGGATCGAAAACTGTAATGCGCTAAGAGTTGCAGCGGTTAAATTCGAACCTTCACCGACCGCAAAAAGAAAACTTCAGTCGACATTTTGGCACCCCGAAATAAGACTAAAATGGTTAAGCGATTGAATCTTCAAAAATTTACATTTCTGACAATGCAATAGTATAAAATAAAATTTGAGATATTCTTTTCGTATATTTGTTAGAATTCGGATAGCGAACGAGTTGCGTAGAAAAGATTATATTTTATATTGAAATAATACTAGGTGTGCTACGATGACGCTTTAAACATGATTTCTTTGAATATTTCAGTGTAGAAAATTTGACGCGGAAGTAAACAAAGAGACCGAACGTCGAGACAATAAACGTATATACAAGACCGGCGAGAGGCGGAACAGTCGAGGTTGAGCTCGTTTGCGTGAGACTTTAGGTTTCGGCGTCGGCGGTCGCGGACAGGGGCAGGGCGGCCGCGTGCAGCACGACCGCCGGCTGCTCCCCGATGGGCGGCACCAGCTGGTGGCAGTCCCCCGGGGACAGCGCGGCCAACGCCGCCAGCAACTCGTGGTTGACGAGCGGTTCGTGCTCGGGCCTCGGCTGCCACCCCAACGGGGGGCTGCTCGGGGGCGAGATGAGGAACTGCTTGAGCGGCTTCGGCGGCTGGAGGCTGGAGGCCGCGGGGGACACCGCCTGGGCGAAGTAGCAGTTGAGCCTCGCCCGCTGGAACGGCGTCTGGTGGAGCCGGACCCTGGCCGTGGCGGCGGCCGCCGTGGTCGTGTAGTTGACGCGCAACCGCCTGAAGCTGCGCAGCCATTGGAACGTGACGTCGGGGCTGATGTCTCTGAACATCTCCTCGAGGTCCGCCTTGAGGAGCTCGTCGCCGAACACTTCCGGGTCGATGTTGGTGACGATGAGGGAGCGGGGCAGGTCGTCGTCGGGGGCGTCGGGGTCGGGCGAGCGCTCCGGGGAGCGCCTCAGGGCGGCGAGCCGCAGGAGCTGCGGGGGCAGGTTGGGCAGCCCGTCCGGCCGGTTGATGTAGGGCGTCTCGGCGTCGGCTTCGAGGTCGGGGTCCTCCGCCCCCGACGCCGCCATGCCGTCGACCGGACGACGGAAGGCAGAGCGAGAAAGTGACGGGCGCTCCCGCACCTGCGGAAAATGACAGCCGCTCTGACGTTTCGCGCGGCGACCCCGCTCGCCTTTTCGCCGCCGCATTTTAAGCGTTCAAAAAGGTCGCCACATATTTGAATGTTCAGAATTTATATATGATTTTGATCAGAATGTTTCGGTGGGAATTTTAATCAGAAACGGTCAGAATAAAATTATGCATTGTCAGAATAAAATAATAAATGGTCGGAATTTAATAACGAAACGGTCAGAATAGGTTAGTTTAGGGATTTCAATATTTTTTGGACTTTTTAGTATAAATTCTGACCAATTCAGTTAAAATCCTAACCATTCAATATTTATTCTGACCTTTTCGATTAAAATTCTGACCAATGTCAAATCAATTCTGATAAATGGGATAATTTATTCTGACCTTTTCGATTAAAATTCTGACCAATGTCAAATCAATTCTGATAAATGGGATAAAAATTCTAACCAAAATCGCATTTAAATTCTAACCGTTTAAATATTATAGTAGCCTTTTTCAATTTAGTCGTACCTTTTAAAACTTTCGTGGCACAAATATGTGTTATAAAAAATGTTCACGCAGATAGCAAATGACACAGTGTCCCAAAGTTAACGCAAGATTTTGGTTTATAAAATCTTGCGTTAATTTTGGAACGCCGTGTCATCGGCTATCTGTGTAAAAAAATTTCATGACACATATTTGTGTCATCGGCCACGAAAATGTTGGTTATTGAATTTGTACTTTATTTTCAATAAAAATTATATTTTTTATTAAACTCAGCAACATTTGATATATTGGTACAACTGCGATTTTCACTACCTTTCGTATCTACCAATAGATGCTTCTAATAAAAAATTTTAAACTTGAGGAACTCGAGTTAAAAATAAAAAATCAATACTAATTACATTGTTTACTCCACAATACAAAATAGATATATTTAAACATATAGAAAACATCAAATTACCAAAAAAGAGTTTTCATCTATTACAAAAGCATGTTTGATTCTATGCTAACATATATTTAATCTTAAATACTAATTTCTATTATGAAGAATGCATGAGTTGGAGTCGCTGTTCCAACAGAGCTCCCCGCAAAGCCGCTCTCTGTTGCAATTCGAGAATTGCGGCAGTAAATTTATTTTTAAGCTCGTCCCGTTCCGAAACCACCTGAAACATTTATGTTTATTTAACAAAGTTCAACAGTTTCAATTCAAAACTACTTTCAGTTTTATTACTTGGTCTAGTCTCTGGTTTAAAATTTCATACTTCCATTTCAATGAAACATGTTGCTTTTCCAATGCTGTTAAAATTTTAGTTTTGCTCTATAAATTGAAAAAAATCATATCAAAGTACTGAAATTAGAAAATTATTGGGATTTATAAATTTTGTATATTACTGCTAGTGCAGCTCGATCTCGTTCATGATAATGGAAACGTTTGCGCAAATCTGCAGCCTCAGCTTGAGATTGTTTCAGTGGTTCGGCCAATTTTTTACCTTCTGTAATTGCATCGGAGGCAACTTTTTCTGCACGTTCTTTAGCTCGAAGTGTTTCTTCCATTTGTGACTTTGCGGAAATTAATTATTAGATTATTTATAAAAAAAAAAATGGAAAAAGAATATACTGACCTTCAAGCTACTAATGAGAGCGAGATTATTCAACGTTATATCATTGTAATAATTTTTCAAATCTAAAAAAGCTTTATCGTGAGCTTTCACTAAATCATCCAATTGTTTGTTTTTTCGTTCTTCCACTTCTGCTAAATCTGTTTGTTTTGAAATTGTGAGATGTTCCACTGCTTTTTGCATTCGAATTTCATTAGAGTGTTCAATTTCCTTTACTTTCTGTTCAAATTCTGCTCTGACTTTACTTAATTCCTCTTGGTGTTCCTGAAAATGAAGAGAATATAAGAATTGAGATTGATAGTCGTTATAAGTTTATAGATTTATGATTATATAAATGTACAAGTTTTATTCGTTTGAGTTCTTCTTGAGTTGCCAACTCATTTTCTCGCAACTGGGCACGAAGTTCTCTTTTATCACGTAACAATTCTCCTTCTCTTGAAGCATATTCAGCGTTTGCATTTCTCAAAGCTGCTTGTGCATCTGCTCTAAGGGCACACCTTTCTTCCATTTGCTCGTACGCTAAATGTTTTGTGCTTTGATTGTGTGCTTTGGCTGCGGCTTCACTCCTTTCAGCACATTCTTCTATTTCTCTTTCTTTGTTTCTGTAAATATTCTTCTATAAGAAAAAATAGCTTACAAACATAAGTACTTATTGTTTTCCTAAATTTATAAATAACCGTATATCAGCTCGAAGCTCTTCAAGTTCTGTTCTGGTGATTTCCCAAAATATTCTAATCATATCTCTTTCAAGTTGAAAGAGATTTCTTTCTTCTCTTTCCTTATCCAATTCTTCTTTGACGCGCATTGTAAATTGTTCTAATTTGTCTCTGGTCATTTCAGATGTATCGACTCCATCGATAATCACCGCTAAAAGGTAAAATCATATTTTGTTGTTCATTCAAAAATATGTCAATTATAATTTATGAAATGCACTTACCACTTCCTTGCTTTGCTTTTTTAGGAGGCTTGAAAGAAAAAAAAAACATTAAAATGTTTTTCAAGAATTATTATTGTATATTTATAAAATAAGATGTATTTTTTTTTACCATTTTTGTTAGTTTTATGAATGGAAATTAAAAAAAAATGTATGACTTTGATTTATCTGATAGAGTTTTGGGTCTGATCAACAATGAAACTGTTGCTTGGTAACATTGATACAAGTTTATATCTAAAGTAGAGTAAATATGGTTATCAAAATTAATTAAAAGATACGAGTAACAAACAAACATTAACGTTTATAAAATAAGTTACAAAAATAATGTAAAAGATGAAAAGTCGATATTATCTTAAAAAAAATCAAACGATAAATAATTTTTATTGAAAACTTTTCCAATGATAAAATAGCATCAATCCATAATTTATTACACAGAAATTTGAAATATTGGAAAAAAATTCATAACAAAATTCTAGAATATTCTTATGGTCAGTATATACAGTGTTAGGTTCATGTAACTTTACTCGCCCGGTGTTTGGCGTCTGTCATTTTCGTGTAATTAGTGATTTCGCCATTGCTAAATTCTTATTCTAATAATGGCAGCCGTAGAATCCATGGTTGTTGAAGATACGAAGCCTGCAGAAAAACCAGTCGACAGAGAAAAGGTAAGCGACTTACCACATATCGTTATTAATATTCATAACCTCAAAAACAGTGGTTTTTATGTCATTCTTAGTTTTTAATGTTTATTTAATCTATTCAAATGCGTTTTTATTCGAAATTTTAGACATGCCCGTTGCTTTTGCGAGTATTTTGTTCAACTGGAAGACATAATTCGACGGCAGAATATGCTCGAGGAAGTGTACCTCAAAACGAGTTACAAATATATACTTGGCAAGATGCTACCTTAAGAGAACTCACCTCCCTAGTGAAGGAAGTGAATCCTGAAACTCGGCGTAAAGGAACTTATTTCGATTTCGCTTTAGTTTATCCTGATACCAGAACACCAGCTTACAGAATGCGAGAGATCGGTATTACATGTTCTGGTCAGAAGGGCACTGATGATGATAAAACTTTATCTCAAGCTAAATTTTGTATTGGGGATTATATTGATATTTCAATAACTCCTCCGAACCGGATGCCGCCTCCACCACTGATGAGAAGGCAACAGCATTTTAACAATAACAGATCTTACTAGTTTTTGTTTTTGAACATCAGGTATTGTGTACCATTGTATATTTCAAAATACTTATTGAATTCATAATTCACTTGATTCTTTTTTCAAAGGGTTATTTCATTCCAAAACTAGTTTTTCGATCTTAACAAAATTTTTACTAAATCCATGTAATGTTTGTATTTAATTGCATCAACAAATAAATTCGTATGTAATTTAAGTTAATTATATATTTGTAAGATTTCTTGTAATAAAATTGACTGAAAATTAATTTTTAACTTCTTTCATTTATTTTTTTTAAATATAATTCTTGTAAAATGCAGTAATTAGGCCCTTTTAAGTTTCATATTGTTAAAGTAAATATTATCATTGATATAAACATATTCAGGTTGTTGGGAAAATTAATTTCTCACAGATATAAAATAAAAAATTTATTAATTCTTAATTTACAATATTTGTTTAATCGTCGATAGGATGGCTTATAATTTAAACGTATTCGAAACGATACAAATAGTTAAACTCGCATTCTTATTACAAATATTAAATATGCAGAGAAAATATATCATTAATTTAAATAACAGTATCGGATATTGACAAGAATCAACAGCTAATCGAACATTAACTCTTCTATGGCTGTAAATGAATATAAAATTAGACATTATTTTTTCAAAAATAAACGAAACATAAAAGGAAACTTTCAGACTTTTAAAATACATTATATCTAGCAAAACAAACTTGTAAAATGTCTAATTCCTCACATATTGTGGTCGTCTTGACTTTTTGCCCATAGCAGCTAAATCTACGATTACACCGTTTGGAAGAACAGCCTTGTTTTCTTGATAATCAATGAAGCCCTGTTTCTCTTGTTCTTCCTTATTGTCTTTATCACAGGGAATGCCCGTTTCGTAATTATATTCCCTCTTCATACCGTCTGGATCAACATAGCCATAACGACCTCTAGTTACACAGTCAATTCCAATGTTTTCCTCTTTGAAAGAACCATCATCATTTTCGAATCCCCAGGTGATGCTTCCGTCGGGGTTGTCTTCACGGTACTTTCTGATAACTTGAGCTACAGGCTTCTTTTCCCTTGTATTTGATTGATATTTGGCAGGTTGAGGTTGCTGTTGTACGGGTTGTCTTGTTGGTTGGGGTCTGTACGATTGTCTTGTAGGTTGTTCTGGTTCATCTTCTTCGTCCAATTGTGGTCTGGCTTCTGGACGGAATTGAGGCCTTGCCGGTCTGTATGATAAAGGAGCTAATCTAACTGGTTGAGGTCTGGCGGCTGGTGGGTCAAACCTAACTGGAGCTGGTTGAATGTTTTGAATAAGTGGGCGGATCGGTTGAGTTCTGATAGGTTCTGGTGCCTTTTGTGGCGGTGAAACCGGAATAGCATTAGGAATAGATATCGGCTTGGGAGTCGGGGAGACATTAGCCAAGAACTGTGAAATTTCCTCTTGAGGAGTTTGGGTAGGAGTATAAGTGGACAAGAATGGTAGAGGTGTGCTTTCTGGGATATCATCAGGTTCTTCCGTCACTGGCTTTGGCGAATCGTCCAAAGGTTGGAGGAACGGTAAAGGTGTGGGTGCAGATTTGAAAGATCCAGCTCTTTTCGGACCTGGTCTTCGCACTCTGATAGGTCCAGCTGGAACTGGAAGTGGACTTGCTTGAAGAACTCTTCCTTGTCTGAAGTTGCCTTGTTTCGGTCCTAAAGAAATCGCTCCAGGAATTTGGATCCTCGGAGGCGCTGGAGAATCACTATATTGGGCCAATGCTCCATAAAAGCACGCGGCGAACATCTGAAATTCACAAAAGGCCTCCAATTAGTTTCAGTTTTACAGTTTGTTGACTTCGATACGTGATCGGTCTTCGATTTTAGGCATACCGTTCGCTTCCATCGTTACGTTACATTACGTGATTAGAATAACGTTGCATTACAATTTTAGCATCCTATGCATATTTATTACGGCGTCCACTACGCGTTTCCTGTACGAAATTTTAGGCTTTTGTTAAATTCACTATTTTGGAATAGTTTGTGTCATCATTTTGATTTCGAACGAATTTGAATTTACAAAACAATTTGTACAATATTTGTATATTGAACGACGCAATTTTCTCGAGTTTACTCAACGCGGATTGAATAAAGAAAACTATTACAAAAGCGATATTTAAAAAAAAAAAATTACATCTATTGAAACATATAATCGTTTCGGAGCAATTTAAAAATTTATAAGCGTTCACGCGATATCGTGTGTGAATTATATATTTCATATGCAAATCAAAACATCGATTAGAAAACTTTAATTCCAATACGTATTTCGTAACGATGTGAAAATCGATGCGGTTCAACGGTCGGGTTTTCCGCGGAAAAGCGAACTTTCTGAAAATCTCAGAAACCGAAATCGCGAGTCAAACTCGAGTCATCATCATCGTCAATCGTCCCGTTCGGACGACTTTCGAATTTCAAGATCGCATTAGTAGTTCTCGGTCGTCGCCGTGAATCTCGTATGTTATGTTATGCACATTGCAATAACCCAGAATGAGATGCACTCGAGTTTGACTTTCACTGTTGGCGCGAATCGAAAGAAATCGGTGTAATCGCACCGTAATGTGTTTTTTTCGATCGTTCTCAATTTCATTGACCGCAACGTAACGACGTTGGCTTCGTAACTGTAACTTTTTCGAAATTATGAAATTGATTTAAAAAAAATATAGAAACGTTGCAATATAGTAATAAAACGCATTGCCGCAAAAGGAATTCGATTTCTAAGCGCATCGTAAAATTTAACCGCGCTCGTTAATCCTTAACTTTCCCATGGTGACAGTATAATTTTTGATTTTTTTTTTGTATTTTGAAACTGCGTTTTGACTTAAGTAGATCATGGTTGAATAAATTAAAATGGCAATTACTCCGAAAATCAAGGGTATTGTTCTTTGTGGACACGCCTTGCAGTTATTTGCATTTTTGCATTATCGACAGGTTTTGATTCTTCTATACTTGGCCTTCGTTGTATACTTTTGACCTTTTTCAATATTTCAAAAATCTTATGTGAACCAGTTTTGAATGCATATGGAATTTTTTAAACTATGCGAATCCATCTTTATCATTGACATAAGATAAAGAGTCAGAACAAGTGTGACGATGACCTTACTTAGAATAAAGTCGACCGGTTGAAACAACTTTCAGTTTTTGCAGTCGGTGATCCATGTGAATTTATTATATTTTACTATGATTATATTGTGTGCAAAAGTGATAAATTTTTATGGAAATGTCATACACCCTCGGAAATGCCATCTTCAACGTAATAAAACCGTTGACATTAAAATTGTTTGTTGAATATGAAAAAAACATCAAAGATTAACAATGATTAATAGTCTCATGTTGGGTAAATTAAAATTTGACCTCAATATTGCGAAACTGGAGGCAGAAGTTCGCGATGGTTGCGCTGTTGAAGATAACGAGTTAAGTGCGTGTTCAAAAGGTTAATTCGATTTGTAATTTGATATTATATCGAAAATTAATTCTATGTAATTTTACAAAACGATTAGAGTTTTGCATGAACTAATTTCAATGACATTTTGATTGAATAATTTAAAAATCGATACGGAAATATTTTTTATATAGTAATCAAATTCAAAAACGATTTGCACCAAGAAATGTATAATAATACTTCAAGTACCATACAGAAAATGAAAAATTATTATTTGTGGTCAATCGTCAGATCGTCTCGTAGATAAACAAGACAAAAACAAACAACAATATGTAACAGTTACGAAACTAACAACGGAGACGTAATTTCATAAGGCTTTTACGCAACGTGCAAACCGCCACATTTTACGGTACGAACCGGTCCGATAGTTTTCGATATACACCCAGTATCGAATTTTGATACGTGTAAATCGATATTGTGTGTGATTGTGCGATGATTCGAGTTCGAAGGATCTTTAGATGATCAGAACAATGGCATCATTCTGAATCAACATTGCTCAACGAGATGAATAATGATGAAAGGTGCGTTCGAAATGTCAGCGAAAATGTATTGGTGCATGGATCGTAAAAGGTACGAAATGTGACGAAATGCTCGATTGGAATTCAGGTATTGTTAATATAAAAAAAGGCGATTGGAAGAAAGAGTCGGTGTGCAATTCGTTGGTTCGAAGGTCTAGTTGAGTTTTGCAATGGGCTTCCTCGTTGCACTTTTTTAATCAATCAATCTATTCAATAAATAATATTAAAGATATGAATATTTATAATATTGAAATGTCATTTGAAATAATATTTGAAAATATTGATTTGATTCGATCATTATCGCTGAATAATGTTACAGAAAAATATAACAGACACAATCAAAATTAAAGAATATGATAAGTAAAATTTATAAACGATTTCACTTATAAAAACTTTCAATAAAGGCACTAATTAATTAATCAAAATCATATTATAAAGATGAAGAAGCACATTTTCATCCAAACATAGAAAGTTGCACTTTCAAAAAGAACCCATAGAATCCGAATTTCGCACAGCTCAACGACCCAAACGTTTATTCGGTCGATCAGTTACGAAAAAATCTAGAAAAAATAACGATTTTCAGATGACGTGACTTTGCCAAGAATGTTGAATATAATTTAGTAGTGTAATGTGCGATAGGCGCCTTTCACTGTTAACTCGAAACATGCGGATACAGTTCCAATGGTCCGATTCTAGTTTTTGAACCTGAGCTTGGCCAGTCGAGATCGAAGCAAGGTCGTTTCAAAATATTTTGCAATAACGTTACATTTTTTTGGTTGCGAAAAAAAAACGAGGAAACTTCGATCGCTTCGGTGGTTGTTGATGAGAGACTTTGCAAGGAATTCGAATCGATTTTTTGCGTTGATTCGTCGTCGGTTCGGTTTGTTCTTTCACTTTTGATTTTAATTGAATCAATGTTGAAAAAATCTTGTTATACCAATGAGACGTGCAAAAAGTTGTCGAATAATTTATTTGTATTGGTATTGTTTTTGTAAAACTTAATAGATCGTCTAAAAAAGCATATAAGTGTTTATAGTATTTTTACAATAATTAAATAAAATTTAATGATAAAATGTCATATTATGCAAAGTGTATCGGAAATGCACTTTCGATGTAATTCAACGCACCGTAATAATTGATCCGTGTTAAATAACAGAAGCGGTCAAACGACCGATATACATTTTAACTGGTTCAATTTCACGTTTTTAAATGGCTCTGTATTACGAAATTCAGATTATGTATAATTCATCTCGAGTTTTGTAAGTTTATCGACTAATAAAAGCTTAACATGCACTTTGTGCGGTAAAGGTCACATACGATCTTGCATAATAAAGTAGTTTATGTATCGTAATATGTGAAGATTTCCATGCTATTGACGCATCGGAGATATTAATGATCCATATAGTTTTTTTCGAATGCTTTCTCTCGTAAAATTTTAAACGAATCAATCGAAAAAAAAAACACTGGCGATTTTTTCCACAAATAAGATTTAGTTTTAGAAAGTTAACGGTGCATTTTTGAAGTTTTTGCGTACAAAGTTACACTTTCTTCACCGAAGGCGAAAACGATACAAAATCGAATCATATATTCCTATTTACATTTCCTGACTTTCTTCTGTATGTAAACAATTCGCTGTGTCGATTTTCCAATACATTTTTTCGCGGAATTATTACCGTGTCTAATAGCGTGTAACATTACCGAAACTCTTACTGCATTATGTTACCGAAAATATGAGCAAATAGAAATTTGGAATACTAAATATCCGCTGTCGAAAGGTTATGAGATTCTGTGTAACAATTGCGAACGTGTGTTTTGCATATATTGCATTTATGCATACATTCGACAATGTCTCGGTGGACAACTTTCATTGAAAATTGTTTCCTGCTTGTGGACAAGTAAAAGCTGCACTAAATATAATAACGCCAATCAATGTTAATTGGTAGAAACAATTAAATAAATTTCAAATAATGGTTTTCGCATGAATTCGAATCGCAATGGGAATTTCGAATTTCGCGCTCTCGCGAAATGTCAAAACGACTTTCATCGGCGGATGTACAAGGTCATAATGGAAAAATAAATCGACCTTTAACTCATTAAACCTGTATTAAAAAAAAAAACAAATTTATATAAAAAAGACGTTTTGTTTGTAGACTTGTATGATTTGCATTATAAATTGAGGAAAGATTTGAATGCGTGGAATTATTATATTAATCAATTGAAGTTTAGTTAAATGTCAATGAGCGACTGCATTCCATTAAGTCATTAATCAAAATGCAGATTTGCACAAAATTGTTTAAATGAAATTTTGAAATTTATTGAATTTTATATGTGTTAATTAATGTGTTAATGCTTATTCCCTACTACCTCTGGCTTTGCCTATATGTCACAAACAAATAACAAATGAACTATTTTGATTTTATTAATTAAATATTCAAAT
>JAOXNN020000052.1:453724-471809 GCA_028571205.2 Hydropsyche betteni | reverse complement strand
TAGTTTGGGTATACCCAAACTATCGATTTTAGTTTGAATGTCAACTATCAAATTTTACCTACATATAATTGCGTCTAAACTAAAAACAGACGTCATAAATATCGTGCTTGGGTTAGGTTGGGTTAGCGTTTTAGCTTGAGTTGTGGAAACGTGCTCAAAAAAAAACTCTTAAAGCTTAAACTGACGCGACGGGTAGACACTACGCGTTATTTCTCGATCATTAGTTGACATACCAATTTCCACCATATTGATATTTAGCATAAGAGCGTTATTTGAGAGCAAACAACTTAGATTGTCGTATCACTAACAATTGGACTAGAGCTGTTACAAGGTGTATAAACAGACTAGTTTGTTTTGGACACTCAAACTGTAACATATATTTAAAAATGGATGTTTGTTTGTATATAGCCGTTTCACTCCAACATTGTTCGACAGATCGCCATGAAAATTGGCCTGTATATATATTTTTTTGTCGAGAAGATTTTTTTATCATTAAAATCATTTTGCAACTCGATCTGACGCTAATTTAAGATGAAAAAAAATTCAGTACTAAGAGTAAAATGATCTCATGTTGAATTTAGTTGCCTCGGTTACGCAATTCATAGAATGATATCTATCAATCAATGTACCATGTCTACGAGTCGACGATCTGTTGCCATGCTTTATGCTTTTGTTTTAATGAATTTAAATTAAAAAAATAATTTGATTTATAATTAAAGTCCCGAGCAACACCGGGTACTATCCGCTACTTAACTATAATTAATACTGCAATTCTAACAAAATACTACATCATTTAGTCTAAAATTCTTTTAACATTATATAAATTATCGGTTTCTTTAATTTTAATATTAAAAGTTTTCCAATATATATCGGATGTAACTTTTGCTTCTTTCAGATCTGAAGAATGAACAGTTCAAAATTGGACGAGGTTTCCACTGCGATTATCGTATTTCGAAAGAACTTGTGAGTAACGATATAATTGGGAGTATCAGTAAAGAACATTTTATGTTAACTAGAGATATCAGGTTTTGCTCTATTGAATTTGATGTGTTATAATAATCGCTTTTGTTATATTAATATGTGATGTTATGTTTACAGTCAATCGGCTCAACCGACTGTGCTGCACGATTTCTCCCATAACGGAACCTTCGTTAATGGCCAAAAGGTTGGAAAAGGGAAGAAGCGCATCATAGAAAATGAGGATACGATCGCAGTTACACTTCCAACAAGAATAAGTAAATTTGATTTGGTCGTTGTTATCATTATTTATATTTTGACTATTTTTGCTCATGTTTATCTTGTTTTTTTAGTGTTTGTGTTCTTAGATTTACAAAAAAATGAAGACAGCGATATACCTAAAGCAGTGGCAAATAAATATTATGTATCTAAGGTTCTGGGTACTGGTGCTTGTGGTGTAGTGAAATTAGTTTATAATAAAGTATGTTATTTCAATGTTATTTAAATTATTCGTTAGCGACATAACTTAGAGAACGGTCAAAGTTTCTTCGCAGGTTTTCCTTAAAAGTATTTTTGGTGTTTGAAATCTTAATTTGCGTGTATTCATCAATCATATTCGATTGCAATGTTTTGAATTGTTATTATTTTCAATTTATATTTGTTGAACAATATATTTTCATATACCAACAATACTATTTTTCTCTTTACAGATGACTTGTAAAAAGTATGCTATGAAAATTATTACAAAAAAGAGTTTAAGTAACGTTCACAAAGTAGGACTCAATGACCCAAAAAAAATTATAAACGAAGTCAATATATTGAAAAGCTTGAGACACGTAAATATTATTTTATATTTAGTTAAAAGAAATCAACAAACAGCTTTATATATTTATCCACTTTTTCCACAGCCGTGTATAATTCAAACTGAAGAAGTTTTCGATACACCCGATACGGTTTTTATCATCATGGAATTAATGGAAGGTGGAGAATTATTTGATATGATTTCTAAATGTGGTAAACTATCCGAAAGATCAGCTAAGATTGTTCTTCGACAGATGCTTTTAGCTGTAAAATATTTACATGACCAAAATATTACACACCGAGACTTAAAAGTAATTATTTCTTTTTCATATGAATATTTTTTAAGTATTTTGTCATTAACAATTATTTATTCTTCAGCCTGAAAATATTCTTTTGGAGTCGGTTGATATTGAAAATTGCCTAGTGAAATTAACAGATTTCGGATTAAGTAAATTCATGGATGGAGAAAGTTTCATGAAAACAATGTGCGGGACGCCTCTCTATGTTGCACCCGAAGTATTATTAGCAGAAGGTAGAGAAAGTTACAATTCACAAGTTGACGTTTGGAGTCTCGGTGTTATCTTTTTTATATGGTGTGTTTTAATTTTTTTAAATTTTCTGACATTTTTGTACATATTTAATTCTTGAATATTTTTGTAGTTTATGTGGATATCTCCCCTTTTCTGACCAATATAAAGACGTTCCTCTTAGAGAACAAATTATCAAAGGGAGATTTACGTATTCACGTAGCCACTGGGCATCAGTTAGCAAAGAAGCTAGAAAATTAGTAAGTCAAATGCTTATGACAGACCCAAACAAACGGATCACAATAGGAGAAATATTCAAACATCCGTGGATGCAGGTAAATCATCAATTAATTAGTATATTTATTCTAAAACCCAATTGTTATTATTTCATATTTCAGTTTGCATTAATTTAAATGCTTAATTCAAATTTTATTTATCTACTGTTTAAATCAATAAGTCGATTGGTATAGTTTACATTATAATAAAATAATTTTTGTTATAGGATGAATATGTTACCAAAAAGGTTGAAGAACTACTAGAAAAATCTAAAATTTCTTTAGCAGCTCCAATAATAAAGCGACAGTTATCTGATATTCAACGACTGATAGATCCTGTACCAAAAAGGAGAAAAATCATTGCTGAAAGTAGTGTTACAAATCGTAATACCGTATACAGCACTTCCAGTGAAGATACAGTTGAAGAGGACTGACTTAATTTTTCTTTTTTTTTTCCTTTTTTTTATAGTAAACCCTAGTGTTTGATAAGTTCCTTAGTTATAGTTCCAAAATATTTGTGATATTTGAAAGTTTACCTAGATGGTAAATATCTGGGATGTAACTTAAGTTTTTTCGTTATTTACATCAAAATACATACCAGTTTTTCTATTTTTATAAACATATCGATTAGTTATAATTACGGAAGTATTAATAATTTACAATCACTCATTATATTATTAGTGTAGTTGATAAATAATTTTGTTTAAATCATGCGTGATTTAATTTTATATAATATCGATAAAATTTGTAATGTGTTGAATAATGTGAAGTGTTCCTATTTCAGTGTTCATTAATTTTTATTTTTTTTTATTTTTCAGTTGACTTATTAAAACGAATTCGATATAAAATAAATGACCTATACACTTTAAGCATAGTTCTAGATTAATTTCAATTAAAGATCTCTAAATTCTATTAAAATTTAGATAGATAGATTTTTTTTATTTGGGTTACATTTGCGTTAAAATTTGTTTTATTACTAACGAAAAATTTCTTCGATTCAAAGTGGAGAAAATTGTGCCATATTCACAAGTTTTATGTAATTTGTGATAGTTTAAAATAATTGTTCTTTTTAAAAAATATTTTCTACCTCATTGTTGGATATACGTACGATTGTTATTGCTTGAATTTGTAATGTTATATGTAAGGAATATATTTTTTTTTTACTTAAATGTGTAACATGTTTTCCATTGGAAATAATAAATAATTTAAAAAATATAAAGCTTTATTTTAAAGTTTCAACAAATTAATTCAGAAATTGTGTATAAAAAAATTTGAAATAACCTACAAGGATGATAATTAAAAATTTTACATTCATGACAAAATTTTATGATGAAACAAAAAATAAATAACTAAAAATATTACAAAAAGAAAAAACATTAATATTAATAGGACGAAAAATAAGTCTTATGTGAATTTTCAGTGTGAATTACACCGTTTTCCAACATTTTTGGAATCTTGTGTCACGAGAATGAATTTCTACAAAGATAGGTGAGTAATTATTTTGAAAAAATAATTTTAAAACCTTATGTCCTCAATTGATATGACTTTTTAGTAAAACGATTTTTCACAATGCACGCATAATAAATACAAACATAATTATTCCCATACATAAATCGCATAATTTTTCTTATCAGATCACATTTACAAATAAAATGCGTTAAAATATTTTCATAAAGAAAAAATCAAAAGTCAAATTCTTTAAATAAACTTCAGTACATAAGGAATTGCACCTCAAGACACAAAAACATATAAACATATATGTATTTAAATTTACATCACAAAAATTCAGTAAATTTTATTGTTGTACTGCCTGCTGTCTTCACATTTTGTTCACTTATTTATTAATTTATTAACAGTCTATAAATCAATTGAATAAAAGTTCTCTAACTACACTATACGAAATCACGTTATTGTTGATATTTCATCTGCACGATGATGAATTGGTTCAGCAATAGAATTTTCTGTAACAAAATAAGTGTATTAGAGAAAGTAAAATTTTTCGATCTTATTCGAACAGACATCAAAATAATTATCAACACAATACATGTAATTTTTACGTTATAATTTTTTGAAATCAAAAACTACATAATTTTAAATTATATAATCGTAACGTGTCTTTTTATAATAACTTACATTTACATGACGGTCATGTATATTTGAATAGAGCATTTATATTATTTTTGTATATGCTGAAAAAAGCAAAAAAAATTGCAGATAAAGCGATTTTGAATTTTTATAATTTTCATGCATTTGGTACATGTAAATGTGTTGAACTTTATTAGATGCAAGTTATCACAGAGTAATCAATATAGAAAACCCACCTGATACGAATTTTTCAACTTTATCTTTATCTCGTACAATATAAATCGATGTTAAAAGGAAGAATATTCCCCCTATGACTTCAACGAAAGTAGTCAAAAACAGTCCATACTGTAACGACCTAAATTGTAGACGGTCATTTTCAACAGATGGAACTACACTAAATTCTGCTAATGTGGTTGAACCGATTTGCACAATTGCTGCTGCTTTTATACCTTCTGATATCTAAAACCAAAAAATATCATTCAGAATTTGCGAATATACAATATTATAAATCAAAATAATTAAAAAAAACTTACCATTCCGATTAAATATGGGCTACCAGCATCACCGAACATATGAGAAATTAATATTTGAAAAGCTTCCGCTGTTGATCGTCTAGTTGGTACAACAACATACTGAAACATAATAGAAAAATTAATTTTCTGAAAAATAACATAATTTGATAATAATTAATATTGTGTGAGGAAAATTAATTAATAAAAACTACATACTCTCTTGCGAATACTGAAAATATTTAGGTACATTAATGTTATATTTAGTTTTAGTTTGCTCAAAAATTCATAGATGTCGCTATTGAATATAAAATGAATTTATGCAGGCAAAACATGAATGGAACTAGATACGAGAGAATTACTAATAAATCTAAATGATTAAATTCAATCTCTTCCAATATATTAATATAATGAATGTAATATTAAAAATGATAAAATTCAATCTACGGTAATAATAAAAGTATGATGAAAAGTAGCGTTCAAAATTCAGCGAAAAAGATTTGACATGCAGGGAGGTGTAAATCAAATTTTGCAAATAAAACGAAATTTTTCTTACCAATAACATGTCAGCGACAATCGCCCAATTTAAGTTCAGCGCAACTTGAGCGAAGAACATTAGAACAAACGGCAAAATTGTATAACTTTCTACTAGCCATATAGCCAATCCAAATAGTGGCCCACTAATTATCAAGCCAAATCCACAGATAATTGGGTGAGATCGTGGAAATCTTTTTATAGTTATATGTCCGAGGTATGTTCCCAGTGGCACCCCAATCAATCCCGATACCATAGTTATGACTCCAAATATTAGCCCAACACTACATTTAAAACAAAATTTTTAAACTTGATTAATGTGTTGAAAAAGTGAAAATTTTAATAGAAAAAATTGTGGTTCTTCAATTTTAGTTTGTTATAAATTTGTTCATATACAAATGATTGTCTAATGTTTCATATTTGCTGAAATATATTGTTGATATAACCTGATTGCGACGTTTAAATTATATTTTATACATACATTTATAAAAGCATTAATATAAATGAAAACAAATAATTTCATATGGTAGAGTGTGACATGCGGTTATGAATGAATTTATGTATCGGTTCAAATACAATGATATTAAATTCTAAAATATGAAAGGACATGCAAAAAATATTTGATAAAATAAAATGAAATAATAAATTCTCTCGTATCCATGTCCAAGTTCTTAAAGATAACAAATAATTCCCAATATTAATACCAAAATAAAACTATGTGATAAATACAAAATAAACAGAATAACATAGTGTCATAATCGACTACATACACGATTAATTTAGCTAGCTCACCAGTAACATATCGGCGACTAGAGACCATGTAAGGTTCAAGAATATTTCACCAAAGAAAATGAAGGTGTAACACAATGCGGCATGATTTGGCGCTGTAATGAGCGCCAGATAAACGACAGGCGCTGATGTTATTAGGGCGAAACCACATATTAGTGGATCACAATCTGCATATTGCGACCTTAGCCTCTGAGCCATCATCGATCCTAAAGGGACCCCGATGAGTCCGGAGAACATTGTGACAATTCCAAACTTCAACGACACACTAATTGGAAAATATTAACTACCATTAAACATTAAACATTTACATATACTTAAATATTTCATTCATATAGCATAAAGACACACATGTCACAAAAGCAAGGGTTTAAGCATTCTTTTAGTTACTTTTAACTATAATCGGATTCATTACGACCAAATTTGTATTTGTTTGAAGTGAAAAAATGAAGATCCACATAATAATTTGAAGAATATGATCGATATTTTGATCTCATGCGTGTTATTTACCTGCTGAGAGTAACAGATTCAGGATCGCTGCTTTGTAATTTGAGACCTAAATAAAGAAATTGAGGACCCCACCATGCTAAAGCTCCAGCTACGAAGGCGACGCATGTAAATCCCAATGTCGATAATAAGAAAGATGGACTATAATACAAAAAATACACATTTAGTATACATGAAAAAGTAATGCTTAATATTTGAAAGAAAAAAAAACTAACTTTTTGACTAATGAACGTAAATCTTCAATATATGAAGTAACTTTGGCATGAGAACCACCTTCGGCTTCACCTCTTTTAGGATCTTTAACTAGAACCAAAATAAGGATACAAGCTACAAAACCAAGTACAGGTGTCACTCGAAGACCCCACTGCCAGCTTCCCATCGCACTGGCTGTTTCTGAACCGATAATGTATCCGAGACCACTGAAAATTAAACATATTTATTTATTTATTTATTCAAAGAAAATTAATACAAAAAAAAATAGAATAAAAGAAATGTCAAAATACCTTCCAATAGGAATGGCAAAATAAAAAATTGCCAACATTTTCGAGCGAAGATTTTTAACAAATAAATCACTAATAATGGTAGGTGCTATAGTTGAATATGATGCTTCGCCAAGTCCGACCATCGCTCGGAAAAAGACAAACCATCCAAAATTCTACAATAATTTTTATTTCAATTTATATATAAAATAATTTGTAGATTTTAATAGATGAGAAAATTCTTACATTCATAAAGGAACCGATAAGTGTAGTCAAAGACCAAATAAAAATACCAACAGCCATAATTTTAGTCCTAGAATATCTATCACCTAAATATCCGAAAATAGGTGCAAAAATCATATAGGAAATGACAAATACTGTCTGTAATAGCCCCGCGCTATCATCACCTATACCGTAATATGTTTGGATATCTGATAAAATACCTGAAAACACAAAAAAAAAAAAACATAAATAATACATACAAAAGTGATCAAGCCGAATTTTTCTCATTGTCAGTACCAATTCCCAAATCACTGCCATCGCTTCAAAAATCGAACTCACATTACAAACCGACCTAATTTGCATCAATTTTTACGAAAACAAACACCACGACACCAAAACGAATGAAAACCCACGAATCAAAAACTCGAATAAAATTAATGAACCTAACATCACCGACACAATAATAAAGGAAAACGAGCATCTCAAGGCTTTCGACGTCACAGCGAAGATTTTCCTAGCAAATCAACAGTCATCGACGCCATTGCAGATGAACGGTATCACGCGATCGTCCAAAGTCGCGTCATCGCGCAAAAATTCCACATGCCGAAAATCGCCGACCAGATTTCGATGTTTGAAGTGGGCTACCCATTTGATGCGTGACCGTGGAAATGTCGAATGGGGGGCCACACCCACGAAATGTGGGAAAGTTGATGAAAAAGGTCGTCGAATTCGGTGGAAAAGGAAACTTGGTATAGTTTGTATAATGTTGTAGAGAAAAAGTGTTATCAGTGGATTTGAATTATAGCTCTTCGTAAAAAAAATGGTTGGATTGGTTTAGGTCAGGTTTTTTTATAAAATACAGATTCTCTATATGACAAAAAATGAGATAATTGGCTCTGAAAATTAGATAAATGACGTATGGTAAATGTACATAAACAATAATATTTATAAGCGATGAGATAACGTCTTGTTATTGTTATTGTGTCTAAATATAAATTGACCTGAAGAACGATCATTGAAATGATATAAATCATATGTAGTACAAATATATAGTAAACCCCCACTGTAATGTACACTCCTATGATTTCAAGTCAAGTCATTTTCGCTGGTTGACACGTGAAAATGTCAAAAAAAAAGGAAAATGAAAATGTTCGACTTACTGATTTCCTTCAAATCAAAAAATAAAATTGATAAACTTTAACCTCCTATAATGTCCCCCCTACAACGTGGTATCTATCTTGATGTTATATGGGGGTTTACTGTAATTTCACTTGGGGTCATTGTAAAATCATTGAACGATTATTATTAGGGTAACCACATGTTATTCAAAATGGGAACACGTCCTATATTTTGGATCATTAAAAAAAATGGAATCATGAAATAGTTTTTTTTTCGATTTGTAAGAAATTAGGATTTTTAATCGTAAATAGTTGGCTCTAAAAAATGTGATTAAAAAAAAAAACATTTTTAATACTTTGAAAATATTTTTTTAATAAAATTTTAAAAATTGTCCTCTTATTGCAATTTTTTATCTAGCAACTTTAATTATTCATAGATATGAAAATTGACTGTCGAACAACAATAATATTGATTCAAATAAGCATTATCTCAATTAGTAATTTAAAGTACACGAGGCATCACGTTATGCTTACTAATTCAAATATTATATTTATAAACACACTAACTCACTGCATACATATTTAATCATATAAGTTTTTTTCATGAATCATTCAAACAAACCAATCCCAATTTTAACCAAGCGAAAAGCCACATAGGGAATTTCCTGGCGTACTTTATACATTATTTTTAATTATTAAAAAAAAGATACATTCTCGTACCAATTAGAACAATCAGAACCAGGAACGAGTTTGACATTGGCAAAAATAAAAATTTGCAAACGAACTTGCACCGGACGAGAGGTGAAGGTCGTTCAGATCAAGAACGACGCCCACAAAAAATAAATGATCGAGACGACCAAACGAGGCTTCGTTTTTTGTACCCGTGGATATTGTGACAGCATTTTTTATGGAGAAGGTAAAAAGTGTGGTTTCGCGTGATGTGTTTATGGTGCGGGCTCGTCGATGATGGCGTGAGGTTGTTTCGAAAAATGATTGTTTTCGTGTTCGATGTTGTGCGAAAGATACGGTCAAATTTCAGTTTATAATTGGACTGTATGGGATTATTGTTCAGAAATAATGACTGGAATTTTAATTGTGTAATAAATTATCGCTATTAGTGCAACTGTATAAAAAATACGTGAAATTTTCCATGGTTGTAATTAATGTAAGTGAAAATTACGATCTGTATACGGTAATCATGGCATAAATTATAAATTATTTTAAAATATGCAATTATTAGTATAATTTTTTTGAATGAGTTAAAATTTCTTAATAAATTAAATTTGATGTCATCTGTTATTTTTGCTAGATATCTTATCAACATCAATATCGACCCGTTAGTAATCCACTGCAGGATAAGATCTCTCCATCAAATATTAGGGGTCTAGGCTATATACCTTATCTGAAAGCCGACCTCGCACTGAAAATATTTTACAATTTCATGAAAAATACACTGAAAATATTTAAAAATCCAAAGTTCATTCGTTGTTGCTATTTTATTACCAAATTTGTTATTTGATATCTTGTAACGGAAATTCGATATTATTAATACATGTCGGTTTCAGTATTACGCGAACGTTAAAAGTATGTCGCGAAAATTTTATTTATTTAGAAACAGAAAGAAAACCAAATTTAAAAATTATTTGCACAAAACTTTTTTTTTTCATCAACATTCATTTTTACATCGCGAAAAAAATCAGCAAACGCTTGAACCACACCAAGCGAATTCCTCGACCCGAAACATAAAAAAACCCAAGCACCATCATCATCGTCTTATAATAGATGCAAATTCATCCCACGACGCCAAACACGTCACCAGACACCCAACGAACAATTTTCCGGCACGAAAACGGAAACTTCAAACGGAAGCGGTTACGTGTACACAGGTGACCCGCCGCCCCAGTGCCGAACCGGTGCAACCGAAATGCTGCAGTGCATGAAGCGCGACGAAACAACAGACCTTGCGCACGTAGAGATAAGGGGTATTATCGCTGGCAAGACGCGCAACGCACGCGGCCACATGGCCGTGGGTGCGCCCGCACCGGCGAATCGTGCGATGGGGGGGGGGAATCGTATGATCGGCTGACGGACCAATCAGAGGCCGAGTTGAGTGTGACGCGATCAACGCCCGACACATGCGTTCTAAAAACGTATCGACTGTTACTTTCGAAAGTGGTGTATGTCTATTAAAACAAATAAATAAAATAGTTTGTGAGTATTGGTGTTTTTGGCGATCCTGTATTTGGTGATGTGTCATTTGGGTGGTCTTAAAATTAAGTTGGCAGCACTGCATATCGCATTTTCATTTTTGAATCAAATAAATTTGCCCATGCTAATAGTTTGGATGACAATAGATGCTATTGTACAACACGTTGACCCGAAACTCATTTAATATAGGATGTGGCTATTTGCAGATATGGTATCTGCGAATTATTAGCTATTTGCTGATACTATAATGTGCGTATTATTGGCTATTTGCAGATACTGTATCTGTAAATAGCTAATAATTCGCAGAAATAGTATCTCCAAATACCCAATAATTCGCGGATACCGTATTTACAAATAGCCACATCCTTTAATATATAGTTAAAAACTGATAATAACCTCCAAACTACGAATCAAATTCGTTAAAAAAATAATAATTTACACATTTACAGTGCACAGTAACGTTAAAAATCATGAATTACACATATAATAATTTTTTATTCATATTGAAATACAAATTTGTCTTTAAATAATTCATGCACTTTAACATTGATTTGAAATGTGTTTGTATGATCGTAGAAAGATGACCACAGAAAATACTAGTAATGCGTCACGATTTATTTGATGTCTTATCTCATTCATGAATTAAAACTAACAATAAGTTGCATTATCTTTTACTACACGATAGTAAACTGTTGTACATTTTACGACATAAGCTAACGCATATTTGACCGTAAAGTTTCGTACATAGTAACAAAATTTAATTTTTGATGAAGCAGATATTGCCGCTCTATTTCAAGCTGAATATTTCATATGCAAAAAAATGTTCTAAAAGACTCATACGTGACACAATAGAAAACGTGCAAATTTCCAAATTCGGAATTTGTCCCAATGACCTTATGAATAATTAATCAAAACATAGCAAAACGTGACATCGGCCGATATATAAATAATACTAGTTATTTAAATATTAAAACGTACTTCATCTTACAATTAGAACGTATGACCTGTATATGGTTTGAATAGATTACAATGGAGAATAGTTGAAAGATGAGCGATTGTTTTATTTTTAAAAATTATATTTAAACGAGACAAGTTTTATGAGTTTTCAATTTTTTTTCCTATTAAGAATACAATTGACTCTTTCTAATGATTATAAATTTTATGAAAAAAATTAATCGCTTCTTATCTAAAAAAAAAAAATCATGAATATACATTAGTCATTTATAAAATAATAAAAAATTAATTTTATTTATTTATGTGATAAATGTGTCAGTATATTTGAAATTTTTTTTTTAAATATACAAAATTTCGTCACATCGTATGGCGTGATCATGTGCAAAGACTGTTCATTGAAATTGACGCAAGACAACCCAAACGAAAAAATATTTAATCGCAACCACTAAAACAACAAAAAACCGACTCCAACCTTGCCAGATCGATGCAAAAATAATATCAAAAAACAAAATCCTAGTAGGAAATGCCGGAAAAAGAACACTGCCACGCGTTCGAAAAAAGTGCAACATCAACCTTAGCCCGCAAAAACAACCACCTTGACACACAAAACGGCTCCATCATCATTATAAACACATTCAACCGAAGAACACGAGCCGGACGAAACCGTGATGCTGATGCGAGAATAGAATGATCATCATCATCAACTTCCGACGCACGTTCGGTCGTCACGAATGCACTTTCTCTCGGAGTGCATCACAAATTAAAGTATTTCGAAACGAATATAATTAAAGACGTTGTTCCGAAATAGAATGTTCGAGAAGTTGTGCACCGTTTGTTGACCCACCGAATGTTTCGAATGTCGTCTGGCGCTGCATTTATTTGCAATGTGCATTTTATTTATAGCGAGTCGAATGTAAGGAATGGTTAAATATAATGCTAGCTAATATAATCCGCTAGTTACCGAAGTTAAGAGATTTTCTATGTGAAATTGATATGAAATTATTCGACAATGGATAAATTATGTATTTTATTCATAAACATAAGAACCTTAATCGACTATTCAATTTTGTTAAATACAACGATTTTCATTGATTATCGAAGTTGAGCGACTTTCTTTATGGTCATTAGATAGATATGATTACGTAAAATCATTAAACAAAGAATGACTTATGTATTACATTTTATTCATAAACATAGATCCTTAATCAACTATTCAATTTTGTCAAATACAATGATTTCGATTGATTATTGAAGATAAGCGAATGATAGAGCGGTTATTTGATGGACATGACTGATTGTAAATAAAAATTGACGAAGGACGTCTTCATAAAAGAATACGTCATTTAAACTGTATATAATGACGTTAAATCCGTATGGAAATTTGAATTGATGCAATTCCTAGAAAAAATTAACCGGTAGTCCGGTTCGATTGAATAAGGAGTTTGATGAACTTTCGATTTTTATTAAATGGCGCGATGACGCTCGTTTACAAATTCAATCGATTGTGAAAAATATGTTACGTTGATTTTGCTTGAGATTGGGCAATTTTATTGAGAAATACGTATTTGTCGAAATAATATTCGGGTCGAGTGTTTATCGTATGATTCAAAATCATACGATGTTAGTAAAAAGTATCGGGACAATACAAAAACGCAAAAACGATGTCGTTGCGAAGTTAATGTATATAATTTATGAATCGTTACTCACATTGTATGCAAATTTTATGAATATATATATAAAAAAACGATGAGTGTAAATCACACAAATAAATCATAGTGATACATAATATTTCATGCGGAAATCCGACGTATTTTTCACCATCGACAATTTCCCATGAGACAAATACAATTTCAAATTCGATATTCTACCTGAGATCGACATTCCGAGAACTCACTACACAAAACCTCATTATATCAACAAAAATTCTTCGAGTCACGTTTCGAAGTTCGCGTTTCTTTGCGAACAAAATACTCAAACATTTGCATTCTCCAACGTCAGACCACGATGATCTTTCAAATAAATCATCAGACACTTTCCACGTCATACGAGTGCAAGAAAAGTTGATACAGTTGAAAATTTCGATCCCCAAACTGTACAAACAAAATCATTTTGTGCAAACTTTTCAATATGGCAAAAAACTACGTAAAGTCTTCATGAAAGTGCCAATTTTGATTATCACTGAAGTTCGACCTACTATATTTTTTAGATAAGAATTTAAGCAAAAATAAAAATGAACATTCGCATGCAAAAATGATATGGATATTTCAACTGAACGAGTTATCGAAAGTCATATCAATATGGTACGATACTCGACAAGCAAACCCTAGTTTATTTTAGCCGATAACCGTATCCGTATAACGATAACCGATATGAAACTTATTAATAACAGTCGGTCGAACATGGCTTTATGATTTTTCATGAAAATTTTCCTCGAAAGTGCCTAAAAAAGAACAGACAGCGTGTCGACAATGACGTGAATTTTCCGGATTGACTCGTTTTATTTTGTCTCATAAACGAAGGCTTAATCTGTTGAGCGGTTACATCAAAAACGCATTTGGTGTGGAAGTCATTAAAATTTTCGAATAGGTCGGAAATCTTCAAAAGACGTACGTTTTTCGAAATAAAACATAAATTGTCAAAGTTTCGACTGTGTTGAAGCAATTGATTGTGAAAATATACGATGTATAATATATGACGAGCAATAGTGAAGGATCAACGTAAATATCGATTAGAAAACTTAATCATTTAATTATAACAGACGATGAAATTTATAGATTGAGAAGTAACGGTAAGGTCATAGATAAAATAGATTAAAACGTTGTAAAAACGTATTATATTGACGTATGATAAATATTGTTTGAGTTTTAAAAGCAATCTATATTCGATATGATCATGGCGTGATCATTTTTTTTTATAAATTTCGTAGATAAAATTTCAAGAAATTCATTCAATTAATTTCCCAACATACAACTAAGTAATCGAAACCAATAGAATCATCAATCAATTAAAAACGATGAATTGAACTAACCATTAATAGAAATATAATATTCTCAGTATGTAACAACTATGCACTTATAATTCCGATGACCCTTTTACAATCTTGCAACTCGAGTGTTAACAATCATCGCTATTTACACACACAAAAATTCCGTTAGATATAAAAAGATTAAAAACACAGAATTCCACACAGCTTTTAACAACAGGATGCGTAAATCATTAGTACTCCCAAATTACACGTTCGAACATAATTTAGGTATATACAAACGAATCTGAAAATAGTACAGAACTTAAGAAAGCATTCCAAAATAAAAAATCCTGACTAAAAAAAAGTATATAAAAAGAACGAATGTCGCGAAGACGCACTCGAGTATGCAATGCTAAACTTAGCTAGAGCTGAAAACTTGAATTAGCTGTGTTCGATCTATTTGCAAATTTTTAGAGCTGAATCCGGTTACATAAATGCTAAATAAATTTGTGAAATTTTACATATGTGAGCCGAAGTTACATTATGTATTAATTTTTTGTATTAAAGACGTCGTCCTTCGAATAGATCATAGAACTACTCTATGGCGGCTTAAGTGAATCAATTGTTTAAATTAAGAAATTGACGCGTTTATTAGATGTAGGAGTGGTATTATGATTAATGTTGGAAATATTAATCTTGATAAGAAAATTATTACTCAAATATTATTCTCGGTATCCAAGTTTATAAGATTTGGTAAAACAATAATATTTAACACGAAATTATGAGTTTGTAATTCGAGCTTATCAACAAATCATATTGATACCATCAAGTAAATGTAAAATATGATTCATTTCAATCGCTCTACAGGAAGTTTGTTATTGAAAGTTTGTTGTAATGGGGTTTTAACTGGTTTGTGAGTGTCGACATTGAACCGAGATAGAATAAAAAAGGATAATTTTAGTCTTGGAATGTATTTCAATGAGGTTTTCCCTGATATATTACTGAAGCAACCAATTTAGAAATAGTTTTTATATTTTGGAAGATATTTATAGGGTTTCAAGTGTGGTGAGAATCTCATTAGTTGTATCATCGGAACATTTTCAATGAAATAATCGGTTTAGAAATATTGAACCACCTGGTAAAATAATAGATCCACTACTAATCATGTAAATAAAGCGTGTAACTGTTATTTATACCACAAAATTATAATAAAAAAATGAACATGAATAAAAACACATACTAAAAGGTTTTAAACAGTCCTTAAAAAAAAAAGAGCAGTACAATTCTACCTGAACCTCATAGCAGGTAAGGAAAAACACAAATATTCCCGGACTGAATTAATATAAATAACAACATGAATAATCCATAACTCATGTTTGATCTGTCTATAAATAAACAAAAACTTGTAGCCTCCAAAGTACAGTTGTGGAAAAAAAGGGAAGTGCACACTCCGAAATACATTTACTTAAGTATGATGACTGTTTATCTTCGATCTTTTAAGAGGCTATGTTCAACCACTTTGGCGTGCATGAGAATGGGTTATTCAAATGAGTTTTTAGTACAATGCATCTTTTAGAGGAGTGCAGACTGAAAAAAAACTAAACGCAAAGAAACGATAAAAGAAACAATACAACACAACTGATAAATATACTCATAAAACTCGAACTTTCCACCCTATAATCGAGTGAAAGGCTTTCAAGTATACTCGAAGAGATGTACATTAAGTACATTACCAAATGCAATATTTGTTCAAAAACGTTTATAAGGATTTACTGAGAATTTTTTTTTATAAAATAACAAAACAACAACTCACCAGCTAGAGTAAATCTGTCCATATAATTAATTAGGTTTATGAAACATAGTACAGCTACAATAATTTTATTAGTCCGATTTAAAATATTAGTCGTGGAGCTACGCCTTTCACCAGGCAAAAGAGTTTCTTCTGAATTATTGTCCTGGTCGCGTCCACGCAAATTACTATCATTCTCGTCCAAACTCATCTTGAACGTTTAATAGGTTGCTGCCAGTTAATTACACTTGAACTTCGAGCACCAGTCAACAGCCGACGCGTTGTTCGACTTATCAATTAAAAAATACGATCGATGCCAATTCAAATGATCAATCGCATTTTTGACACGAAAACTTTTAATGTTTATCGAAGATCAGCCAATTTTATGTAATGCGAATTTCGGAATGTGGACAACGACACAACTAACTCCAATGAGATGTTTCTAATAACTGACAGTGCGTGGGTTATTTTTGTGAGGCAGGCCTCCACGTCAGAATGTTCGTTACGATGCCGCGATTAATATATATAGATTTGGTATTTTAGCTCTTATGATGCTTGTGTTAAAGGTTAAAAAAGTGTACTATGAAATATAATATTATTATCTTAGTTTTTTGCTAAAATAATCTTTAAATTTAAATGTATTAAAGTCTATTATTGTATACATGTAATATTAAAGATAGCGTCGAAAAATGTATTAGACTCCACGTTTGACAACTCGAATATCATAACGGTTATTTTGGCGACCAGACGTTTGTCCAAACAACATTAGTATAAACGACATTGGCGCACAACAACAATCAGCACGTAAATAAGGTTGCAAACTTCATCGCATCACAAAACGGTTGTTACCTCTGCAAACATGACATGTTTCGAATTTTTTTCGTTACATTTCAACAAAAAAATATATTTAGGTGCAGTTACGGTTTTCGGTTCAGCTCCAAGCTTAAAATACCGACATTTCCAAAAAATATTTTCTAAAAAAACAACACTTCAAAAATATTCCAATATTTTTTTATGAACCAAAATAAACCGGTATATATTTGTTTCCGGTTCAGTTCCGATTTTCGTTCCGGCAAAAATTTCTGTTTTCGCGGGTTTTGGTTACGGTTTATTTTTGATTCGAAGTCCTGCGTTTCATGACAATTGTAGGACTACATGATGATTAGATAAGGATCCAATTAATGTTTCATAATTTATTTTAATCATACTATTTCGAAAAATTTCCTAGATTGGGTTGTAGTATATACATTATAGGTGCTTACACCGTCTAAAATTCCGAAATTAAAATTTAAAATATAATTAAATAACAATATCTATTATACTTCCATAAATCATATGTGCTCCTGGTAATTGCGTTAACACTGCACGA
>JAOXNN020000052.1:430199-453487 GCA_028571205.2 Hydropsyche betteni | reverse complement strand
AATATAATTAAATAACAATATCTATTATACTTCCATAAATCATATGTGCTCCTGGTAATTGCGTTAACACTGCACGAACTAAAAATCCGAAACTAAAATTAATAAATTAAACATCTAACCATTTTGATTATACTTCCATAAATCATATGTGCTCTTAGTAATTACGTCGGAACTGCACTGTCTAGAAATTCATAATTAAAATTATAAAATTAATTGGGTAACCATTTTGACTATAGGTACTTCCTTAAATCACATGTGCTCCTGGTGATTTCGTTCGGACTGTGTCGTTTAAGAATCCGGAATCAAAATTAAAAAAATAATTACATGACAATTTCTATCATACTTTCTTAAATCACATGTACCCCTGGCAATTTCGTTCACACTGCACCAACTAAAAATTCGAAATTAAATTTAAAAAATAATTGCATAGTTTTATTATACTTCCTTACATCACGTGTACTCCTGGTGATTTCGTTCGGACTGCGTCGTTGAAAAATCCGGAATTAAAATTGAAGAAATAATTGCATAACAAATTCTATTATATTTCATCTATTACGACAACTGTCACTGTCATTTTAACTGCAAATAGCCAATAATTCGCAGTTAGTGTAACTGCAAATAGCCACATCCAAAAAATATGATAAATTAATGGTCGTATAATGTTATATTTAGGCCGTAATAAAAAGTATTGATGCATATATTCTGTTCTGACGTGTGCCGGTGTACGGTAGTTTTTACATGATTCGAATTCACAAATAATACTCTAATTTGCTGTTAAGGTATTATTCCCTTTTGTCATATCTGTGTCATAAATTGATTGAGAATTCTAATTCTTCAAATGATCTATATTTGGTATAATATTCCATGTTGTACAAAAAATTTGGTTATGTGCTTCAAGTTTATTATTTTACTGTTCATTTTAGATTTTCTATTTTTTTTTTTTTAAGTAAATCTGAACATTTACTTTACTCTCAAAAATATTTTTATACAACTTATTACCATTTTTTCTAATTAATGAAATATCATCCGAAAACTGGCATTTGTACAATTTTCAAACCAAAATCTTCATTTTAGTGTTCCTTGAATTCGATTTAACTATGAAATCAAAATATTTTATGACTAAATTTTGTTTCTTCAGAATGTCTAGAAGAATACTCATTATTTTAGCTTTGTGCTATTTTGTTGGACAAATCAATGCTAAAAAATTTGATTCTGATGAAAAACCAGATTGGGCCAAAAAAGATATAAGAGACTATAACGATGCTGACTTAGAAAGGTATCAATTAATTATATTGTAATATACAAATCCATAATCGTGTTTAATCTATGATCATTTATTAGACTTTTAGATCAGTGGGATGAAGATGAAGAACCCTTACCGGAAGACGAGTTGCCGGAACATCTTCGTAAGGGTCCTGCTCTGGATATGAGTCAACTCGATATGAAAAACCCAGAATCTATCTTGCAAGCTACTAAAAAGGGAAAGACTTTAATGACATTCGTAAGTGTAGCCAATAATCCTTCAAGAGAACGCACCGAAACATTGACTAAATTGTGGCAAACCAGTTTGTGGAATAATCATATTCAAGCAGAAAGGTGTGAATTTTTCTTCATATTATAAATTTGAAATTTATTATATTCCTTTAATCGTGTTTTGATTCTATTAATGTCAGGTATCTGATTGACGATGATCGAGCTATATTCATGTTTAAAGATGGCTCACAGGCTTGGGAAGCTAAAGATTTCTTAATCGAGCAAGAAGAATGTAAGGAAGTCAGCATTGAAAGTAAAGTATATCCTGGAAAATATCCTGATAAAACCAATCCAGTTGTATCTCCAAAAGAAGAATTGTAAAAAATTCCAGCATTTTTTAAATTCAAAGTGCTTTCAAATATCACTTATAAATTAAATATTACATGTATTCAAATTTCACAAAAATATTATTATCTGAGGTCAATAATGTTAACTTTATTGAAGATTAGAATGGAATATTATTTTTATCTATTATGATTATAAGTGTTCATAAATATTCTCTTTTTTGATGATTTTGTATATAATTTTTTATGATTATTCTATGAATAACCATACTTGTATTACTTTTATACAAGCAAATATTTTTTTAAATATAAATTTGTAACCAAAGAATCTTTGTTTTAATTTTTAATATGGTTCGTGTTTATTTTTTCTTTTTTTGTGAAGTCAAATTTTAAGTTTTATAGTACAACGAAATAAACCCAATTATTTCTTTTTTTTTCGGAGCAATAACAAAATTATGAATACATAACGTTGCATTACATAAATAATTTATTGTTCAATATGTGTACAATAATATCGATAAATACAATGATGTCACATGATATGATAAATACTTAATGATATTTTTTGTCAAAATGGTAAATAAATTTTTTATTTGAAAAAATTATATCGCAAGTAGTTTTATTAGATGATGTATTGCGAAAGGTCAATTGTTGTAGAATTTTAAATGCTTTCGGTAAATAAACAGTAACACAACATTAAACTTGTACATCAATCGAATGTCAAAATTTAACAAATAATTAAACAAAGCAACACATGTGAAACAGCACAAAATCACAACACAACACTGTTTAAGACTATAGTATGGTTTTTAGACCTTCAAATTATGAGTTTCATGACAATTTTGTACATCAATTCAATACGATCAAAACTAAATTATGTGTTGACATAAATGAATTCCACATGACCCCCTTTGAGATATATTAACTTTTGGTAATTTTTTTCTAATTTATTAACTAGTTAATTTTTATATGATTTTCGAATATTTTTTCTTAATCTAGTGAACATGTTTTTTTTTTTATATTTACATGTGTACTTTCTTATTCGCCTGGAATTTTGTTTATTTACAAGTTGACTGAATTTTTATCACATTATTAAGAGAATATGTTTTTAAGAGCATAGTTAAATAATTATAATAATGTTAACATGCATTGTTTTTAACATTGAAAACAACACTATCTTTGAAATATCTTTGGAATGTAAAATCAATATATTTTTTTAACACAGAAAATTTATAGATCAAATTAAAATATTTCAGTCTTAATATTGCAATCATTTGGTAATTTTAGTTTTTCATATTTAATTACCTATTCAATTTTATACTTACATCAAAATATATAATTCATGACTAATATGTTATATTAAAATATATAGACGTGGATTAAACAGGAAGTGTAGCAGCTGCTTCAATATCACCAATGCTTCTAACTCTTCTATGTCGTTTCTGCTTATGTACATTTTCTACTTCCTCGTGAATAGGCAGAGGTGAACTTACTCTGTGCGAATTCACACTCCGCTGCGAATATGTACGATGTGAAACGCCAGACAATTCGTTTATATCATAACATTGTGACCCATTACTATAAATGTTACTATTTATGCTTTGTTGAGAAGAAACTCTATAAGATAAGTGAGATGGATTATAGCTAGAAGGAGAGTCGTAGATTGACTGCGGGGATTCATAAGTGGAATTTGCGGAGTCATCATAGTCAAGTGAGGATGTCGGACGACCCATGCTTGGATGTCCGATGCTTAGATGTGATCTTGTTCTTGGTGGAGACGGTCTACTCCAACGACTCATTATGCTGGAACTTTCACTGGAACTGGAAGGTGAAGTCTTCTCGTGCTTCGGCTTCAATCCTAATGCACGAGTTATGGAGCCCTAAAAAGATAATGAAAATATGTTTTTATCTCGATAAATAATGTCTATGGATTTTTTTGCATAAATTTACACAAAGTTTAAAATAATAAAGGCGAGTTAAGTGCTTTCAGTTTGAATGCATTTTTCAGTCCATTGCTCGTTTGAGTAGCCAACGAAATTTTCATTGCACGAGCTTATGTACCAAACAATAGCCCGATTTGAAATTCAAATGCATTATTATCGAGTTTTTCGAACGGGGAAACGAGAGCGTCTCAGAATGAAATTCAAATAAAAACCGACGATTTGCGGCAAAATGTCTAGCCTTTGGCATATTTGAATACTAAAAAGTTCAATTTGCTACCGAATTATTTATATCATTTGCTTTCAAACTGTGACCTTAAAGAGCATTAGGATATTTAAGTATGCTGTCGAAAATGATTTCGATTCGAAAACTAAATCCCACAAGCGATTTATATAAAATCAAATAAGCTAGACATTGATAAAGTATTCATAAACAGACCGAATGGATACATTTTCTAGTTAAGTATAGGATAGCAGTCACTTAGGATTACTGAGCTTACGTAAAGTAGCCTTTTATGGAAGTTCCGTTTGTTGTAAGGACGCTTGTGTTTCTTACGCGCTAGTCCTTTGATTCCATTGGGACATTTTTGCTTTTAAGCAATTTTTTATTTATGACAGCCTTCCGAGAGGGCACACAGTACACATGCACAACATAACTTTCGAATTTTTGCTGAAAATCGACCTAAAAATTCTCCAGCGAACACTTCACTGAAGTGTCTCTATGGAGTATTTACTATGAATTTTTCACGCGACAACCTTTATATATTTAAAAAAAAATCATATATAATATTTATTATGATATATAAATTTATTCATACCAAACTATAACTGTATCGAATTTGATTAATTAGCTCTCGCATATTTGGAATTTCATTCAAACACGAATCAAATTAAATACTTCAATCAAAATATTTGCCGTCAGGAATTTAATATAAAATTAAAATAAATATTCACTTTTATATTTTTGGCAGTCATGTCAGCAACTTCCAATCCAGCTAAAGATCGCCAATGTGCCCTTCCCGAACCACCTGAAGATATTCCTGTAAATCCTGAAGAAGCTCGAATTCTCCGAGCCGGAAGTGCCCCCAACGAATTCCTATCACGAAAATAAGAAAACAGTGTTATTATTATAGGACCGACTTAAAATAAAATAGATAAAATATCAAAAATTTCTAAAACAGTAAAATCAAATAACATTCATTATACAGTGGCTTTTTCTAAACGTATCAACGCGTGTATGTATGTAATTTGGATTATGGACAATATACATTTGCGTGATGCAGATTCGGCGTGTCAATACGGTTTGGAAAAAGCTTGAAACATGTAAAAAATAGACGAGACACGAAATGAAATGATAGACAAAAAAAACGAAAGTTCATTATAATACAACACAATCGACGATGACTCGATAAGGTGATAACCTATGATGAATACTGAATTAATCAATAACGACGACGAGTATCGTTTTCGCATTAACATCATATAACACCTAAATGGTTTACTAATAACAGCTGAAAGAATATTCATGCTAAACGCGAAATTTCAGCAATTTTCCATAGAAGAACAAAATATCGTTTATCAACCCTCAAAAAATTATTTCAATATCGAAATTTTTTAAAAGTTGGTAAATCATATATAATAATAACAATAATGATTATTTTGAAAACCATTATTGAAAAACATAATAATAAACATAGGAAAAACAAGAAGCCATCCATACATAGAATTAACACTAAACGACGACTGAAATGTTGATACAAATAACTTCGAATTTGTATAAGAACATAACAACCATCGTTTCACATTTAAATATTAGACACTTAAGAGGAAAATGAAACATGATTTCAGTTTCGAAACACATATTTTTCATGCTCTAACACTGAAGATGAGAGATGATGAAAACGTGCATCGGCTCAATCATACGACACACACTCGTTTCGTCTGCACATATAATAAAATTATACGAAAAAAATAAACAAAAATACGAATTGCGAAAAACATGCTCTGCCGCGAATATTTCGTGATTCCGGTTCGCTTTGATATTCGGCGAAATATTTTGCATCGGTATTTTATAGGCATTTCGATCGAACGAGTCGCGAGTTTGTGCAAACATTGCGAATTCTACGCGAAAATGGTAATGATCCACAAATACATACGGCATACGTTCGTTTCGAACAATATATATATTATAGTTAGAATGCATCTAAAATAATCGGCTTATTTGCTTCTTGTACAAAATACAAGAAAAATATATATAAATGAGCTGAAACATTTCCAAATGGGGTCCGCCGGTTGAAATTCGTAATCGGATTAATTCATCAATTCCCTTCATATTCGGTAACAAACAACAAATTTACATTTGTGACTTTCGAATATTTGATTTGAAAATGCGTAAACGCGAAACTATTGTATTAATATTATATTGTATGTCGATGTGCATAAATAAATAAATTCGACACGTGGAAAAGTGACGACAATGGAAACGCGTCTGCCATTGTTCTGTCGGTGGAATAAATCAGCGATGCGATGCGCCTAGATTCAATTCTGGATTTGAATTATGAAATTTGGCGCGCTAAATTATTTCTCGTACAGCGTGCAGGACGTGTACAACGAGGAAATTCGGCCAATTCCGTGATTGTTTCAGTTGTTTCGATCCGTTATTCGTGCATTTGCGGATTTGTCGATTCGGTTTCCGCTTCATTTGCGATATGAAAATAATCTCGATCTATAATAAGATAATAACGATTCGAATGTTTTTACAATGAATATGTATTGTTAATGTTGCAAATTGAATATTTGTTTCAATTTATTGTCAGTAGTATGGTAACAATAGATACATCAATATTCATTAAAATTTAATGTATTTTTAAATTGAATATTGATATTCATTGTGATGATTATAAATCAATTAATATGTAATTATTTCAATATAATTTTTAAAAATGATCATTCTTTCAATATTATATTAGGGTAACTACTCCAATGGTTGACCATTTACCTGTAGTTAGTTGATCATCTTTTAGAGAAAAGCAAAAATTTAGATTTCTAAAGATGATAATCTTTGGGAAATGGTGCGATAAATTTGCAGTTTATTTACCGTATCCATTTCGAAAGATTATCATCGTTGAAAACCTTATTTTTTATTTTTTTCTGAAAAACGGTACACGATCCACCACTAGTGTCGTTGCCAATATTGAACAGTATCCAAATTTTCAATGATATAAAGTGATTTTGATTTAGGAAGACAATTCGGTTCAAAGAATATTTTATTTTTAAATATTTTTTTCTAAATTAATATATAATAAAAAAAACAACCACGAAATCAACAGAACCTTCCCCCAAACATCCAACCGTACGATTTACGACGCGTAAAAGTCTCGGGTAACGAGGCGCGGGCTTTAGCGCGCACTTTCTCACATTTCCCCACACTTTCGGCATTAAACGCCATAGTACCCGGTATATTGCATGCCATAGCTCTATTTCCTATGGCTGTGCGCATACAGGAGCCGAGGACAAAGGGCCGGCCCGGGCCCATTGTCGCCCCGGGAATTAATTTCGAGTAGATAATCGCGATATCGGCTCCGGCAAGTTGGCCACTTAAACGGCACAATCGCGTCCTCTGTTATTCGCCTCGTTAGGCGATGGTCTCTTTGGCCCCCTTTGGCGGGTTCGTGTGGTCCAAATTGAAAAGTTTCGCTTTCTTATTGATTTTTGGAATAGAGTAATTTTCCGTTTTGTCGGGTAATTAATGAGTAGACCGTTGAATATCAATAAACGTATGTTCAAAATGATTATTTAAAATAAAACATGAGATTTGAAAGTTCAATGTGAAAGACAAGACTCCCGTGTCCATCTGAACATTGTAGCCACGCTGATCATCGTGGCTCCCGTGTCCATACAAATATCAATATCTAGTTGTTTGAAGGTTTTAAGACTAATAAAATGTTTAAATTTCAAAGTAAGTTGAAAAATCCTGGTTGATATATATATAAAAAAAAACATACGCATCTTTTTAACAATAAACGATCGATTAATTTTATTATTTTGATGTTTGTCGATTTGTTTTTTTGATTCATATTGTGATATGAATATTTATATTATTTTGTTGGTATTGAAAGAGATAATAACAATCATGCAATTATATTATACAGTAATTTAAGTCATATAACCGAATCCTCACTGGAAAATTCCCTCGAGTAAACGCTGGCGTCTTTTAGGGCTCGATTCTAAATTCGCACATTACTTAGACGAATAATTTCATAATTCGCACAAAGCCGATCGAGGAACCAAGACACACGTTAAAATTTAATCGACGACGAGCACCTGAAGGGTGTAATTGCGAGCTATTACGTGCCCGCGCGCTACATTCGAGTTAATTATTGAGTTAATTCTGAACCGGTGCGCCATTGTAACCGCGCAATCGTGAAAGATGTCTGCTACCAGGACAAAAGGTACGAAACACAATATTCGAAAGGAATTAATTGTAACGAGAGTCTCTACTTTACGCCGAGCTGATTAAATTAAAATTATCCTCGCTGCGGATCTTTTTCTGGGAAATACGGGAAACGTTAACTGTTTCAGTAATGAAGGCGGGATTTCGCATTTTATATAATATACATACAAATTAAATTTACGTTTTTTTCAATTTCGATCATTTTTTGAGTCGATGTATTAATTTTTTGTGGGTTGAATCCTTGAAACATTATTTAATAATCGATTCAATCGAAAAGTCGCTAAGTGTAGGGTTGAAGGTTAGATTTTATCCTCTCGTCTTTTAAGTGTTCACATTTCTCGTCTGAGGCTAATGGAACTGAGTTCCGAGAATTTTTCTACGTCGTAAGCTCCTTTTTAAGCCGACGGTTCTTCTGAAAGAAAGGCGGAATTGAAAATTTTTCCTCCCTTTCGAAGGGTATAGGAATATGTATAGAAAAAGGGAATGGCGCGGAGACAATTTCAATCGGACGAAAATGCGAAAGTGCAGTTTTCAGTTTTTGATCGTTTCTAGATCTGTCGACGTTTCACTTATTTTTAGGGATGTATGAGCATAAATGAAAAGTTATGAAACAAAGTTTTACAAGCAGAAGCGTTTCAGTTCATGTCTTATACAGAATGGTTAAAAATGATGATGTATTTTTCATGCATCTAATCGTTAAAATTCCTAATAATAAATAACAATAAAATATATTCATTTTTAAACAATTAAAAAATACATATAACAGGCAACATTATAAGAAAAAAAAATCATTCAATCGTTAAGAAGCCGTTGACATCTAAAACAGTGTGCAAGTTTATTTAAGTGGTGCGATTAAAACCAAGGAATAATTTATACAAATAAAACATGAAATTAATTATTTTGAACAACAATTATTTACCTATACAGCTTCTAGGCATAAAAATATTTTCACACTGCGGTTGAAACAAAGTTACACTTTTTTTTTAACAAAGATCAATTTTATTGAGGTTAATCTTCAATGACGAATATACATTCTAAACATTATATATGTTCACAATATATAATGCGGACAAAAATATGAAATAATTTAATTAAGCACATTTATTGATCGGTACATATATACATAAATTTTTTAATGATTATTATACAGATGTCTCAAATGGAAACTTAAGCTTATCGAGTCAGTACAACATTACGATCCTAATAAATGAAAGGACATTATATTTTTGTTCTTATGTATCGTTATCGTTGCTTCAGTATTATACTATTATTTAGACAATGCATTGAAAGCATAATTTCAAAAAATTGGTCTCTTTTATCGTAGGGAAAAGGAGGATTCAAATATTTTCATGGAAAATAATAAAATAATCTTAGCAAATGAAGAAGCATATAAAAATAACGTGATACACGTTATAAGAATAGTTGAATGGAAATATTCCTTTTTTATTTTAGATTTTTGCATAATTCTCATATGCATATTGTAAATCAAGAATGATTTGAAAGATTATTGTAATAGTGTTTTAAAAAAATAATAGAGAAATTCATCAATGTATCCTTAGATCAGAAATCGTTTTAATAATTTTTCATTTATATGTAATAGTATAAAAGCGCTAAACATTAGTTATTGTTCTGAAAATTTCACAACATTCTAAATATTAGGGTTTTTCATAATGGTTTTTCTTGCTGGAATTACACATAGATAGTGAATGAGTATTTTAAATATTTTTCTAGGAAATTAAAAAATTATATTTTCGTTGATTATTTTGAAAAACCCATTTCTTGATAGAAGATTGTGATTGTCTCACACAACATTTAAGACGCACACTATGAGCAACATACTTTAAATACGTTAACAATTATAATATGTATTAATATAATTTGACACACTCGGAATCATAAAGTTCATATCGAAATTTATGAAACTAATATTGATTGAATAAACTAAAAAATTAAATCTCATGAAAAATGCACAAAATTTTTTAAATAGATTCAAATTTTCCCGAGGTTTTATTGCCTTTAAATTTATAAATTGAAATCGAATACAAAACTCATGGCTATGATAGGTAACTTTTCTACACATTGAATGCAAAAAATCTTATAATAAAAAAATAAATACATCTTTTTTAAAGTTATCATGGAAACGAACTTTTAATTGTTTTATCGAAATAAAAATATGCACATATATTTATATTACATTATTTGTCTTAGTTTGGTTCTGATGCAAGCCCAGAATTTGTTGGTAGAAGTAAAACATTGAAGTGTTGTTCTTATCGATTAGTTTAATGAAAATTTATTATTTGAGTAACTTTACGGATAATTGATATTTATTTAATGATATGAATGAAGATAAAATGAACTGTATTACAGTTTGATAATTCAAACTTTAAATTGATTGCAATCGATATGTATTCATGTTAATTGAAGAAAGCGTCATTTCTTCTAATCATGACGATTCACGTGATGAATCGCTTTTTTAATATACTTTGGTCCATGTCTATATAAATGTTCGCAAATTTCGGTTGACATTAATTGAATATTCATGTAGCTGAAATACTAATACAAATTTCGAGCAAGTTTCGTGACCAAAAACATTATAATTACAGCAGTTTAACAATTTCGAAATATTTATACGAATAATTTTCTAGTTTATGTATTCCGCTATCGATTTCCACCATCGGCATGTGACGCACTCAAAATTGAAACTTGCGCTTAATTTTTCCACCTCACTAACGAAAATCATACAAAAACTATAACAAATTGTTGCATGACGATTTGGAACACGTATTTTGAACGTTATCGTAAATATATAATTAATTTAACTAATGATTAATTGGTTTATATTTCGGAACATTTGTGCAAATACATATAAATATATAAGGGCTTGCAGAAGGTCCAACGTTTTAAGTCTATCGATGTTTCGAAGCCATGATAGATGCTCTTGCAGCTTCAGCTTGAATTTCTTCCATTTGACAGAATATAACGTACCTGTGGAATATCGAAATATCACATAATATTTAATGTGATATCGATATAAGATATGATCACATACAAAAATATATTCAAATTCAATCGAAAAGATTTCGAGCGAGATAATTCGTTTCAGTCGAAAATTTTGACTTGTCAAGCTGAGATCAAATTGAAAAGGAATCATTTGTTAAATTATTATACCTTTTGGTCCAAAAATATACTATTGAATCTCAATATAAATTTATCTTAAACGATCTTTTTTATATATATGACATTAATATTCATTTAAAATTGAATACATAAACCATATGGAGTTGATCGATCCATTCTAGAGACTGAACGTCAAAATTTTCAGCATCGATCTTTGATCGAAGCTCGCCTCTCCTGGCATATTGATATGGAATAGTTGATCATTTGAACGTACTCCTCGCATTCTAATATTAATGAAAACGGATGAGCCGGCAGAACGTACCTGGCAGGCAAAACTAATGCATCAAGCTGCTGTGACAGATGTCTCCTTATGATGGCTCTCGTAGGAGGAACGCCTAAGGCTGTCGCCATGGTGTCACCTGTGAAACTCGGCTCCAATACCACTAGACCCCCATGAACGCCGCTATCTGAAATTTCAGGGTTGTTTGCTAATTTAAATAATGTATTAGTCGAAGTTTAATAGGTATTATGATGTAAAACGGGGGTGGAATGAGGAAATTTTGAAGAATGAGTGTTAAGATAAGAACCAATACATTTAATTGTATGTTGAAATTGAAACGTATAAATATTCTCTTTGTATTCGAAAATTCATAGTTGACAATCAATAGCGATTGAACTACATAACGAATCAATGTGGCGCTCTTTGGATATTAATCGAGGCGGTGAAACTTCGTTCATGTTTCATTATGCTGTGCGTGTAGGTCGAAGCAATTAATTAATTGCCACGTACCTCTCTTTATGAGATGTATTGAGTTTCCGACAAAACCACACATGAATAATAGAATTTCGCTTCGCATTTACTGATTATTGCTAGACTTTGTATCGAAATTAATAGCGTTAAAACGCAACCCGAAAATATTTAAACTATTGCAGCTTGCATCAAAATAATAGTTAAACATAATCAGATTATTTCAAATATTGACAATATGCATAATAATCAGTTTCTGAATATTGAAATATATTGCACACTATTTCGCTGAAAATCAAGAATTACACCATAAACACACCGAAAATAAAAGGCTAGCCTTTTTATTAATTACCTTTGAGATTATCGGCGTACTCTGCCAGATCGATGTTCCTCGCCCACCTCATAAATCGCTGATTCGTCCACACCAAAGGATCGGCGTCTATTGTTTCGCACTGATGCCTCCTCAGCGCCAAAGCCTTAATTCATCAAACAATCCGATAAGATTATAATCCGATTAACGCTACTATAGGTAGTGGGAGGGTGCACTTTGGCAGGCAACGACGACTCACCTGTCTATCGTACTTCATCAGCCTCAATAAGTGTATACCGTGGACTATGGAAGCCTGATGGAACTTTCTCGTCACGCCCAAATATTTCTCCAACTCCTTTTTGCTGAGGTTGTCTAGCATCCGAGCGTCGACCATATTGGCGGCGAAGCTGTCCGCATACTGAAAAGTACATATTTTCGGAATTATATACACACCGCATTTTTCGTAACTTGAATGATCGACTTTTGCAGAATTTCAAAGCGGAAAGTTAACGTTTTGAATAAAATTTTATACTCAAATGCAATTACATAATAAATTCGATTCAGTGATGTTTATGATTCGAAATATGATATGCACAGACTAAAGTATCGTCAATATATTACAAAAACAAAATTTCGTTATACAGTCGAATTTCGAATTTAACATAGATTAGCACAAAACCCGGATAATTGCAACAAGAAAAATAATTATATTCAATAAAAAATATTAATTTATTATTAAATAAGCTGAATGATTTATATAAATTTTTGCTGTGCATAATTATGCACATAACATTTAAATATTTACAGTGAATTTATTTTTATCATTTTTGGTTTTTTGATACTAGAAAAATTTATGAATGTAAAATAATATCTAAACGGTAGTAAAAATTTTTGACACCATTTGTAAAATGTTTTTTTGACTCCAAATTTTCAAACATTGAAATTGTTGTATTTTGTATAAATAATTGTTTTTGAAAGTAAGTTTTGTTATTATCACTTTATAAGCTGTATAGATTATTTTAAAAATAAAATTCTTGACAGATTTTAGTTTGATTACCCACAAACTTGAGTCAGTATAATTTTGTTACATAATCGTAAATTTTTGGATGCGTTTTCTGTATTAAAAAAAAACTGTCAAATTTACTATTTAAAAGAAAAACGTTTTTTTTCACCAATCAGGATAATAGAGGATCTATCGTAGAATAGTAGAAAAAGCCAAGCAAATATAAATTAAACATAAAATTGATTTTCTCAAATCTACCATTTTACAAAAAGTCACAAAACAATAAAATATTCAATTCGAACCAAATCCAAAACTCACCTGCGACAATCCCAAATCGGGTAACCATTCGGAAGCGACCCAATCGTGACCCAGTTGCGATATAGCCGGATGTCTCACCATATCTGGATTCCTGTGCTCCTCTATAGCCAACCTTAACTTCTTGCGGTGCATCGGATGGGTTATGCCCAACCCTGTCTCCAACTCGGCGTCCGTTAATTCCAGTAATACCTGCCAAACGAGATAAGGGTATTATACTGAATACGTACGAGTACATCGAAGCCAGTGTTTAATAATCGATATATTTCGAATGATTTAAACGTAAATGGTCTTTCGATAAAGAAGCTCGATTTTAAAATGTACAATAAAATTTGACGATTTGTATACGTTATTCAATTCTATATCCTTCCATGGTGATTTGCCGTACGCTACTAAATAATTAATAACAAATTTGACACATTAAAAACATGACTGCTATAATCTAACAAATTTTGAGCGTCCCTATTGAAAGACCTTTTACTTTGAAAAATATCAAAATATATGTTTTCATAATAATTCAAAGTCTGAAGTGCTTTGTAATATAGTGTATGTTTGGAATTTTGGTTATTGGAAACCATGGAATCAATTCTACCTCTAATATATGAAGCGTTTGTGTGAATTATTCTGTAACGTATTGCACAATGATCATTCGCATCACGTTCCACGAATGGTTCAATATGATATGATTGGACATGGAATATTATAGTTGAACAGTTGAATTGGTGATTAGTACTCGAAGGGTATTAATTGAGTATTCAACTTTTTTTTTGTTTGAATATTCTCGGAAATGTGAAATATACGGCGTATAATCTTTATAGATTCTGATGGAATTTTAATTTCGATATGGGATTATTGGACGCGATAAAATGTGATATTATACAGTCACGCGATTACTTTTTATAGCGATGGATATACTCAACTAATTATCATATTGATTTTTTAATTAATATTATTTTTAGGGAAATTTTTTGTACACGAATAATATATTTTATCAATGTTAGTACAATGATATCGATAACTATCCCCGAATAAGAAACATACAATTACACTAAAAAAAATTAACATAAAAAACATTTAGCTACACCACCACATTTTTATTCCCACCTTCGTTTTACGGACGCGCGGAGTCGCCAAATTTTCCCCCGCCGAAAAGATAATTTTTCCCGGAGCACAAAAAAGCACTCAAAGCTCATTTGGATACTTTCGCGCTCGGCGAGAGATCACCATTTTTTTTTTCATACGCATTAAATTGAATTAAGGAGGCAGCACACCGCCGACGCGGGCGAAAAGCGCGCGAAATGAAAAGATCGCGAGCGCCATCTGTTGCATTAAAACCGAATTAGCTTTTCGACACTTTTCCGGCGAGTTTTCTCGCCGGGGTTTTCCGTGCAGTGGCGAGTACTCGGGAAAGCGGAGAGCCAAGTGCTTGTTAATGGTCGAACCGAATAATTGGATTAGGCGTGCCGTTTCGACTGTTGAGCGCTAATGTTTTCCTGAAATCTGAAAGCGGCTGAAATTTATTTCCTTGCAGACTCTTTTGTGGTTGAAATCGATTTTTTTGGTACTTAAAAAGTTGTAAGTGGAAATTATACGTTGATTTAATTGAAAATGTGTGTAAAAATATTTTTAGATAATATGCAAAGCACTCGTTAAAAATTTTCTGTTATCATCGAAAATTTGAATAAAAAATAAAAAATCATCTGTTTTTAATAATTTCATAATGATAAAATCATTTATGATCAGATTTATATGATAAAATTAGATTTCAATAGCTTAGCTCCAATGATATGTGAAAATTTATGTATTTTACAAAACTAAACTATTTACTATAAATAAATGTATCAATAACAAATTGAACAAATATATTTTTCGAAATAATCAAAAGGTTATATAGAATATTTTTAAAATAATTTTCTTCTCCTAAACAGGTAATCTGTAATTAGTTTTTCTTTTTTATTTCTTAGACCAGCCTAAAAATGAATCAGTAACAATCTCCTATTGAAAAATATACAGACAGATTTTCTTGAACTAATTTATATTTATTTATGTTGTTGCCATTTTTCAATAATAAATGTGGTCAAGTACTAACCTTATCAATTCCATATAAAATATTTCACATATGAAAATGGATTGATACATTTTATGGCGGATGTAATATAAAAATATTATTGATAACCTAAAGTTTTTGTATAAATTTTCCGAATTTTTGTACTTTTCCAAAACCTTTCATTCAAAAATTGTCAAGATTAATCGATGAAAAAAACTACAATTTTTTTAATGTTAACATACAGGATATGAAAAAAAATACACAAAGACGAACATATTTCATAAATAACGGTTTTCCCCGGTTGGAAGCCTTGCAGCCATCTGTGACATTATTAATGTCGGCCCAGGCACGAGAGTGCGGCTCTGATGTGGATTATAAAACGATTTAAACTGCTTCGTTCTTCCTCTCTGCCATCGTTGGAATTTATTCGAATGCTCGTTACTTGTGTACCTCGACATTTATTCGATACCGGAAAAAAACCCGGGTTCATTAGAGGGAAAATTTAATATTTGCCCAATAACATGGCTGCCGAGAGAACGTATTATTCATTTCCTTTGCGGTTTTAAAATCCAGACATCCATTTGAAGTTTTAATAAGCTTTGTTTTTTGTATTAAAATTATATAGGACATCGCCTCAATTGGTTTTGTGTATTCGTTATATAATATTTCATTATGAAATATGAAAAGGAGTTGGCAATGTTTACTAATTATCCATTAACAAGTGCGAGCTTATTATAAAAGCTTTCGTTGCAATAAAGTGTTATTAAAAGAAAATTTATCGTTTTATAACAATGGAACATAAAAAAAATTATATATGCAGGGTCTATTCATAAAATTCACTCGTTGATGCAAATTAATCGTAATTAAATTTATCATCCTTTCATTTGTCGGAAAAAATTGTTTTATTTTGCTGTCGTAATATCATCCATTTTCATTTACGTTATCAACGTATTGTTCTTTTTGAGGGTGGATAGCCACAATGGGATGTCTTTTTATTATTTACGGAAAACGATCGGAAAATTCAGCTGGTTTATACAGGAAAAAATCAGATATGAAAATATCGAAGTAATACGGTCCCCATATTTCATTTATCCGTTTCACCTTGTATGTAACAAGAGAGGATTCCGATAAAAAAATCCTTTACAGTGAATGTTTTATACGCTGTCGAAACAAAGGAGAATAAAATCAATTCCCAACGAACGTCCTTGAATTATTATAAATAAGTAAAATAATACATCGTACGTGGAAAATAAAATTGTGCGATTTCCATATCGAAAAAGTACTCACAATGCATATTTGATCCTTATCGACTCTTTACAAAAGCCACGTAATATGTATTACAATTTCAATTCTTTTTTTAAACACACAACACACCTGAATACGAAACAACAAAACAACAAAAATCGATAAGGCACAAGCGCACGTAAATTTTGACGGATCGATATCGGAAATTCGACATTAGGAGAATGAAACTCGATTCGAAGGCTTTCATTCTCGCACGCCCTAAGAATTGTATTTATATAAAAAAGGAGAAACACAAACACGAGAAACGAAAGGAACGGAACCGAGAAAACGCGGGCAAACGTGTAAATAAATAAACGCGAGCGCGCGGAGAGTCTACCCCAATATGTCAGAATGGCCAACCCCATTTTTCCTATTCAAAACAGGTTTTGTTTAGAACCGTCTGCGCCTATAAATCAACGTAAAAAAGTGTGCGGTTCGGCAACCGAGCCACTCACTCGCTACCCGCCACTGGTACCTTCATAGGATGTCCTAGAAGAGTTCGAAGAATTTTTTTAATTTTGAAAATTTATTTTTGTGATTGGAAAGATATTGGATTTTTATATGATATTTATTTTTATTTATTTTATATAATATAATAGAAAACGAAAAATAAAAACATTTCTGAACTGAAGAAGATCTTGCCTGTTACGTGTATCCTAGGAATGTCAGATTTATCGAAAATTTCATTTACCATTAATCCGGCAAAAAATCTAATTAATGCTTTACCGGTTAACTAAATTTTTAAAAAACAAAAACGAGAAACTGTAAAAACGGAAAAGCATTAAGCCTAAAAATAACAACTTCTTCAAAAAAATCGAACGGTTTTTAAAAATATTATTTTTTTGTAATTTTCATGTTAATATTGTATTATATATGAAATAATATTTATTTTCAAACTTCCATTTAAAATTATAAAATTTTACGAGAGTATTTATAATAACTTGAGGAATATAAATTTATAATCAAATTTAAGGAAAAGAACGAGAAAGTTTGTCGAAAGAAAAAATTAGATATTATCAAATATGGCACTTTCTTTATACATGAATTATACTAGAATAAGTTTGAAGAAAGACTTTCTTGAAATTTTCAACAGGTTAGTTAACATTTAATTTGAATAAAACGTATTAGTTAAAGGTTTAAATATTAAAAAAATCTCTTAAATTGTATTATATAAAAAAGTTTCAGTACGAATTTGGCTCTCGGATAAGGTATAGCCTTAACCTTCAACATTTGATGAAGAGACCTTGTCCTGTAATAAATAACCAATGGCTCGATATTGACAATGATGCCAAAAAAACAGTTATCGAACCTCATATTAAACAAAAACTCTTCATTTCACACATCTTCACACAGAAATCGTCAACTTGCAACCAAGAAGAAATACATTCACTTCAAATAAAAAATTCAAACACCTACAATAGTATTTTGTGCACAATTTCTGTACCACACCATTCCGACACCCGACGCAGACTGGATGAAGATTTTATCAGACGTTCGAAAGGAGCGACGTATACATTTTCGCATCGGGGCCGCGTGCGAAAAAGTTAAAAACGTCCCAAATTGAAATTGAATTCGGAAAAACCGTTCTCGGGGGCCCTCCCGAGCGACAGATGTCCAAGTGGAAACTTTCGCTGTTGCGAGTTTAAACAAAAAACGTGTCGCGGAGGCTTCGGCGGAAAGAAGTTGCCGCTTTTCGCGTTGTGTAATCTGTTGTTCGGTGTGTGTGCTGTAAAGGATGTTTTTCGGGGTGGAGTTCGAGTGTTTGTTTGAGGTTATGATTGAAATCGTATGTGTTGTTCGTGGTTTGAGGATTCTTTGGAGTTTTCGGTTGAAATTGTTCGAGTGGGTGGGTTTGGGTTGAGAATTCGTAGAGTTTTCGGGGTGTTTAATTCTTTTTTGTTCGTGATGAATGAAAATTATAATGTTGGGGAGTTGTATGAAAATTATTTTTTAAATGAAAAATGTTTCGTTTTTTTAATGGAAATTTGCAAACTCGGGTTTAGTTACTCAAAGTATAATATATGAATGAAATATAAATAGAAATCAAAAAAAATTACAATTATGAGAAAAAATATACGTTTGAACATGAATAATAAATAACTTATACCATATTCTTTCAAAATCAAATAAGAATAGAAAAATATAACTTTTATTATTTAAAAAACAAAATTAGCATATTTGAAACAATAATATATTTTTTCATAACATTTTACAGCTACTGAAACGTTAAGAAGAAAACTCAAACACTCAAAAACATATTTCGAAATGAAACTTCAGAATTAAAATTGAAAAATATAACTTTCAACTATTTTCATCGTCTGAAAGCAACACAAAAACGCAATAAAAATATCACCATTAAAAAAAACACATTTAAATATTCAATTCATACATTCAAACGAAACCCGCTTAATTACGCTCATCGAAAAACCGCCATATCGTCACAAATCGATTACATTACAACAGCGACATTTTTCCGAACCGCACTTACACTTATGAAAATAAAACTCCATAAAAACCCAACTGCGTACAAAAAATGGCAATTTGGCTCGTTTTTCAGGCGACATTCGTGACGATCGTCCGATTCGAATGATTCCTGTCGCTCGACACGAACGACCCAGACGCTCATTATGCGAAAATTGTTTTATTTTGCTTCGGCAATTCGATTTTGTGTGCTTTAGGCCAAATGAAGAATTATTGGAATACGGAAAAATGGATAAAACGAATGTTAAATTTCGCGTCGACGGAAATCGAGTTGTTTTTCGATTGATTCGAATGTGTCGCGTTTATCAAATTTGCATTTTAAATAGCGACGTGTTTTTAGGCTTATTTGAGTGCATAATTTGATTTGTAAATTAACATGTATATTTAATCATTGTTTTAGAATTAAGTATTTATGTAATTGATATTTACATATTCATCATGATTTCTTAACATATGAAACGTATTCACGACAATTTTTACCCATACATTTATTTTCTATATACGTTTAACATCGTATGTAGCACCGAGAAAATGTCACAACACTAGACCTCTTAAGATATTGAATTTTAAATGGGACAAAAACCTTTTTTCTTCGAACACAACTGAGCTCGCGCAATATTTTTAAACGCGGTGCGTGCGAGGCCCGTAATTGCGTTTCCTATTTTCGAAATCGGCCCATTTTTCGATTCGGCACATAAAAAGGAGCATATCAATCACCATAACGAAAATTATGACGAGATGTGAAAAGGGTCTGGAAGTCGTGCTCGTGGCACTCGCATTAATAAATAAATTCAAAAAGGGCGCCAGAGAAAACTCTCCGCTCGCGTCGATGACGATTCACGCAATTTCCCATCGATTTTTCATGGAACGGAAAATGTTTTCCTCTTTTTTTTCAACTCAAGCTATTATATTTTAATTCAAAGGAGCTTCGTTTTTTTTTTTAATTTTTGACGAAGTCCTTGAATAATTGTTTTGAGAAAATAAAAATGATAGTCTTAGTATTATTAAACGTTCTAGGAATTTAATATGCGCGCGATTTGAATACACTTCATGGCGTTATTTTTTTGAACACAATGGTTTTATGCAAATTAGCATGTAAATTATGCATATCAGTACATATTCGATGTAAATAAGCAATTTTATATAATAATTATGCACTGTAAGTGGAAAATAATCGATAGGCACTATAAGTTAATGTATGCACAAAGTACTGATTAGCCCTTTATTTATTATTCAAAGTAAATTTACATACTTTTCCACTTTTGATGTTTTCAGCACACTTGGCACCGTACTGAGGAGGCATTCCCAATGCCAAATCCAGCCAGGCTCTGACCGCAGGAGCCCTCCATCTTTCCAAAGGAAGCGATGCTGCTTCCCTCAAAGCAGCTTCAGCTCCAGGTCCTGGCCCTGGACCGAGTCCTTGGTTTACCCAACCTCCGCCTCTCGTACATTCGTAAAGAGATTCTGAAGGAAAAAATGAAAAAATAAAACATCAAGGGTAAACAAAATCAAATTGCGTACACGTGTATTAGCGTCGAAGAAGAGAAAGGTCGCACGCCTTTACTTCGAAGGCTCGCCCGAGAGGAGACCTTTCGAGCATTAGGTCGCGATTATTGACTGAAGATGGCAAACATGTACAAAAAAAAAGATCGCCTCCTGTAGAAACATCCGAATCTGTAAAATAAACAAGCGTGAAAATTCCTTAACGAACGAACGATTCGATTATGTGCGCCGTAGCAAACAGCTCGTTGAACGTGCACGAAAATAAAATTGAATCGTCCCCGACGACATTGCCGCAAACAATAAAGCAACAATAAGGATCGTAAAACTGAAATGAAATACGACCATAATCAAACGAGACCATAGTGCGATACCATCTATTGAAGAATGATATTTCAAGAGTTCATCGAGAATTTTTTTTCGTAATATTACACATGTAATTGATGAATCAATAAGATACATATAATTTATGCTATAATGTTTCTTTTTTACTGCCTTGATTGAGATATATGTTATAATGCAAACATTTTTTTTCGAAATGGTTTCTTTGATTACCGTGTCTGAAAGTATAAAGAGAATTGTGTCATCAACAGCCAAAGCGAACCAATATAACATCGAATATAATGCATGTCGATAACGTTGTATAAATGTAGGTCAATAGATAGCACAGTATATTCCTCACATTTCCCCGTATTAATCCAAAAGCGTGAAACTGACAACTTCATCTAACAACCATTTAATCTAAAAATCTTCGATATATATATTAAAAAAAGATCATTACCGAACCCATCCCAAATCCAAATGAAAACGAATCTTCGACACAAACTAGATTAGAACGAAACCCCCATTGTGGCGCGCTCCATCGCCGTCGTCCGGCATTAAGCGGGTTAACTCGGCTAATTTCCTCTCGCGAATTTCGAGCCCGCGGAGTTAACCCCTTGGATGCCGTTTAATACCTGCGGCCGGGGCTTACCGCTTTCGGTAATTTCGCCACCACTTCAAAGGCGTGTTGGCACCCCGGCAAACAAAAACCTCCGGGATAAGAAGGGATCTCGCCCGAGTTCCGCCTCAGACTTATAATTGCGACGGGGTGCGTTTTCCCCATATCGTTAAATTTCGGGCGTGCGCGATAATTTTCCGATGTGATTAATTTTCGACGCGTTCGTTATATTGAAATTTACGAGCCGGGAACAATCGCCGATGGCTCATTAGGTGCACGGTTTTAGTATATATATAATATGTATGTAGCTTTGGGAGTTTATTGTATGGGATGCGTCGGAATTTCTAACAAATGAAAAACTTTCCAGCCAGGTAAAACAATATTGCTCGCATCGTAGGGAAAAGTTTACATTTCCATTAGTGAGGCTCAACTTTTATTATTGTCTTTTTTTTTCATTTCCCTCGTAATGTTCGTGTTCGCTTAAGGATTCAACCAACTAAATAATTTCACTCTTGGGGAAAGCCTTGTTTTTGTTTTAACGCATTTCTCAAAAATATAATGGTTTATTATAATAATGATCTATTTATATTTCGGAGTTAACGCAAATTCGACACAATGGGATCCACTCGAAACGACAAAAGTTCTGAGATTTATCCGCATTATTAGGGTTGCGGCTAATTGCAAACATATGGAATTAACAGAGCGAATTCTTCATAGACACATTAAACTAGTTTCGCACATAATGCGAACTTCGATCCAGTAACAAAGTCAATTATAATGTGTCGAGTTAATTTCAAGGGGCCAAGCTGCGGTATTTATGTTATGCTCATAAGCACAACATAGTTGTCCCAGCCCGTTAATAAACGACAGATGTCGACAGTGCTTGTGTATATTCTTCTCGTGATATACGAGAATGAGGTGGTGGCAAGTGGGGGGTGTCGCCACCCCCTAGCCTCTGATGGGATGTCGACATATGCGCCCGCGTACATTTGCATCTTGTCAACCGCATGCGGAAGGTGGAAGGTTTACCCTCTAATCTCCATGTCGTAAAGTTTAATCATTTACACGGATGTTGTAAATAGAATAGTTCTGGGTTGATTTTATTTGTCTGAATTTTATATTATTTTTATATAATCCCCTATATATAATAACGGATTTCTGTGTGTGTGTGTGTGTCCGTCTTTCTGTCCGTCCATCTGTCTGTTTGTCTGTCTGTCCGTCTGTCTGTGCGATAACGTTCGCGAATTTTTTTTTCATTTTTTCAAATGAACGACCCGAACCGCGACTTTTGATGATGATGATGATGATGGTGATGACGATGATGATGATGATG
>JAOXNN020000052.1:396031-422405 GCA_028571205.2 Hydropsyche betteni | reverse complement strand
GCCTGTATGCCGTTCAAATATAACGGCTATAATCGCTACACGAGAACGGCTATAACGCGAGCTCCGAATTTAGTCTTCACGGTCATTATAATAACCTATATAATCTTATATTCTGGAGACATTTCGCAAGACCACGGTTATACAATATGTTTGCATACATTCAATTTTTGTTTTATTACATCACGCAACGGCACGGTCATAAAATAATTTTGCATAAATATATTCAACTTTTATTTTATTACGTAATAGCAAGTTTATCAATTCACACCCGATATTATTAACATCGGACCTATATACTAGTAAATAATAAAAAGGCCTAAAAAAGACAACACTCAAACCAAACATCGAGATTAACATAACGAAGGCCATATACAATATGGCGTCGCATAAACACGGCGATTCCCATAAAAGCGCGTTAAATTGAACCGGCCCGAGCCCAAATTGACAAACACGATCCAATATTCGGGCCCGGCGAGGAATCCGCCTTTTTTACACGCGCCAGGACTCTCGGCGAAATAAAACATCCCTTCCGGCGACGTCTGGATATCCTGGATATCCTGGAACAATGAGAAATGGCCGGGACGGGCGCACAAAGTGGACGCCATCATCGCGGGCCATAACTTCGATGGGGAAAAAGCGGGGATCTTTGCGGTGTGTGTCGGGTATAAATCGTCGATTGAATGTGTTTGAATTTTTATTGAAATTTTTGGTCGTAGGGGGTAGGGGGGGGGGTTGGGTTTTGGGAGGGTGTATGGGTTTTGATGGGTGCGTTTGAAAATTGGGCGGTTTGGATTTGGTTTTGAATGGACGCGATCGAAAAGATGTGTGGGTTTTGATGGGTGTTGTTTTTTTAAGGATGGAAAGAGTCGTATCGAGGATATTTTTAAGGGGGGAAAATGTAACTTTTATATGAATGTAATAAAAATGTGATGATTTTTATTTGTGTGTAAATTTAGAGCGTTTAAAGGATTTATTCACGATTTCGTGATGTGGCTCGATATAATTTTCAGGGCTCTTATGCTTCTCCTCTTAGGTTTGGGCCATGGAAAAAATTGAATAAGTCTATTTAGAATGGAATATAATTATATTCGTTATAGGTCGCTTGAAATGTGCTGGTATTTATATAACGTTTAATATAAAACAAAACCGTTTTTACAATAAAATCCGGAAGTTATAAAAGAAATATTTTAGAAAATCTTTCAGGTCAATGACATATGATCAAATCCGTTTACTAATCATTCTACATATCACTTAACTTCAGCAATCATTGAAAAATTGTACAGTCGACAAAACTAACTAATTCTTATATTACAAATTTATTGTTTTCTTTTCAAAACCAATACAATACCATTCCTTTTTTATCCTTATTGAACACACCAAGCGACAAAAACGATCAGTATTTGACTATGCTTTTAGGAAGACCAATCCCAAGATTAATTTAATAGATATTCCATACCGAGAAAAAATCAACATATACACATATCAATTCCCATCGATCACCAAAGTTAAGCGACAACAAAACCGATCATCACCCGACTATAATTTTCACAAAAACCATTCAACAAATAACGATCCCACGATTAACAAAACACTCTAAAAAAAAACACATTAAAAAAATCAACATCAACCCACCCAAACCACCCCCAACTAAACGACTCCCGACGCAAAAGGACCCAAACACAAACGGTGCACTTAAGACGCGAATTAAGCCTTATGAGGATTAATTTCGGAGAATATCGCGGGACTTCCATTTCCCCGCGAAGAAAAGAAGCCCGCGAATAAATATTTATGCCCCCCCATCCCTCGGCCGGCATTATTTATTATATACGACGTCGGTGTGTATTTTAATGCGTATTCATAGTCATTGTGACGGAAGTAAGGCGGGTAATCCCCGCGTGAAAGAGCGTCCTCTCGTTTATTCCATTCACGGATGCTTTTCGGTGTTGGTTGAGGGATATAGGTGAGTGGGGAGAGGGTGGGGAGGGGGGGGGGGGGTGCAGGTTCGAAATTAACAATCGGTGGGTGTTTTTGGTTATGTGAATCGATCGGGGATTAGTGTTTTGGGTAAAAAGTGTAGGAAAAACATCTTGAGATGCATCCTTGTCGGTTTTTTGTAATGAATATTAATTACGATTAACTTGGGGGGAAAATTGAAAAACATCTTTTGATTTTGATGGAATTTGTAAAATGGGTGTTTTTGCCGAATCATTTTAGTAAATTGCAATTTTTTTAAATTGTTTTGTTCAATGAAGTTAATTTTGAACAGTTTTCACCGAAACAACATGACCGATAGTTAAATAAACAACCTTACCAACTACCATTATTCAAATAATACACAAGAAGTTTTAATATTCATTTCATCAAAAATTACATATACCACCCAAGTTAAACAACATACGACATGAACAATAAATGAATACACAACCATCAACCTTCCATAAGTGCCAAAAAATCCAAAATTGGTTTTATGCCAGAAATTCGTTTTATATACCAACGCCCAAGAAATATGGCCGAAGTCCTAAAAATCTGTTTTAATAGTGAATATCAACGAATTTGTATCAATTGTATGAATTTTTAGAAAAAACCGTTATATTTCAAAATCTTAAAAATGACACTACGTCCTTATTTTAAATCCAACATTCGTATGTATTAAGGGTACCCAAATTTAATGTCACATTTACGAAACACGTTTTCTAAAGTATCATCGATAAAATGACAAACAAAAAAAATAACATTACGATCTAAACTTACTATGTACGTACACTGACGTTTAACATGAAATTCCTTTAACACAAAAAATATTTCGATACCTTCACATTCCTACGTTATCGACAATATAAAATTTCAATTCATCTCCCAAAAAAAAAAACCATCACAAACCCACCAATCTCATTTTGAACCTACACCCCCCCCCATACAAACACCATCGCAAAACAGCGAAGAAAGCCCCGAGAGGAGACCAGGTTATTATTCATCGAATGGGCTCCCCATACATCACCGGATAGTATCGGGACACGTGTGGAAACGTGTCGATCCCGCGCCGGAAAAGCGGTCACCCTAAAAACCCCATAAGATCCCCCCCGTTCGATTTCTCTCTCTCGCACACGTGTAAAATGCAAATGGCCGATCCCGGGATGGGGTGCCCTTTTCGGCGGTTTTTATGGTGTCGTCGTGAAATGTTTATATGTTTGTTTGTCGGGCGTTTCTCTCCAAATTGTGTCCGGTTAAGGAGAATTTGGGTTTATGTCGAGTTTTCTTTTGCGGGTCGAAATAATCTTGATTGTTGGAAATTTTTCTATTTCTGCCGATTTTTTTTATGATTTAATTTGATAAGAGTATTCGTGTGAAAGTTTGAAGATTAACTAAATCTGTTGTTTCGATGATAAATGATAAAATTTATTAATTTTTATGACCCTAAAGGTAATTAGTTGGATCAAATAATCGACTATTTATTTTTAAATGATTCAAATGTAAATAAACGTTATTTTTAATAAAAAAATTGATAAACTTCATAATTTGATGATAAAACCAAAAAATTATAATAGTGAATCGATAAAATTATGAAAAATACATTTTTTTATAAACGGAGATAAGAAATATAAACCTACAAAATGATAAATTAATATCACAAAATAATTCAATATAAACGATATGATTTAGTAAAAATATAAAACAATTTTTTTTTAATATAAATTTAACCACATAATAGTAAAATCATACCATATAAATATCTCGACTTTCATATAATGACGTAAAATGCACACAATTGCAATTTTTGATTTCCAAAATCATCGACACGATCAAATTCGTGTAACAATATGGTTTTCGTCGAGTGAAAACGCATCGGAAAATGGCGCACAAAGAAAATTAATTTCCCGCCGTTTGAGTTTTATGCAAAGAATTTAATTAAAGCGCGTAATGCGCATTTCATGCAAAAACGTACCGTGGGTGGAAACAATAGATTCAAAATCGTTTACTTAAATAAATATATAAAATGATAAAATTAATCTAAACATTTATCTCGACAGTATCCGGCCACGCAGGAAACGATTTAGTTCAAAATTTATCGAGAAAAACTCATTTAATTTAAATAATACATATAAAGCGTGAAATGTCAAGCGCATAGCAATAGAACTTACGGACATAACCTCAAATTTAAACAAAAATACATACATAACCTCGACAAATAAATTTGAATCGTATATACGATTACATAAAAAAAAAAATAATTAAAAATATCTTACCCACATCAAATTCAGGAATTGAAAGACGCCTCATCATAAAACACGACACTCCGAATCCATCTCCGTTTAAAATATTAACAATTTAATAGTGAACCGAATTGAGAGAAGTGCGCACACCGAAATCGCAATGGCGGAAACGAAAATGTGCATAAATTATTTACGTTTCGCATAAAACGCGGAGCGAGCGAGACGCAAAATGCGCAACACCCAAGTGCGAACGAGACAGACATATAGAAATTGCAGACACGCGGGGGGAGACGGGGGGGAGGGTGGACCACGCGCTGCTGAAAACGGAAATGCCGCCCCGCTATTGGTCCGATTCGAATTTCGGAAAAGGTAAGTTAAAGTGCGCTTTTTCGAAAAACGCGCGTGCGAAAATAGCGGGAATACGAAGGAATGGCGGAGTTTCGGTTTAGGGTTGACGATTGGATGTTTTTGGGGATGTGCGAAGATTTCGGTCGGATAATATGGATGGTTTGGGGGTTAGGAACAGAGGATGAGACGACACGACCGCAGCGTCGAACGCTCCGGGGTGAACTGCGGACGAGACGCAGTCGAATAATCCGCGCACTTATCCCGAACTTTCCTGGGTTCTCAAAGCGTGGGGCTTTTATTATTTTTTTTTATAATTATAATATTTACTAGTATATAGGCCGATGTTAATAACATCGGCTGAGGATGGTTTAAGAAACGGAAACCAATAAAATGTGAAAACCCGATTGTGTGAATCTGAAATGTGTGCCCGATTTGAATATTTAATATTTAATTAATAAAATCAAAATAGTTCATTTGTTATTTGTTTGTGCCATATAGGCTACCCGATGCCCGTACTCGATTTAAATATATTTAATATTTAATAAATAAAACCAGTTCATTTGTTATTGACACAGACATCTGTCATCGGTGATTATATACATGTATGTATAGGGGATTCAAATATTTTTTCCATTGCGTAATAATCGACATATTGCATAAGTCAATAGAGACGATTTTATAAGCATGATATTATGGACGTTAAGTGTATACGCATAAAGACCATATACGCATGAAGATTATATGTAGGGGATCGACGCGTCGTTTTAAAGTCGCGAGCGTCATCGACACAGATACACAGACAGACAGACGGACAGACACACAGAAATCCGCTATTATATATAGAGGATAATCGAACGTATTCAAATATAATACGAAAAAATTCAAAAATAACTTAATTTCTTAAACTTTAAAAAAAATAATTCACTACCTATAAAACCTCCAATCGTTCACACTACAAAAGCCATCGAACCCACACGACACGCCATCGACAATTATGCGACAAACGACCGTCCGCGACTCCCACATACGTCCGCGGCGCGAATTTCAAAATAACGCCATTGCCGAGTCCCACGACGCCCTGGGGACCCCCATTAAATTTTATGAACCGAGCTGGAGGGAAGAGGAACCGCGGTCCGAACAGCCCGAGGACTTTCCGAACGTCGTCTTCGAGCAGAAATTGAATCTTATCTCGCCGCAGTCGCCGACTACTGTTAGGGGTTGGGGTGCGACTGCGGGGGGGGGGGTCGTTACATAATGAAGGGTTCGTAAAAATGGTGGGTTTGGATGTAATATTGTGCTTTTATACGGTGCTGATACGATGAGTTATAAAGGCTTATGTTAGCGTAAGGTTGTTCTATGGGACAGACGGTTTCTTAGTGTTGAGTTTGGGTTGGGTTTTCTTTTCTTTTTATTTTATTTATAAATATGAGTTTATTCACTGATAATTTAATTCATATATTTAGTAAATATAATTATATTTCGAATACAAATTTAATTATATATAAAAATTTCGATATCATATTAACTTCAATCGTGCGAAATTTCTATATAAATAAAAGTAATAATGGACTAATTTGAAATTCATTTTAATCACTTATGTGAAGTGTAGAAATTGAAATGAATTATTTGTACTTGTATCTTATTGTTCGATTGTAATTTACAGCTAGTACAATATAGGATTTTTAATATGAATTTAATTTCATACATCCATTATGTTAAGCTTTCACGATAATTAAATGCGCTACGTTGAAACAAAATTTTCAATAAATTATATACAAAGCAATATTGGATTCGTTAGTGATGAAATGCATTTCAAATATTTAACTTTATATAAATTGTAATTCCGAACACAACATTATTAAACAACAACATTATCACTACTCCAGCCGAAATACTTTATCATGCATTTCGCATAGCTAGCATTGTGTTGTACATCATTTTTAGCGTATTTGAAAAAAAAAGTGCTACGAGGAAATTAATTAAGTTGTCAATAAATCATTTTAACTAGAATGCATTTTATAAACGCTTCTATAACTCAACATGCAATTTCGAATAACGAGGGCTCACAAAAGCCTTTTTAATATGAAAGCTTTTGACGTCAGCTTGCACGTTGCCTCAACCGCCTAAAAGTCGCTTGAAGAATTTAACAAAATTTATTTTATACACATAAAATAGTAAGTATAATACAAAGCAAAAATTGATTATTGTAGAAGTTTATTAATAATTAAATTAATTCGAAAATATTTATATGAGTCGTCTTTGATTCATTAAATTAATTTCATTTCCAATTAAATGCTTTTTAGAGAGTTTCAGTATTAGTATGGTTGAAATAATTTATATTACAAAAATATTTAGAAAATTTATATTTGTATTACGTAAATTCTGTGTTATGAAAGTAGATCAAAATTGAAAACTGGAATAATCATAGTAATGCGCGGCTATATTCAACGCATATTTTTGCAACTCAATCTCACAAACTTATATGAATATCGAAATTCAATACCCTCGAAATTGCACCACGGAACTCATAGGTACACGGTGGAGAATATTCCATAATATAGACTTATATACATTCAAAGCCGACGAAGTGCAAATATTTTAATGCGAAAACCCACACGCGAACTCGGTGCAGAATAGTTTTCCCACGTCGGATGAAACTTTGGCGTCCAAGTATTCGCGTTAACGAGTGAAACTTTTCACGTCATCGAAAACAATATGCAGGCTTCGTCCTTTTGTGATGCGCTTCCAGCAGAAAGCCAGGACGTTTTCTCCCCTTAGAATGGTACGTGTTTGTTTCTGCGGGAAAACGGAAAAGGACAAAAGTGCGAGAAAAGTCGGGAAAATGGCAAGCGACCGCGAACGTTTTCTAGGTCGGCTCGTGCAATTTTTCTCGGATTACTCTTAGAAGACAGTATGAGGCGTGCATTGCATACAATTGTTGTGTGTGTATGTGCTAGATAGCTGTGCTTTAATTTTTTTTCCTCTTGTTTATACGTGTACGGATATACTGTAGCGTTATATAAAACTGGATGTTAATGCGCTACGATGTGAAAACGTCCGCTATATTTTACTCGCTATATTAAATTACGAACACAATTTATTATGTAATATCATATAAAAGTTTCGATGTATACATTTTTAATTCAAATTGAAAATAAAAGCTTGTCGAGTGGGCGTTTTTATCTCCCGACAAAAAAAAAACATAGATACACTCCAACATTACTGCGGTAGGGTTAAAGTTATCTCAAAGTGACAAACTTTTTTACCACGCCTTACCAATTAACGCTTTCCGCACGGCGGACGCTGCAAAGTTTTTTCCTCTATTTCTTCCATTTTCACGACATTTCAACGTGGCCACTGTAAACCGGATAAATTACGATCACATTGAATTAAACGGCGACGCGATATGGCGATAAACGGCCGACCGAACGCAACGCGTTTTCGTAAAGGCTCTTCTTTGTAAATGGGCGTGCGCAATATCGCGCCCGTTTATGGTCTTCAGGCACGTAAAACAGAGTTCATCTTGATTCATGGCCCGTTGTTCTTCGGCAAGTTGAGGGTTTGAAGTCGACGAGGCCGTCCGATGAATATAAAAACTTACGAAAACAAATTCTGGGGAGGAGCGACAGTTTGCCGAGCGTTGCGCGAACAAAAGGGACACGAGTGGCGTAAAAGGTTTATTATTAGGGTTTAACGTATATTTGGTCTTGTTCCCCATGGGAGTCTACCGAGAAAACGGGCAGACCTCAATTTTTTATTGGCCTCTGAAAAAATAGGATGGGACTAGTGCGCGTGTATGAAATACCGGTCAATGTTTCATGAAGGCGCTCGCCTTGAACTCGGCCTTTATTTTTTCGATATTCGATATTCGTTGTGATTTTTTTTAGCGAAGTCTGCTACAATTTTATGCTACATTGATTTTCGGCGATACCGATCAATTTACAAGGGCTTTTTCGGCTAGGAAATACAACAATCAAATATAATTGGGCCGTAATTGTGCTAAAATATGTTATTCTTTTCAATACGTATCGAATATTTAATGGGGCACCGTGGACATAAATTAAATACAAATGTTACACAAAAATTTATTACTAGAAACTTTGTACTATTTTGAAAATAAATAACGCATGCAGTGCCGTAAAAAGCTTTTTAGATCGTTCGATAAAATTAACCGCAGATGTTATCTGCGTAATAGACTCTATATATTTTTTTTAATATTTAGAAATGTCAATGACATTTTGGTGCAAAAAGAAAACCAGAGCAATTTTCGTTAAATATTTCGTTGACGTGCTTGAATATTTTCGAGTTCATAACGGTTTCTCGAGTCGAAAATATCGCTTGAGGCGCATTTCGTCGACACCTCTGAAGTTTTTCGACAAAAGCGTGCCCTATCTAATATAATTAAACCGGAAAACTCATTCGGAAAATTGCCGCTCGTTTTGCAGCAGACTTGACGGATATTATGATAATCATCGTTTTGAAAACGTACCCGTATTTTCGTTCCATTTCGTTGTCGTTCCGAGAACTTTGCTCTAATACCGCGTTCTTCAGATTTTTTTTCGCGGAATTGAATTTTTTATGAGCCCGAGTTGAATTAAATGCGAGAAAAATTCAATACGGAACTTTTATAATTATTAAAGAAAAAGAAAAATGTGTTGACATTAATTTTAAGTGTTAAAACAAATCTTTTCATTGAAATTATATTTTATCGTATTATAAATCCAGGAAAAAATATTTCAATTAAGAAACGTTTTACATTCCTTTAATTCGCGTGAAATGCTTCTTAACTAGATTCCTTTGCAAACGCAAAGTTTTAAGTGGTAATTAAAAACATTAAAATCGAAGAAAATTTTCATTAAATTCGTTCGTATTTTTCTACGTTTACAAATTAGCCGAGCGCTTGGTACGATTACGTTCCATTACAAAACATAAAAATGAAAAAACAAATTCAAAGCTTTTCTTTAATAATTAATGATAAAAAGTTGTGAAAGTTAAAAGGAAAAAGAAGATTTTTTTATTTATTGATTCAACCAAAATTCATCAAATTTTATATACTAAAGAAAACTTTTGAATTTTAGTGAAAATTTTGAACAAACACATGAAATACAAACATCTAACACTTTGAAATTTCATAATAAATATTCTGTACTCACTATGATACAAATGTGACTGCTGTATCGAAGAGACAACGGATATTGAGTCCATGTCGAGACCATCACCACCCAACGTTATTGTCGGCGTACCATCCGTTGTCGAATCGGAAAGATTTCCTCCAATGGAAGTGGCTCCGCTCTCTCGATCGCTGCTGCCAGTCACTGAAAAACACGTTTCCATCGCGTATACACACTTGCATGTAAAATAAAATAAAATCGTATAATAAATAAGCCCGGCCGAGGGAGCACGTGCAAACGAGGGTATCGCGTTTTCGCGAAAACGGATCGAAAGTATGTGTGTGTGAGAGGGAAACGGTGGAAAATGATTTTTCACAGCCAGCGTGTGTGCAATACGTGAAAGCCGGGTCCTTATTGAAATTGGCGAACGCTCACGTAATCCGGTAGCACATTTCCCGTAGAAAGTTTTCCGCTGAAAAGGACGAACGCGGACGAATAAACGTGAAAGTCGCTAGTCGAATCGGGAGAAACTCGCGCCGCGCGATGGACGAATCGGAAAATCCGACGTATAAATAACGGACGCTTTTCCGACGCCTCTTAATCCTGAATGCATACATTTTTCCGAGTTTGAGTTCATAAATCGAATACGAATGTTATGCAGGAAATTCGGTAGTTTATTTCATATTGGATTTTCGATAAAATTGATTTCAATAATCATATAAAAATATACCTCTAACACCACTATCTGCACTACAACTTCCTCTATCTCCAGGAGCTAAAGCTAATCCCATAGTAGTCGGACCTAAAAGACCACCGGACGCAGATCCTCCAGGAGTAAGAGCTCCACCACTTTGCCTAGGAAGTGATCCTAGACTGTCTTGATCAGAAACCCATCCTCCTGCTTGTAGCTGTCTTCGTGCCTACAAAAACAATCAAAACATCTATCATTGATCCAAAATAATTGTTAATACAACGAATTTCAATGAAATGATTCAATGAACGAAAATGTTAATAGTTTCAACTATCTAATATATACATTGATAGTATCTAGCAGTATCGATTCTCTTGTATAACTCGCTTTAATAGATTCGACGCCAAAGTGCGTTTTTATCGCACATCGCAGTAATTTTCCAACTGGGTCAAAGGTGGTGCCAGCCGATAGTGATATAATAACGCATTAACCCGGAAATCGGATAGAATTATACGACTTCATTGTTTACGGATTCGATAGAAATGCAAACAATGTTAAGCTTTATTTAATTTAAATCGGCGCGAATACTTTTTAATCGAATACGACAAAGCACTAGGGGGCAGAGTTTAAAAACGATAATGTGCGTATACGCGAACGTGATGCATCATTAACAACGGGTTCAACCTTCCATGGTTACTCAAAAGTTGTTATTTTTTTTTAATATAAATAAAGAATTTTTTTTAAAATATATATGGTGTAAATATGTACGTATATAAAAATAATATATAATAGAAAAAAAAAGTATTTCAGGATAATTTCTAATTTGTTCTGGCCCTTATGAATTTCACTGCTAAAACACTTCAACAACCCATCCCGGAGACAAAAACAAAACATTTTTCTACCGTTCAAATCTCGGCGCGCATCTTTTGAGCCACCCGGTACGAACGCGTGTAAGCTCATTGAACGACGCGTGCAGAGCTTTTCAGGTGGCATTACGTCGAAATCCCGGTTCATAAGCCAAATGCGAACGGGTTCACGTGTAAGACACCTTAAATAAATTATTATCCTCCGACGGGAGAGGCGTCCGCAAACGGCGGAGGCGTCGCGATACCGTATATCAAAGGAAACTGTGTTCGATGTTCGGAATTGGTGTTGTCGTCGGTGGGTGGGTCGGGGTGTGTGTTGGTGGGTGGTGGGTGAGGATCGTAGATGAAATGTTTGTGTTGGATTCGATTCGGTGTCTGATATTAATTTTGTATTGTGGGTTTTGTAAAATGTACGATTTGGTTTGCGCTGTTTCAGGATGCTCGAGAGATTTTGATAGTATTGAATAGTTTTCGATTCATAGCTATTTTTTTGATTTCTGAGAAAAAATCCGAAATCTCACACTTGGACACTAATGATTCCCAAGTGATAGGGATCATGGTAGACAAATTTCATTTTTTTTGTTTGTTGTGTTTTAATTCATAAATATAAATACAAACATCAACACAAAACTATTAAAAATACATTATTAGTCATCAGAAACTTTCTGAAGTTAAGGGAAACTATTATTTTATGATATTTCTTGTTAAAAAAACGACGTCCAAAGATTTCAAATATATGTAAAAAGTCTCTGTTTAAAGCCCTTTCAATTGATGTATCAAACATGTAGATATCTAACCAATTTCAAAAATTAGTACACGAAAACTATGCCGAAGGACGCACCAAACAATGGCCGTGCTGGTCCATGAAATAAAAATATTTTCTCCCTTAAAACCACAGCAAAGCTGAATTTTGATTAGTAATTAATTTCATTGATTTCTATGAAAACAGTTTTAATAATACTTTCCTATAATTGAATTTGAAGTATAAAACATACAATTTGAAGTGAAAAACATCGAATTTGAAGATTAAAACGTCCAATTTCAAGTATAAAAAACTATTGATTTATAAAGTTTTATACTAATCCATAAAAACTTCTCATTCAAATCACTAAACACAACTATAAAACCAGTACTTTACGGGAACCAAAAAAGCTACACCACTAACCTTGAAAAACTTTCTCACTTAAGAATTTTCTTAGAGCCTCGCCATTTCTACCATTCTACACCCAGACAATTATGCTTAATGGACGGTCATATGTAAGACGAATAACGCAATCGGAACCCTTTCGGCTAGACGTAATAACTACACAGACAAGCACCATTTCGGGAGCCCAAACCCTTACACTTCCCTACAACGAGATTGATAACCCGGAACCGAATCCCGCGTAGAACGCTCGAAGAGTTCCACTTGCCACCCACTCAATGCTAGGGGTAGCTATGGCGATCGGTCGTGAACGTTTTTCCCTTGATCGATCATTGGGCATTCGTATTAATTGCGGTCGAGCAACAGTTCTTGTAGGGACTTCGGATTTTGGGATTCTGTGTTGGATTTACATGGTATTTCTAAGACGAAACTTTCTTTGGGGTCGTGGTTCAATTCGGGTCTTTGAGAGTATATGGTGTTTTTCTTGTGATATTGATGTGTTTAAAATTATAGTTGGATGGTTCTATTGGAGTCTATAAATAAAGTTTTAACCGTGAGAATGATTATTTGAAATTGAATTTAATTTATACGGTCGTTTTATTAATGTTGCAATTGATAGATATATTCAAAGCAATGTCTATTTAATTATGTGTTTTGATTGCACACGCAAGTGAGTAACAACGCACGTGAAATATTATGCTTTCAGCGGAATTGTAATAAATGAGAGCGTTCGCATTCATTTTCTTTACACTCCAATTTCAAATGTAAACAATGTCAAACGCATGCCTCCATCCATCATCGCATTTCGAAAATTTTCCAAATTATCCCTCGTGGAAGTCGTCAGCGCGTAAACATATTAATTCAAAATATTTCAATTTTTATTTTCGATAATAATTTCACGGAAAACACGGACGTACGCCAAACGAAGCAAGCGAATTTTATTATTACGTAAACTTCGAGCGTTGATAATTATTTCCTTCACATCGTTTTCCGTTACGGAGCATATCCTTTAACGCTTTCCCGAGCGGACACCTTGGCGGAGTTTCATTAAATTTTTTCACTCTTCTCGTTTTTATTACAGTTGAAAACCGTATCATTTTCGCGCAAGGAGAAAAGCGAAATATGTTCGGCGTGTCATTTTACGGCTGCTTTTTGCATTATTATTGTCTCGACATAGTGAAAAGGTTCCGCTCGGCGGAAATAAAGCGAACGAACGACCCGCCCGACGAATTCTGAACGTCCTCCGTATATTCCTCATATCACGCAGAATATATACGTATTTTATGTGTGTATATGCGATAATGCGAGCCGTATTTAAATATACATTTTATAGGGGCATGAAAAAGTTTTTATATAGCTTTAGGGCGAGGAAGGAAGCGCGCAAATTAAAAACGGCCCGTTTCTAAAACTGAGTGCAGGCCGTTTATACGCCCACGCGGATCTGTGTATAAATTTTTTTTAGAGGAAAAGGGATGAAAATTCGGTTCACGTACGCATTATCAAATGAACGGGTGAAATCAAGTGAGGTTTATATTATTATATTTAGAAGAGCGGTGCTGGGAAATATGCTTGGCCGTATTATGTTTGTGTGGGTATAAATTTTTATTTTTCGTAAATGCTCTTTTTCGCTTGGGCGGGTGTTTGCTTTTAATATGGAATGCTTTAATCTCTGAAATGTGTTTCTAGTTAGTATAAGTACTGAAGTTTACATAGTAAATAGGATTTGCTAGTAACTGAGCAAATCAAATATTTATATGAAAACGAGATTTGTCGTATAATATTATAAGAAAAACATACATTAAAATAATTTATGTAGAAAACGGTGCATTTGTCTCTTCAATATCAGATTTATTTAGTTTGTACACATAGTATTATTGAAATACCGTTTAACTATACATATACAAATTATAGTGGAAAAGTAATCAAAAGTCCAATTAATAAAATTTTTAACCAAGACTGAAACCATTTAAACGGCTAAATTAAAACCGCCAACTGTGTTTAAAATAAACTTAAAAAAAATCCATCCATCGGAAGGTAGCAAATGTTACGTTCATAACATGCAAGTTATAAAATATTTAATTTCGAATCGAAAATATCAAAGCGGCGTTTTTGAAACGAGGTTTTCTCAAGCCTTCAAAAGCGCAAAGCACTTCACATTATATCTTTGATCACAGAGCGTAAGATTCCAACCAACACACATCACGTACTGCAACATTCTTTAACATTTCCCGAACGTGCACAGTTTTATTTATAGTGCGAGACCATATTTGATACAAAATTCTATGTGGCGTTCTGATATAACACATACGTTCGCGATTATGGCGGCACTAAATGCACAAAGCCTTCGAGTACACAGTCGAACGATTTCAGTACAAACGATAATGTAAGTCGCTGTTCGTATTGCCATCAAATAACTTTACCGTGCCGAGCTTTAATAGGAAATATTGCGAATCGTATCTATGATATCGACTGGTTGTTAAAACGTTACGTATTCCGCGAACAATTTGTGCTTTTCCAATAACTCGAACGATTTGCGAGTGTTTCCAGATACGTTGAAGATCTCTCTCAAGGGGAACATTTGTGTGGATTTTGTATGATTTTCTAGTATTCCGGGAAATAATATGATTTGTAAACTTATATCATTGATGAGTTATCTTTTTTCTTGCTAAAACTTAAAAATTCAATATAATCCATAATTTCAATATGTTTTAAAAGAGTTGCAATTTAATTAAAAAAGGGATATAAAAATAAAATTATGTAACTTGTAAGTTGTATCAAAATTTGAGTTAATATAAAAATATCTTTAATCATATTTGAATAGAGACAAAAATATTGATTTGAAAATGTAGTTTTGTAATAGAATAATATTAAATTTTGTATCAAAATGTTGTGTTTATAAAATGGAATACTTCGAAAACTTTTATGCGGATTTCTATTCGAAGGACATGAGATTTTCCGAGCACAATATGTATATTTTATAAATCTCACGGCTGGCGTATCATTCAAGCTTACCGAGGGAAAATCTCGTTGAAAACCAACGCGACTCCTCCAATGGAAGTAAACGATAGGAAAAGGTGATCTTCTACGGTAAGAATGGTCGGATATGGAAGGGCTTACGAAGCATTAAGCCGCATCGAACATACCCATAGACTGGGTTGAAAAAAGGAAAAACCAACTACAAGTACACGAGAATAATGGGGTATAATGTGGGGGCATGCGGCAACATGGACGTACCGATGCTATTAATGCACGTTTTCTATAAGGGAATTTGTTCTGAAAAGAAAACTAACGGTGCGATGCTATTTTCCGATATTGTGTACAGCGCAGTGTGGAAATGGAAAATACTCAGTACCGATAACGATGCAACTTTTGCAAACGGATATTTTGCTTTTTTCGATCCGGAATTGAATTCAGTTACTTATCAGAGCACAAAACGAATATTTCAAATAAATAAATGGATGAAAGTGAACGAGACTATTAATTGAAAGGCGATTTTTAGTATTCGATTTTTTTTTCAAGTTATTTATTCTTCGAAACATAAATAAAAATGAAAAAAATTTTGATCTTTATAAGAAAACCTTGTTCTTCGATAGAGGTTTATTTAAATTGTATATAATCAATAGCATGAGAAAAAAGGTATGAATTTCTAATGGCAATGGAAAATTTTTGTTCTACAGTAGACATTGAATATAAGCTCTATAAAATAATAATAGGTATTAAATCTATAATAAATATGAAAATTGATTTTATTAATCCAAAAAAATTTAAATATTCATATATTTTTTCAAAATATATATTATTAAAAAACCTGAATCAAATAAAATAATAAATATGACAAAATAAAAAAAATATATACATACAATCAGAAAATGTCCGATTTTTTATTTTTTATTTTGCCAAACAAGTGGATCTCATCAATTTTCCAACCCTTCCCGAAATTTAATCCGAGCACAGCGATCAACGCCCACGCGCAAAACCTCATTCGGGCCCAGTTTGACGTAATGCATGCAAATTCAAATCGGGGCGCGAAACAAATATGTGCGCTCCGGTATCGCGTAAATTACCTTTTATTTTTGGCGTCAGGAAATGCATGCGACGTGTTAACCGCTTAAGCGCTGAGCCGCAATAAAAGTTTCACGGCGAGTCGGCGCCGTGACGCCGCACGTACTATGCACAGGTGCTCCGATGCGGATGCTGGCGTTTCATCTTTATGGTTGTTTCATTTGACGAGGTTTAGATTGGATGTGCTTTTTTTAATTAAAAAAAAATTTGGGACGGTGTCAGTGGCTATTTGTGAAAATTTGTAATGAAGGGGCTGCAGCAATGAAAATGAAAATAGTACGTATATTATCATGTACAAAATACGGATACGTCATCATCAATAAATACAAGAATCAAAATATGCATTGCAGCCTCGCAGCCCTTTAGCACGAGCCGCCACTGGACGGTGTGTTTTTAAATGAAAAATTGTGATTTATTTTAAATTGTGGTTTAGTGTAGAAAATATGATTGGTATTGAAAAAAATTCAATAGAAATTTCACTATTCATTGATGATAAATATTTATATTTTTTTATAAATCTACTATGTGTCTGTTTAATTCACTTTCAGACAAATCAAGGTTGAAATGAAAAAAAAAATAATACAAAAATTTATACAAATTTATGGTTATTAAATCAATATTACGATACTCGCAGTTCATTCAAATTCGAAATTTTTAGTAAGCAATGAAAATTATTCATTGATTTTTTATATCTCAATCACATATAAAATTAAAATTTTATAAATACGAAAACATAAAATACCAAATCTATCATACAAAAAAAAAAATTAAAATTCAACGATCATCACATCGTTATGACTTAACAAAAGACGCACATACGACACATAAAAAACCCAAAGTCAAAGGAGAAATACCACTTTTTTCACTACATCAGAACCTAACATGTTTATGTACACACTTCACGTGGAATACGAGCAATCTTTGAAAGTGTTGTCGCAAGTAAAAAGGGCAGACGTGTTTGTCACAATGGCCGCAGGGAAGGCAGCCGCAACTCACCTCCGAGTGGAAAATGTTTTCGGCTTGAGCTCACAAAAGGCACACTCGAAAAGACTCGAAAGATTGAAAAAAAAATTAAATGAGTCTAATCTGAATAATGGATAATGATTGATTATTGATGCGAAACGCGTTTGCCTTTGTGACGGTGATTTTTAATCTATTAACCTTTGGGGCAAATCGATGAATAATCAATATAGATCATAATTCTATAATTGAATAATAATTTATGATTTTTTTAGTTTAAAAAAAATAAACTTAAATCGACTTTCCTTAAGCCCTTCCCAGCACATTTGACCGACCTTTTCTCCGCAACTATATAAAACTTTTATAATTTTCAACAAACAACAACATTGTAAACAGGGCGCAGTATTATAAAAGTTCGACACTCTTTTATTATACCCGTGGATGCCTATGGAGCTCCGAGATTTTTCCTCGCGTGGGAAAACTCTCGGACCGTCTCGGGGAAAATATTTCAGTTTCGCATATTTTCGATGCCATTTATTATTTCTCGCTCGAGAAACGAACATATTGTGATATATTGAAGGCGAACGAGGAACCGAGATAAGAACGAACGGCGCACCCATCGAGGGACGTCCCGAACAATGGCGCTTACCCACAAAAATACACGTATGGTATAAAAATATAGACACGTGTGTGTTGAGGAGGCTTGCAGCTCATTGAATTCGTTCAGTGTAAGTGTTTTTCCGGATGACGAGGTTTTTCCTGCGGCGCGAAAGCTTTCCACGGCCGCGTGAAAAATGAACGCCGAATGGAGTCGTGGGGAAGTGACACGTCAAACTGTACCCGTTTCCTTATGTATTATCGTCGCTTACTTACAATGAAGCAATAAATCAATTTTCCGATTCGGTTGGTGTTTAGAATTGGTGAGGGTGTTGAACGGTGATCCCAATTAGAGAGGCAATGGTTTCAATATGATTCTGATAGCCTTGTGGTTTTTTTTTAATAAAATATATTTTTATATGTATTAATATAAAGATGTTCATATATTTTTTTAATTATACTAATTATTAGTGTATAATTTAAAAAATACACTTTTAACTTATGCATGATTTATTTTTTTTAAATAAATTGATCGTTTATAATAGAATATTGACAAATATATAAATACATATTAATTGTAACAAATCGACAAAGAACAACAATCGTGATCATTAATAACGACACGATCCCGCACGTGTGCGGCTCAACATTAATATATTTACATCAAACATCCTTTTGAGATTAAGTCTGACAGCATGCACAAACATATAAAGTCAAACATGCCCCTCGTAAATATAATATATAATATAAATATAAACTACGCCCGCTACGTTTTTGCGAAAAATTCACAAATTCGCCTCGATTTATGAGGTGTTTTCGTCTCGTTTTCCACCCAGTCCTTAGGGGCAGGACGACAAGGATAGTGCTAAGGGTAATTAATCTTTTCAGGTGGCTCTCACGTTTATGAATTAGTCGTTTTATCTTAGTACGTGGGCAGATATACGAGTAGTGTTTCGTTGATTTTTCGCGCTTTTCCGATTTTCCACCGCGTATTTATAGCGCTTTTATTTCAGCGAGATTGGTACGGAAATGTTTCATGATAAATCGACAGTAATTGCCGGATTTTAATAGTGCGAGCGTGCGAGAGAATTCGTTTGAAAAATATACAAGCATTTGTCGCATTCAACACGAAAGTGGTATTTATTTATTTTCGGGCAGGCGCACAAATCGCCAGTTTTGGTTTTTTTGCTGTATGTGTTTTTTTTCGTTATAGGGTTATTTGATTTGCTTTGACCAATTTATTGAATAAGTTGAAAATCTCTTTTGAAGTAAAACTTTTTTGCTGGTATTTGCCCATAGCGGAAATGAAAGGGATGCGATGAATCACATAAATTTGATTAATGTATTTTGATAATTGTTATAGACAAAAATTCGAATCATAAAAAATGTGTGCGTCATCAGCATTTAATCGATACACAATTAATAATTAGATTATCAATCTAATTTTAGGATATAACAATTTTTTGTTTTCAATAATTGTATTTTGTATACAGATTATTTTAAAAATAAACGAATTTGGACTGAATCATCTAAAAAATATTAAATATGATATATCGGAACAATTTTAATTCAAAAACCAAGCACAACACGCTACTATCATTATTTTCCATTATGCAATCCCGTAAAAAAATCAGTTTAATTTTGCGGTCTCTGCCACACACAAAATTAATCCTCGGTACAAAAAGCGAAGGACCGCGTGAAATTTTTAAGCGAACCCGAGACGACAATGGCCCTTCCCGTCCCTAGTTTCACCCGTGGCGGTATCAGGCGACGATTAATCATCGCACTGGGGATCCCTAGTCTTGGCGAGAATGTCAAAAGGTCGTTTAGTCTCCGCCGTGAAAGCCTCCCCGCCGAGCTTAACTCGGCCACTCCGACAACCTCTCAGATGTACGTAATTGCTAGACTAGTGAAAAAAGTTTTTCTTTGACTGGAAATATAAAAACAACAAAGTTTTTATGGCGGTCTTGTTTCGCAAAATACGGTCTAAAGATAGAAAAATTATTGACGGGAAAAATTTCTAGCGTGGGAGTTGTGATGAAAGAATACATCGCAATCGTTATTTTAAGCCCTTTCTATCCGTAGGAGGAATAGTAAATACGGCAATAATAAGCTGGAGAATGCGGAATACATCTCATAGGGGATGAGAGTATTTCCCGAGGAATTTTTCCGCTTCGTTTTTTAAGTGGCGTTTCGAGGGATGTCATGTCATCTTTGTCATGCTTTTTTTGCAATTTTTTATTCGTACGAAAAGAAGTTCCCATCAGATTTTATTTAAATTTGCCCTCGCCGCATTCGGAGTTTTGTCTCCTCTTCATTTTGCCGTTCTACAAGAGATTTATGCCGCTTTTTATTGTTGAGGAAGAAGGCGAAAACCTACCCTCGTCGATTCGAAAATGCATAATTTATGCAAATGCAGAACTAAAAGATAATAAGATTTGCATTATTAGGAGCTCCGCGTTAGAATCGGATCACTTTTTTTATGATACAATTGCGGCAGAGGGGACTTAGCACGATAAAAGTCGGTGACGTTTAAAAAACGCGTCACAATTAATGGATGCAATTAAAGTAAATGACAGAAACAGACAAAAAGCGGCTTCAAATGTGCTTGGGATTTTTCGTTGTTTCTTTATTTATTTTAAAATATAAAACTTCATACTGCCGCATTTAAAAAAAAGTATTTTCCGTAAGCATTGTTGATTATTTTTTTACATTAATAATAATAACAATACAAGATAGCATTAATGAATATATTATATATGATTTTGCCTAGTGCCTAAAATGATCTATTATAATAATCTCAAAATACATGTGTGGTGCTAAATGGTGGTGCAGATGTAGACAGAATGACAACAGATTGACCTTTGTGCAATATAAACAAGTCAATTAGGAGTAGTTTCAGTTGACACATCGAAGTTCATTCGATGATTAGAAGACTTAAATCGATTAATAGGAATGAGAGACGATAATGAACATGAAACGAAGATAATGATAATTTACATCTTTAGATAAAATGTGAAGAATACTATAATTGTGATTGGTGCACGATGATGATGTACGATTGATCAATGATGATGATTTTACTTCAAAGTAGAATTTTTATATAATAATCAATTATTTTAGTGATTCCAAATTTCCATTTTCAATGATGAATAAATACTAAAATAATCGATTATCAAATAATCACGCTACTTTAAATTTGATTTTAATCAGATTTTAAAAAATCGATGATACATTTTTCGAGCTCATTGAAATTATATTGATTTTTAAAACATTTTTTTTATAAATATATAAAAAAAACATCGCTTATTATGCACACTAATAGCATTATCTATCAAACGTGTCAACAATGTTAAATTAATTTATTATGAATTGAACAGATCAAAATTAACTAAAAACAACCTCAAATATCCTCCGATCGAACAAAAAAAATTTTTTTAAAAAAATCCATCCAACCGATCAATATAAAAAATAGCTCAAAACGCGCACCATCAACCTCGAAAAACCCAACAAAAACATAAAAACCCAACATCTTTTCACTGAAGTACGCACCTCATGCAGCTGGTCGCGTGCATGCTGCAACTGCAATTCGCGGGCGCTGAGCCTCGCGGCCAAAGCAAGGCATCTTTCGGCCTCGTCCCGAGCGCGCTGCATCAAACAATGGCGCTCCCTCTCGCGCTCAGCACGACGACACCATCCAGATGATGACCGCATCTGCACCACCAGATCAACACCGATGTCATGTCAAATGCACCCGGCCTTGCCGCTAAGGGCTCGGGAGGTATTGAACATTGTTCTGGGGGAGGTTCGGGTTCGGTCGGGTGGGGGGTGTATTGTTTTTTGTATGGGGGGTGTTTCGAGATCGAAGAAGAAATCGGATCGGTGGAATAGCTTGGAAGCTAGTCATGTGAAAAAAGTTTGGTTAATGGTCTTTTTGCTGAATAAAATAATGCTCTTAGGGATCGCGACTAGGAAGGGGAGAGATGATAAATTGTATGCGCAATAAGCTGTTTTTTAGATAAGAAGTTTATTTAATAATTTCAATTCGGGATCTTTTATGACCGAATGTAATTAAATTGAATCGCTGTTGAGAATGGAGGGTATTCGGAATCGAAGTGCTCTCGAAAGTTGTCGGAGCATATATCAAATAATAAAGGGAAAGCAAAACGGCGTTATTTCAAACATAATCCAGTGTTGTCATTATTATGGTGATCAAAGGCGGCGTAACATCACATTTTCAACAAGGTATTAATTAAATACTTGACCCTTTCGCGTCCCCGGAAAGCCCCGAAAACATACAGGACATTCGAGCTTATCAAGATTATTAAAATTCCCCGCGTAAAAACACCTTTATTGTGCCCGTATATGCGGGTGAGATATTTCCTAATGGAAAAAGATAATATTGTGTTTTAAATCATTCCCTTTTCTTAATAATAAAATATATTACTTCAGTATCCGCGAGAACAATTAAAATAAATGGAAATGCGAGAACAACCATGGAAAAACAATTTGCTTCCTCTGCAAAGTTCACAAAATTGCTTTTGTAAATAATACTTATTATATTTAAAATTTCGCACAAAAACGAACTACTGAAATTTCAAATTAGTTTCTTGTTTATGAGTTCGGAAAAACTTCGAGTTACAATAACATAAATCGATGCCCAATACAAAGCTCGTATTGTAATAAAATGTTTTCAAAATTGTTTTCAATTTTAAATCAAAAGTAAAATATTACAATAGAAAGTTATTTTATGAGAAAAACATAAGCTCTTGAGATGAAACGTCATGTTAAAGGGCATGCAAAGTCAGTGCTGAAACAGTGACAGTATAATTCATAGTAATACTAAATCTAGGTCGGACACAAAGCGAATTTATGTGCATGACAGGGGATAAATTACATGATACTATTATGTAAAGGATGTATCACATTGATGAGTGAACGCGTCCCGAATGAATATCACCTAAATGCGGAATAATAGCGAAATTTACGACTTTTCATTAATCATTAAAAAGTACGTAATCTCTTCAATATTTTATTTCAGGACTTAAATTTTCCTCTTCGCATTAATCGTCTAATTAATAAACATTAAGTAATGTAAGCAAACAGTATAATGTTTTCGTAAGTTTCACTCTCGATTTGTTAATGCGGAGAGAAACTTGTGTTTAGCTTTAACGAGCATACTCTAGATGTGAGACGATTACGCGTTGAATTCCAACTTTTCAGCGGGTTTTATTTATTCCTTTCGACAAGGACTATGCAAAGTAATTAAAACCGCTTATAAAATTCAATTAATGTTTCACGAACAAATTCAACAAGCGTTGATTTCGACAATTCGAAACGGATCTCGAAACAATGCGGGAGATTTTACGACTTTAAAATCGTTCAAATAAACGGCCGACATTTCTTATTCTCGTTCAAATGCACGCTTTTAGACACACAAATAACAAACAAATAGATATTTGTGTGAACTGAGTAAGCTTTTTGAACTTGTCAAGTGCAAATTCGCATAATAGAATTTTTAAAAGGTATTCAGAATCGGAAACTACCGCGCGACTAAGAAGATTGGTCGTATAAAGTGGTAGAGAATGGATCCGGAACGAGATACAAGGGAAAGGGTTTTTGTCACGTGCTTAGGGATCTGTTTTGATGAAGCAATTCAAGTGTGCTAAGAGGTGGAGAAGGTGGGCCACCATTCAATCCGAAGACTGAAAATCAATGCCCTTTGTACCCTGGAGAAACGAAGCCACGAGAGAAAGCAAATACTGAAAGCAGAACTTTCATCCTAACACGTTTTGCTCGATGTGTGTGAAAGATATACATGCGAATCCGCTGAGGTACAAATAAATGTTTACATTGCAGATTCGTACACATATAATGTTGCAATTGTAAAAGCGTTTCGCTAGTAAGAGTCGGAAATAGTACATGCTCCTTAAATGCTAGCACTTGAGAAATATTATATTTGTTTGTACACTATAAGCTAATTATTTAATATTTCCCACTGAAAATGTATTTACGGTATTTACCAGCTCATATTGGAAATGAAGCGATAATTAATGCAAAGTAACCGTAGAAAATATATACATTCTGTGCTCAAATCGGCTGACAAGCCGTTGATTTAATTATTGATAATCTCGTACAAACAAAATAAGTTAATTAATGTTTTTACCTGTTCGTAGTTTCGTATGAAGTCTCTCAGTTCCCTCTCCTTGTCTTCTAACGAAGCGTAAAGTTGCTTCATTTGATTGAGTAGATCAAACTTTTCGGCTTTTAAACGCTTACGATCGGCTTTCAATGCTAAAAATAATTAAATAATTAATATATTATATTATCATCATCAGCCTATAAAGCAATCCGTACAAAACCTTTTCATCATCCATTTTCAATTAACATACTAAGATTCAAATCTATATTACACAACACAAACATATCTTTGCTGAACTAGATCTAAATTCCTAGTTCAAATAGGTAACACGTTATCGACCGCTCCCAAGAGTACCATACGCTGATATCGCAAAACCGCACATCACGTCCAAAAGCGGTCGACCTATTCGCAGAAAGCTTCAAATGCACTTTCCAAAGAGAGAACCCCATTCGAAGGCTCTATATCTCTTTGCACGTCTGATGACATGCTCCAAGAAACGGGTCAGGACCGTGCTTAGCACCCATCGTATATTTTATAACACGCCCGCAGGAATTCGGAATTAATTTCCGCTTATGTGTGGGTGGGGGTTCTCTCATGGCTGAAATTCTCGTGTGTATGTAAATAGGCGGTGTTGAAGTTGACTGGTCCGAAGCCAACATCCATTGTTTCGAACAATCGAGTTGCTCTTTAATTATACACGTACTCGAGCGTGCAGACATCGGTTACTAATGTACGAAGATAACGGCTTTGTGAATAATTGAAAATCGCGCCATTTTGCGGCTGAGTAATGTCGGTGGTGAAAAAATATCTGGTTTTCGTATCGGATTGTTATCGCGGGATGATAAATGCACTATGGTAAAGTGTTTTGTTTGTATGGGGAAAAAATGAAACATCGGTGAATTTATTCAGGGAAAATTAATTAAAAATTGAATTCGATCGAAGTCATTATGGAAGTCGATATTTAGTAGTTTTATGCTGACCTTTGCATATAATAAATTTATGCATATTTACGTATCGTTTTATGAAAGAAAAATTGGTTTTATTTTGTATTATTGAAAACTTTCAAACCATGTATTATCAATTTTCCTTGCAATTCAATATTTAGAATAACAAGCGTTCTTTAATATTAAAAAACACGTTGTAACAGAGGGAAATTTTCGCGTGGAAGGTTCGAGAATTGGACAAGATGATTTCACACGTGCACCCCATATGTGTCGATCATCGACTAGACGTTTCTGGATGCTCCTAGAACGTTTCACACGTGGAAACCAGATGTTTCTACCACCACCTTCGAATGGCCTGCAACCATCACCCTTGAGTATCCGAGCCGTCGAAGACACCGCCCTTAAAGAAAAACACTGCAGACGAACATCGCTGATGAATACATTAATTTGCATACTTCAACGTCGAAATATGCAAACTATGGAAAAATCTCGATCACGACGTTCACACGTGGACATTCATAATTGGTTCACCCTGTTTGGAGGGATGATTATATGTGGAGGTATTGTATACGAAAGAGGCTGAAGTTGCCTATAGAGACGGTTATCACGTTTATAAATCTAAAAACATCTAAGATTATTGAACATCAAAAATATACTAGACGAAAATTTTTCCTTTAAATAATTTCACATTTCAGGAGACGCTAGACTATTTTCAAGTCTCGTGAAACTCTGAAAGGAATTTAAGTAATTTCAAAACATTCTTGACAGATCTCTCTTGAAAACTATATAATATTCAACAAAATAAATAATAATATTCGATGCACTTTTCATCACATAAAACGATTTATAAAATAACAATATTTAAAAAAAATTTTATATCATCTTAATAAAATACAAAAATACACCCAAACAACACTTTTTACAGAAAAAAACTTTCAAAAATGGCATATCACGTGTAAAAATCGCACATCGCCCACGTACTGAGAAGACACGTGCTCGCATTGTCTACCGGCGAACAATGTACGCGAGCGGAAGTTTCCGGCACACGTCAGTTGGCCGCTATCGATTGCCGCAAACAAAAGTGGCCTCGGACCGGGGCCTCCGCCCCCCTAGGGGCCCCATTGTTCGGGGGGCGTCTGTGGAGCCTTCGTCCGGACCCGGAAAACTATTTTTTCGTCGTTAAGATGGCTCGCACGTGAAACTAACGATCAGGGTGTCGGAATGGGGTACAAGTCAGCCTACCAACGCCTAGGTGGACACCAGTCAAGTGGACACATGCCAGCTGTACACCCGTCGAG